>CM017324.1:38994389-39148343 GCA_006937295.1 Carpinus fangiana | reverse complement strand
CGATTTTTTTTATTTTCAGAATTTTGGGGGGGGTGGGGGGGGACCATGGCCCCTGCCGGTCCACCCCCAAATCCGTCTCTGTAATATTATTATGAGGTGAGATCTTCCTTTGCAGCCAATGCTTCTCATATTCACCAATAATCCATACATGAGCAATGTCCTCCTCTAAAATGATGGAATCGATAGCGATCTCTTAAAAGTATCTCTCTACCATAAAGCTTGGATATGAGCTTAGTAACAGAGTGGCAATCCCCACAAACACGAAGATTCTTCACAACCCGAATTGGTTGTGATGGGGCCATACTAATAATCCCAAAGGCAATTGCTAACTTCTCACTGTGAAGGCTTAGGGCATGGTCCTTCACGTTGTCTTCTTCAATAAGTTGCAGGAGGTGGGACTTGTTTGGCACATAACCAATTGACTTCAATCTTGCTGCAATCTCATCCAACTTTGAGTATATTTCCTTGGATAGAGGATGACAATTATCACCAGCTAGAAACTCATGAACAATACCATTGACCTCAATTGAGCTACAACCTGGTTCTTTCTTCAGTCCAGAATCTCTCATGACCTTCCTTAACCCTGAAACTCTATCCCATTTCCCTATTTTAGCATATATGTTGGATAAAAGCACATAGGCTCCATGATTTCCAGGGTCCAACTCAAGCAAACGGCTAGAAGCCTGTTCAGCAAGCTCAATATTCCCATGAAGCCTACAGGCCCCAAGCAGAGCCCCCCATACAGATGCGGTAGGAACCAGGGGCATTTTCTCTATCAATTCGACAGCTTCTTCCAGAAGGCCTGAACGACCAAGAATATCAACCATGCAAGCATAGTGCTTGTCTTCAGGCACAACCCCATGAACTGGCTCCATCTGATAGAATAAGGTTCGTCCCTCATTTACTAATCCAGTGTGGCTACAAGCACGTAATACATTGGTAAAAGTCACAGAATTGGGCTTGACCTGAGCTTCTAACATTTTTGAGAACAAATCTATTGCAGCCCTTCCACGCCCATGCATTGCCAGACCACCAATCATGGCACTCCAAACAAACACATCTTTTCTCTCTGCTGAGTAAAATACCTCGAGTGCCTTCTCAACATCCCCACACTTAGTGTACATGTCAATGAGAGAGGTCATGAGATGACAATTTAAGTTAATCCCCTGCTTCTCTACGTACACGTGGACCCATCTGCCCAAATCCATTGCTCCCAACTGAGCAGAAGCTGATAGAGTACAAACAAGAGTGACCTCATCCGGTTTTGCATCCTTTCTGAGCTGCAATTCACGGAATATAGCCAAAGCCTCTTTTGGTTTACCATTCTGTTCATAAGCTGAAATGAGGGCGTTCCACGCAGCAATATCTTGACAAGGCATTGCATCAAAAACACACCGAGCCTCATCATATTCCCCCAACTTAGCATATCCATCAAGCATTGTTGTCCAAGAGAAAATATCTTTCTCTAGCATCTTATCAAACAATCTTTTTGCATCTTCAATACCCCCACATTTCCAATACATATCAAGCATTGCATTGCTCAGAGTCAAGTTCACACTAATCTCATTCCTTTCAATATACAAACACACCCACCTCCCAAACTCCAAATCTAACTTCTTGGTGCAAGCTGAAAGAACACCCACCATCGTCACATCATTTGGCTTCACATTCTCCTTCTCCATTCCCCTAAACAACTCCAGCGCCCCTTCAGGATAACCTCCTTGCACAAAAGCTGTGATCATAGAATTCCAAGAGACAACATCTTTCCTCGGAATCTTCATAAACAACCCATAAGCCAAATCCAAATCCCCACATGAACCATAGAAATGCACAAGTGAATTAAGAATAAATACATCCGAACTAAGCGATGCTTTAATCACCATCCCATGAAACACTCTCCCGACCCGAAAAGCCTTAAGCCCCGAAGCCGCCTTAAGCACAAAAGGAAAAGTAAATTTATCTGGAAAATGCTCACATTGATGAAGCATCTGCAGAAATATTAGGAGGCTCTGAGTAGGATCGGGGCTTGACGCATAAGCGCGAATGATGATGTTCCAAGTGTAGAGATTTGGTTGGGGAATTTGGTCAAACACTTGGCGGGCATAGTCGACGCTCGAGAATGACGAGAGAGCACTGGCTGTGATGAGCTTGCTGGCTGAGAAAGAGTCGAAAAAGAGGCCTGTACGGAGCATCTGCGCATGGACTTGCTTGAGGTGCTTTGTACTGGTGCATTGGTTGATCAGTGAAAGTGTTGGGTGGTTTGCGAAATACCGGTCGTTATTGACGGTCGGGGAAGGAGGGGTTGGGAGGTTGGAGTGACGTGGGAGAGAGAGAAGTGGGGTGCTAAGAGTTGCCATGAGTTCTAGGGTCATTTGCCAACCAATTCCATTCACTTACCGTTTGAGCTTATTGTGTGAAACTTTGACGTTGAGTTGCCTTTGTTCGATATTATCGCATAGACCCAACTCAACGACAAGTGAGGTACCACCGTTTACTCAATCAAATTCTTCAATCAAGATTTTCAATTAATATCTTAACAACGCAATGTGAATTCTCAATTGTATTCTAAAAATTATTAAAAAAAAAAAACCCCAAAACCTCCCCCTCAAAGCCTATTAGGTTTTTTTTTTTTTTTTTTTTTTTTGGTGTGTAATTAAGATTTCACATTATTTTATTGGAAAATTAATAAAAAAATCTTACATAATGATATAATTATTCTTTTATAATAACATGTTATATTATTGCTTATTTTAAAAATTAAAGTTTATAAAAAAAAAAGATTAATTATATTAATTAATATTCAATCATATACACATTGACGACAGTGACAAGTGCATGAATGAATGATCTTCCTTCACTCTCAATGATATTTTTTCAAGAAATTGAAGATGAAACTCAAAAGCTTGCCCAGTCAAAGTCAAAAGTCATTAACCTTTTGTTGTGTGAGATGTTACGAATCTCTAACATACTTCAATAAAGCGAAATAAACGTGATATAATATCTAAAGTCAAAAAAAAAAAAATTCAATAAAGCGAAATAAACGTGATATAATATCTAAAGCAAAAAAAAAAATAATAATAATAAGAATATAAGATTTATGTGATTTGATAATTTATCTACATTTATAATACAACAGTAAAAAAAAAAATCACTAATTTATTAAAAAAAAATATAAAAAAATATATAACCACTCACAAATCTAAAACCCCAAATACACCTAGTACCACCCACTCACAGGCTCTCACGATTTTCTGTGGGCACGACAATTTTGTCAAAAGGAGCATGACAACTTTGACGAGTAAAAAATCTTTCCTTTCTGACTAATATGGGCCAACTTTTCAACACCTTTACCTTTTCTTAAGATTCCATTAAGGGGCCAAGGCTTGGGTTTGTGCCATCATGCTTTCTGGGTCGTGCAAGAAACTGTCAAAATTAGGGAAATTCACTATGACAGTAGTCAAAGTCAAGAGTCATTAACCTTCTCTTACTTCGACAGTGAAAAGTATAAAAAAAGAAGATTTTCACATTGTTGCTGCAACTTTCTCTCTCTCCCATGGAGCATCGTGTTATGAGTTTCAGGCTCTTCTTTTCACCAACTTCCCGGACCATCCTTCTTCTGTCCCTCTTCTTGTCGGTCTCAAAATTTTCCTTGGCTACCACACTTTCAGATGAGACAGACAAACATGCACTACTTGAGTTCAAGTCCCTCATGCATGACACCCACAGTGTCCTGCCATCTTGGAATGAGTCTTTGCATTTCTGCCGGTGGGTTGGGGTCACCTGTGGCCACAAGCACCAAAGAGTCATCGGTTTGAACCTGAAAGACCTGAAATTGGTTGGCACCATATCTCCCCACCTTGGAAATCTCTCTTTCCTTCGATCCCTCAACCTTGCAAACAACTCCTTCTCTGGTGGAATCCCTTCAGAAGTTGGTCACTTGATCAGGCTTCAAAATTTGAACTTGAGTTATAACTTGTTGGAAGGGGAAATCCCAGTTAATCTGTCTCACTGTTCCAACCTCGTGAAGCTCGATTTCCAGCACAACAACCTAGTACAACAAATACCTTCTGAGCTTGGCTCTTTGTCCAAACTTGAGATCCTATCTCTTGCCAACAACAACTTAAGTGGAAGCTTCCCACCAAATCTGGGGAACCTGTCTTCTCTCCGACAGCTTTGGTTTGTATATAACAATTTGGAGGGAGAAATTCCAGGTACAGTAGCCAAAATGACAAGCTTGAAATTTTTTCATGTTGGGGTGAATAATCTTTCCGGTGGGTTTCCAGATTCCCTATACAATTTATCATCACTCATTTTCATTTCCTTGTGTTCCAACAACCTCTTTGGTAACCTCAAGCCTGACTTAGGCATTGCTCTTCCAAGCATGTGTCGGCTTGGATGTCCTCCCGCCAGACGTGAGAGAGCGTGTTGGAAGTTCCACATTGCTTGGGTATTAAGAAAATGTACCATTTATAAGAGTGAGAGAAACCTCAACTCTTGAAATAGCTTTCGAGTTGAGTTAGGCCAATACCTATTTCTAACAAAAATCTTTAAACCTTTCATTTATTTTCTCTCAATCTTTTTCCCCTGATTTTATTTCTTTTGCTTTAATTATTATAGCTTTAAAGTAAACGTGTTGCTTATTCTTCAAGCCAATTTGAGATTGTTATTATTTTCTATGAATAATTAATCATGCCCTGTTAACCTTCCGATCAAAGTACTTGCGTCTACTCTCTCTGCTTTTGTCTCTTCTTCTTTTGAGATGATTGAACGGTCGGGATTGTGTTGATGGCTTTCTTTGGATATGTACTCTGGCCCTGTGGATTGCTTGCTGTCTGCAGTTTTTTGTGTTCATTAAGATATTATTCTGGGCCCTGGCTATTAAATAAAATGGGTAGGTATATTACTATGGGCATAATTGATTATATTTGGTGTTCGTTCATGCATGGTTTAATATTTAATTTGGTACCGCCAAACCCAAATTTCTTTAATTTAGTTTGTTCCCAACCGTACCCACAAAAAAGATTTTTATTTATTATTGTCATCTAACTTTTGTATCATATACCCTTCTCTGTTTAATTACTTGTCAAGCCTGGCTAATCGGTGCACTGTGATTAACAAAATCATGGACTCTTGGCCCTTTTGAAAGAATATACGCGTCTTTTATTATTTTATTGTCTTTAATAATTATATGATTTTGTCATCCTTAGTGTAGGTGATTCTGTTCTTCATGAATTCATGGGCCTGTTGTCTGCTTGTGAGCCTACTGTTAATTAATTAATTATGATGATATCGTTTTTAATTATATAATTGTAACAATCACATTGGATAGATGTATATTATTTATATATATATATGGTGTTAGGAAATGAGGATTAACCTCTGACCAAAACAGTGCATGTCTTGTCTTAAGGTAAAGTCAATCACATTGGATGGTTCAGATTTAATTTTATTATTACTTTGGGTATTGCAACATGGGTGGATTTTGCAAGTTTCAATTTCTCCATTACCAAAATGCATTTGCTTCTTGAACTTTTATTTAAGTGTTTGATTTTCCCCATGAATATTTATTTAATGAACGTTTCCCGATGCTTTCGATGGAGTACTGCCCCAGATGGGGTTGTAGTCTCTTTTGTTAAACAATGATCGGCCAAAAATTTAAAAATATCTAGGAATTTTAAAACTATTTCAAAGTCCATTGTTGATTTCTTAGAATATGGTATAAATAATTTTCTGTTCACATCATATCATATTTTTAGACTTTGATATGAAGGTTCCTGTTATGGCATTTTGATAGTGTTATCTTTATTTTAATGTGTTCTACCTTCATTTGCATAATTAACTCCTCTGGATTTTCTGGTGCAACTTGATGCGATTCAGGGAAAAAACAAGCTGATTAGTTGGTTTAGATTTAAGTATTCTCCTTGTGGTGGTGTCTGGATATGCAAGTTGATTACTTATGTTGCATTTTGTCTTGGTTTTTATTACAAAGACTGGTTCTTATTTCTGTTTCTAATTAGGGAGAAGAAGCGATAGAGGTAGGAAAGATGACAACGGAACACAAAAGGAGCCCCTGTTCTGTTGAACAAAGTAGTCCCACTTCTCTTGCATCTAAACGACACATGGTTGATTTATCTGCCAAGGTTTCTTCTTGTCTTTTTCCTCGTTTTCAAAATTTCTTTAGTTGGAGTATGGACGTGCAATCCCAAGGTAAAGTCGCATAATTAGCAATTATAATAGGCAGGTCATGTGCCTTAAGTAGCCTAAATTATTCGTGTGAACATATGATATCATGTCTCGAAGGTGGCCTAAGATTCACCCTAAAATAGCTTTGAGTCCCTCTTGGACCCAATGAGAAGTAGCTTGCTAGGGATCTGTCATATTTTGGTCTCTGTAACTTTCTTATGTTAGTTTTTTATTTTTATTTGTCTAAATTTGCTCCCTTTGACAATAGGAGAGGAAGGAGAAGCTTGGTGAGCGAATTGTGGCCCTGCAACAGCTTGTTTCACCATATGGGAAGGTAAATATGAAAAATTGATCTTTCTATTAAAGAAACCTTCTAGGATATTGATGTCATGAACTTGAATTACTCACTGGTCATTCATCTCCAATGGAGTTCATGAAAATTATTTCTTGCCTCCATTTTAAATTACAAAAATAATCTTAAAGTGGACGCCCATTGAGTTCCTTCAGCATCATTCAATTTTAAAATTTGTTGTTGGAACTAAGTTGGACAGGTTCCTGATGGTTGCAGAATGAGTTTTGCATTGTGTTGTGTTGTTTTGACATGTTATTTGGATAACAAATTCAGGGTCTTAGCTATCTTGTGTAATAATACTAAAATTTGGAATGACAGTAAGTCAATGATTTTTCTTTCATTCTCTGGACAAAAATTTTTTATTAATGTTTTTTGTGAATGCATGAACGCCCCAATGCTAATGCTTAAATAGAATAATGAGCTGTATGAGTGATTTGGTGCAAACTTTCATTGAAGTTTGCAACTTTCATTTTCTTAATCAAGAAAAGTTTATACTTAAATTCTCTACTATACTCTGTTTTTTTAGTGTCAACTTACTACATTTGCGGTTTCTCTCTCTCCTTCCCTCTAACATGTGTTCAAGCTCTCATCCATACACACATGCAAGGTTGGTTTTATTTTTTATTTTATTTGTTAGCTTCTAGTGTGTCACGTTTTGATGTGCATGTGCAAGGGAGAGGTAGAGTTGCTTAGGCAATTGTTGGAGTTTCAATAGGGGCAGTGATGGTCAATGCAGTCTTCGTGATGATGCTGGTTGTGTTACTGCAACTGAATAGAGTGTAAGGGTGCATCCTGATGACGTTGGAAATTCTTGGGGTCACCTCAGTATGTGCATTTGACTTCCAACTGCTGCTACTGTAATTAGGGATTTTCTGTTCTTTTTTTTTTTTCGGTGAAGTCTGGTTTCTGGGTATTGTTGTTTTGGGTTTAAACGTGGGTGTTTTTGAGGCTCCAAATGGTGATTTAATTCTCAAGGGCTTCTGTTTCGGGATTCTGTATGTTGCCGGTTTGGTACTTGTGGGTGTCTACTGACCTATGCAAGTGTTTTTAATCTTCCAAGTGTTTCTGTAATTACTAGTTTTCTGTGTTCTTGTGTTGGGTTTAGCTATTTGGATTGTGTTTGGTGGGTTTTAAATTTGTTCTTTGTGTTTTCAGTTTTTGTAGATTGCTTCAGGGGAAGGGTTTTGGGGTTTATTCTTTGTCTAAGGGGGAATAAGGAGTTGACGAAGATGCTGATTTATGGAGAGTAGAATAGTTCGAGCTGGTGCAGAAGATGAGACGGGAGCAGCCAGCGTGATTCACACACGTGTCTACTTGATTCACACACATGCACACTTTAACATATTTAGCAAGAACCTATATTGATCTAACACAATAAACTATCAACAAAACCTCGTTTGTTTGAAACTTCTTATAATGGGAAATTACACATCAGCCATCACTCAGCTACAGAATTCATGGCTGTGTTTTGTACTCTGTGCTTCGTGCTTGTAGTGTGTTTCCCGTTCTCGTGACTATTGTTGATGTTTATGTGGTTGTGCTTTATTTTTTGTGGAGAGGTTACAGTTTTTTTAATATCCTTTTCAGTGCAAAAATGATGAAGAAATTGTAGCTGCTATTGCTCATGAATTGGGGCATTGGAAACTTAATCATACAATGTATTCATTCATTGCTGTGCAGATATTTTCTTGTTTTAGTTCTACAAAATAAATTCTCAGAATCCTGTTTTATTGCTAGTTCATTGGACTTTGTAATTGCAATACACATATTTAACTGTGGCATAGGGTGGTGAATCGGTAAGCTAAACATCACTTGATAAGAAAAAAGGAAAAAGAAACTGCTGTTATCAATCATTAAGCATACATGCTAGGCTTCGCCTGAAAGTTCTTGAGATGCTCCAAGATATTTGTTGCTTAGTTCTTGCCCTCAATCCTCTTTTTTTGGCTGGTATTGTTATAGTTGTTGACTTTCTACTTTCCACCCTTTTCTGTGATGGTTGTAATTAACTGTATTTAAAGCAAATAATGTGTTGTTTTTATGAGAGTTAATGTGGCTTGAATAATTCTTATTCTCCTCTCTTTGATAATTTGTTTATTTTATTTTCAATGTATTATAATGTTTTCATTTGCATATGAATAGTAGATGGAGTTAAAGACAATCAATTTCCAATTTCTGCTTTGAAGCATTTTTTTTTCTTCCTTGCATTGAGTATCGCCCTTATATATGATATTTAGACCTCTTTTTTTGAGCTAATTTCTAGGAGTCCCATACCCAGTTCTGAATTTGACCCCTTGAAGTCTTCATTTTACAATATTACGGTGGATATTGGGTTTTCAATCTTGTATGTGATATTAAAATAGATTTCTGTAAAGTTCACTTATCAACTACCATATTAGATCAAGTGCTTCAAATGAAAAGTTATTTATTTGGTGAGGAAAATTGCGGGGAAAGCCATATTACCTAGATGTGTAGGATGTTAATTTAATTGGTCAGGATCTCTTTCTTAGCTCAAGAATTGTCTTATGGAGTCTTAGTTCCAATTTGTTATATATATATAAATATATATAATATTTATATATGCTTATAAATTTTTTTTTTATCATTAGTGGCGACTCTAGGGTCGCCACTATTGATTGTTTTAAATTTTTTTTTTTTTTTTAAATTTCTAATATCATTAGCGGCAACTCTAGGTTGCTGCTATTGATTTTTTTTTTTTTAAAATAACTTTTCTCAAATTATTAGCGGAAACAATGATGTCGCCGCTAATGACATACCATTAGCGGCAAACCGTAGTTGCCGCTAATGCTATACCAATAGTGGCGACTTTATGTTGCTGCTAATGATAGAGGAATAGCGGCAACTCTTTGTCGCTGGTATTTACTTTTATTTTTTATTTTTCTCAAATCATTAGCGTCAATACTGAAGTCACTGCTAATGACATACCATTAGTGGCAACTTGGTAGTTGTTGCTAATAATATACCATTAGCGGCGACCTCAAGGTTATTTTGAACATTTTTTTTGGTGAAAAAAAAAATTATTAGCGGCGACTTTAGGTCGCCGCTAATGATGGGTCATTAGTGGCAACCCAAAAAGTCGCCGCTATTTGGCATTAGCGTCTAATTACTAGTAGCCACCAAATAGTGGCCACCTTTTGCCCATGTTTTTTTGTAGTGCTTCCTCATATGGTTGCCTAACATAACTCACCCTTAAGGTCAAATTCATATTCAATTTAAGCTTAAATGTGCACAAGAGTTCAAGCATAGGTAAAATGTACCATATAAGCTTAAGCTTAAGCACAAAAAAAAATCAGTCCATTAATACATATTCATCTCATGTATAATAAGCACATTTTGAGATATAAGGAATTGGATTTGGATCCATGAAGTATACATGAAAAATTTATGGATTATCAAGGTGCATATGACAAACATAAGAAGGAGACAACCCAAAAAAATAAATAGTTTTGTCTTTTCGAATTTTTCAAAATAAAATGCACAAAATTAATGCAATGCATATATATGCAGAACTAAAATTAGAGAAGAAAAAAATGCAATGCAATGAATGCTACATGCTCTAGGATATGAAGAAATATGCAAGACAACCAATCTTAGGCATGTTTTGGACCACCTTACTTTAGGTGAGTCCACCACCACTCCTCAAATGGTGAATAGTATCAACCTTCCTAACCCAAGTCTTCTTAACCCTAGGTACAGATTTGTGACTCTTGTCAAACGCATCTAACCTAGATAACACTCCCCTCATCATTATGCATAGCCCCTCAAAACATTTCCTAGAATAGGAATTCTCACTCTTATGCTCACGGGGTTTAAACTTAAAACAATTAGGTCAAATATGACCAACTTTGCCACAATGATGGCAGGTAGGGACAAATTTCGGAGAAGCTTGTCTCATATGAGGAGGAATATACATATACTTAGATCTAGACAAACATGACTCTACACTACCTTTTTCTTTCTTAGGAGCAACCTTCTTATACCAAGGTCTCTGGGATTTCAATTGAGAACAATTTGGCCTAATATGACCAACAATCCCACAATGGTGGCATGTAGGAACAAACTTTGCATGAGTTTGTTTCCTTGAAAAAGCCTTGAATTCGGGCTTTACACAAATATTCATACAAGAAGTTTTGCCTTTATCCAAGCGAGCTATATTGGCTTTGACTTCTTCAAATTCCACAGGCTTAACAAACAATGGAAGAAAATGTTTTTCTTCCAGAATTAGAAGCATGTGAAGTAGAGGCACCTAATTTATCAATAAGCATAGTATTTTTAGATTTCAAAGAGTCAATTAAGGCATGTGATTTAGACAATTTAATAACCAAAGACTCTTTCTCATGCTCAACATCATTAAGCTTTTTAAGGGAAATTTGCTGATGATGAGTCAATTTAACAAATTTCTTAAAGAGCTTGTTATAGGCCATGTAAGGGATTGAGGAGTATTCATAACAAAGGAGTCAAGGATCTCACCTAGGAATTTAATCCAAACAGAGTGAACCTGGTCTGATACCAATTGAAAATTCTATTTACAACTCCAAACGATACTTATTATGAATGTATAAGTGTTTCACACAATGTTATGCGGAAATAAATCTGACTTAACAATTAATAAACAACCAAAAATACATGAAACAATAAACAATAAGCAGCATAAATATTTTGGTTACGAAGAGGAAACCATTTAGAGAACTCTCTAGATGTAAAACCTCTCTGGGGCAGCCAAATTCAGGAGATCAACTAAATCAGTAAAAGAATAAGGATTATAAGAAGTTCATACTTACAAAACCTTTGCAATTGACACTATCTTGTATAAGACAAGCAACCCACTTGACTTTTGTCGCAGTAACCTTTTCCAAAACATTTGGCACAATTGTTATACGTGATCTCCCTCCACCAAAACTCCGGTTGGCTTCAGTTGTTTTTGACCTATGATGACGGCACAATCATTAACTCTAAGAGAGATTAACCCTAGCGCTCAATATCTTAAACGCTCTCTTAGCACATGGAATTATTATGTATAATTCCTTACAATTTCGTGCATAATAACTCTCTATATATAGATTTCAAGAAAACCTAGTACTAGTTGAATTTAAAAGAAAAAATAGTTCTAGTTGGAATAGGATTTGTCGAGATTTTCGTCCTTATCTTGTGGGACGATTTTGGCATAGCTAACTTCCGAATTGTGAAAATCTTAATTCACAAAGATTTGTATAATTTTATATTTGCTTTCCAATGCCGCTAATTTCACCTCAATCCGATTCTTGAGCCGAAATTTATGATCCAAATACTGAGACGTGCGCAAGATACAGAATGTAATCAAATCCGATTTTAACTCTAATTAAAGAATTCCGATTTAATTAAAATTAACCACATCATATAGGTATTCTATTATTATTGGTTAACCTTAACCACATCTTCCAGGTCTTCTCCTGACACAACACCTCATATGTATGCACTGCAGACAAGATTGCAGATAAATATATTTTGTCACTGAATTTGGCAATTCAAAAACCCAACAACACTATATGTAATATTAGGTGATAAACTTAGTTAAGCATGATTACTTTAGTACCAATAAGTACTCTTCCATACCAACTCTCATATGTGAAACACCACATATGAGACACTTTTTCACTACCTTATATGACCCCATCCTTTATCATATGTTCTTCCATTGATAGCATATTATGGGTGACTTTGTTTTTCTATATTCCAAGCAAATGATATCAATTATCTGTGGCTAAATAATAATCCACACCCATATCACAATTGGTAGTTTTAGCCGTACATAAATCTATATGTTGACTTGCGCTGAATATTTGATCAAATACTTCCTCTTAAACCATTATTTGTAAGGTTTTCCTTGATACACCTTATCCGTTTTTTTTATAATGTTAGATATTACACCATCTCAACATAATGCTTCTTAGTGGACTTTACATTTATGTGAGTTGTAATACAATATTTTGTACATTGTCAGTGTAATCTGCCTTTAACAAACCAATTTTGTTAAACATTCATCTAGGCATCCCTAGATCCTTCTGGCTATGCACTGACCCATGTAGCCACCTCATAGGTGTTTCTTAATTCCATGGCTGCTACATGCCATTTGAATTTATCCAAAAGCAATCTCTTGGACATAGGATTGGCCACCATCTCAATTTAAGGAATAAAATCAACTTTAATTTTACCTCTCCCCAACTATATATATCTTGAACATAATGTAATTCAAATCAATATATTTGCCAATGGAGCTATGTGCTCCACTTTTTGGTAATGAGATAGCATACTTGTTGACAAAAGTTTTAACCCATACAACATCAATTACCGCTATGTTGCACAATATATATTAAGCTTCCATCTTAGATTTAGAAACACAATTATGTTTATTACTTAACCAAAAAATAATCATTCCACCAAATAGGAATACATATCTGCTAGTTGACTTTTTGTCATCTGCATCTTCTGCAAAATCTGCATCTATATATTTTGCAATTTTAGATCACTCAATCCAAAACATAACCTTATGTTTTTTTTTGGCTTGCAAATACATTTTTTTTTTTTTTTTTTTTTTTTGCTGCTTGCCACTGTGTCCTTCCTGGATTGGCCAAACTGATATCTACTCACCAATTCTACTGCATGGAATACATGATATTACCCACAACCTAGGCATAAGGGACTGATTTCATTACTTCAATTATTGTCTCATCTTGTGGACACACTTTCTTACTTAAATTTTGACCCTTGCAAACAAGTGTGCTTAATGGTTTACAATTATCTATGTCAACCTTTTAAGCACATTTTTCAGATTTTTTTTTTTAAAAAAAATTATATCCAAGTATAATAACCTCAAATCTCTCCCTAGAAATTCTTATTTCTAAGGCACAAGTAGCTGCTCCTATATCTTTCATTTCAATCTTGGATGCCAAGAATAATTTTGACTTATTTATCATATCTGGACAATTTCCTACCATCAATATGTCATCTACATATAATGACGATCTTGTCAATTTTTTGTTTCCCTTCCATATGTAAGCCCAGTGATCTGATGGACTTACCTCGAAACTAAAATCTAATATAGCTTGGTGGAATTTTAAATATCATTGTCTTGATAATTGTTTGAGTCCATATATGGACCTTTTCAACTTGTAGACCTTTTCTTTAAGTTATTTCACTTGTAATTCTTCAAGATGGATCATGTATATATCTTCCTTCAATCCCCCATTCAGAAATGTCGTCTTTACATCCAATTGGCGCAATTCTAGATTCATTTTGGCTAGAGCAACATGCTTATCCTCACTGAGGAAAATTTTGCTACATGCATGTGAATATATGTCAACAAAGTCTACATCAAGTTGTTGATCGAGTAAACCCTTCTAGTTGTTATGAATTTCTTTCTGAGTACCCATTTGTATCCAATGGTTTTTCTTTGACTTGGTAAATATTTAAGCTCCCAAACTTTTTTTTTTTTTTTTTATCGAGTGTCTCTTCTTTCCACGCTTGAAGCATGCTCCTTAGACTTTCTTTCCACATTTTGACATTCTTGCCTTTTCTTGAATTTTTTGTGCTTGCGTTTAATTAATGACGGTGTATGCGAAGTATGGATGTCCATCATGAGATCACCGGTAGTCCCTTAATTCTCTCCTTCTACTCTTTAAGGAAAGATATCATAGAAATTTTTTTGCCACTATGTGTCAAAAAGTTACTTGTTCAGTTATTCCCATGACATAGGGATGCTATTGAGTATGGTTGTTACTTGCATTGCATACATTGCGTCTAATATTAGGTGACCAGCATTTGCAAGTTTTTTCACAATAATTCCATCTAGTTTACATGATCACTCAGCCATACGAGTACTATAGTATTTATTCCAATATTAATAGTGGTATTAGACCTTAGACCATTCTTCCTTTTCCAAAACCTCCATCATACTCTTTCTTGTATCCCTCAAAGAGAGGAATTACTTGTCTATCATGCAATGGAGAAGGGGTGCTCATTGCTGTTGAAGTTACTTGGATGGATAAATCATCCTCTTCTCGTGATCTTCATATCCCGCCACTAAAAACACAAATCCTATTTTTCCAATCCAAAGCTCATCGTTTCGTCTCCTTCTACGTACGGTTAGCTTGCAGGGGGCGATAAGGATATGAATGCAGGGCAAATCTGAGAACATCAGATGTTTGGTGAACTTGGGAAAGAGTTACAAATTAATTATATAATGTTTTCTGAACAAAGTCAGTCAGTCGCTGGCGGAGGACAAGCGTGAAGAGAAAAGCAGAGGCGATTTGGGACATGGAAATTGACAAGGGGGTGGTGGCGTATGCGCGTGGGCCACACATGATGTCTTTGTGGAGAAATATATATTGGCTACATCACAGACGGTGTAATGGGTTCAAATTGTCGTGCCACCTTTTGACGTTGTTTTTTTTTTTTTTAACTTATGAGCCCTATGCCGCGTCAGGGTTTTAGAAAAGGAAAATTTTACTTATCCTCTATGAATTTACCCCTTTTTCATAGACATCACTTTATTGTTCAAAATTTTTCACTTTGATGTATTGAACTTTAATTTTATTCCACTTTCTTCCTTCCGTTAGGATTTTTTGTTAAATCCTAATGAAAATATGTAAAATTATTAAAATACTTTTAGTCATTTTTCTCATTTTTTTGTTTAATTTAACTGCAATATTTAACGATATGAATGTATTTGAAACAAAATGAAAGTTTGATACACCAAAGTGAGAGATTTAGAACAATGAAAAAGTGTCTACAAAAAACATAAAAGTTCATGGGAGTAAGTAAAGTTTCCCCTTTTAGAAACCTATATATATTGCTTGTGCGAGATGGTGGGGAAAACACTTTTGGCACTGACCTGCAGAAAACCTAATTAAAGATAAGAAGAACCAAAAACAAATTGAGAGATAAGAAGAACCCAAAGATATTTGATTAATGTGATATAAATTAAGGTGGAAGAGAAACTTGTTTGGTAATATGAAGAAAGGAATTTAACTTTTTGGAGAGAAATAAATGAAGGGAAATGGTTGCCAAACCTAGCCTGAGAGTTTTGTTTGAGTATGGTGTGAAGAATTCTCAAAATGTGGATCAAAGCTGTCTTGTGGTGGTTACTGGGGTGCTATTTATTGTGGGATATCACATTGTTTTGCTCTTGTGTTGGAAGAGATTGGTTAGGCATACCAAGGATCGTGGCAAGGACTATTGCAGTTCGAGAACGAATTTTCAATCAAACCAGCCGCAATTTTTTTTTTTTTTTAAACAAAAGGGTGGTTCGATGAAGACAAAATTCCTTGTCTGTAGGCTCGTTCAAAGTCAAATTAAAACAAGAGGTCGCTTGATGTAACACACCAAACAGATTCCAGAAAACTTAAAAAGAGAAGTAAGCAATAATCTGGATTTTTGGAGTGAAAACTAGACTTGTATTCAATTTTGTAAGCATTCAACTAGGATCAACACTGAGTACAGTGATCACTTCGAGTGTGATCCAACTCCTTAACACTAAAGAATTAAGCTAAGGAAATGTAATACCTCTAAGCTTTAGTTGAGAACAAAACAAAATTTAATACCTAACAAAGAGTGAATGTCTCCTTTTATACTACTATTAAGGTTACAATGCAGCCTAGCAAGTAGAGGAGTAAATCCTTATTTAGTTGAAACTAATTCTCCCGCGTCCCATGGCTGCAACTGAAGCATATTTGTATGCACTCCATGCAACTGCATCCAGCTGTCATGCAGTGTAACTTCATTGATGCTTTCCTGCCACGTTGCTCCACCATTTCAGCTACCATCTTTTATTCCCTCATTTTCCTTCAAAAGACTTGTTACACTTGATGAAGGTAGAACTATTTGTCCAAAGACTCGTTTGAAGCTAGGTTCGAACAAGAGCTTGTTATGAGGGATATCAAGTAGGCAAAATTGATTGTCCATAGTTATGTTTGAATGAGAGATGGGCAGAAGAAATTTGAGTAAGGCATAATGGCTTGTCCGCTATCTCATCTGAAGTCCTATATGAATGAGGTCTTTATGGAAGCACTCATTTGATACCTCGTTCGAAGTCAGGATCGAACAAGCCACTAATGAAGTTGTGAATTCAAGGCGGTATACAATGAAACCCTATCCAAGTTCGAACGAGTATATATTTTTGGGTTTATCAATTCTATATATAATTTTTAATTTAAATTCTTAATTTTCTTTTTATCCTTTATTTTTGTTCAACTAATTGGTATATATATATATTTTTCATGACGGGAAACCTCAATAAGGCATAGCCCTTCGGATCAACTCTTGTAGAGTAAACCTCGGACCTGTGCACCACACCTTCAAAAAATTTCCTATACCAATCAAGGTAAATTGTTGCCTTTTTACACCGGGAGGTGTGACTCCAAAGGGGAGTTTGCATCTAACAAGTCTCGAACTTAGGATTTATGGGGAGATACTCCCTAAGATCACATGCCTCAACAAAATATAGATTCCTTGGATATAGATTTCCAAGGAATCTATATTTTATCAGATTTGATCCACGCATATAATCTTCCATCAATTTTTTTGGTGAAGGTTTTTATATTTTCAGTCAACTATTGCAGTAAAGAAAGCAATCCAACACCAACAGGCCAAAGTGGTATTAGTATCGATTATCACTTTTTTAAACATTATTAAATGTGAGATTGAAATATGGGTACAATTTAATGGAGATAAAGTGTATTTTCGCAGATTAATTAATAAGAAAAGGTTGTTAAGTTTGTTCCCTATATATATACATGCATGTGAGACTTCCCTGCCAACCTCATGAGCTTCTCTTTGTGGCTGCTACTTTCTCCCACTCACATGGAGCTTCTGGTTATGAGTTTAAGACTACTCTTTTCACCAACTTCCCGGGCCATCCTTCTTCTGTCCCTCTTCTTGTCAGTCTCAAAATTTTCCTTGGCTGCCACACTTTCAAATGAAACAGACGAACATGCACTACTCGAGTTCAAGTCCCTCATACATGACAACCCCAGTGTCCTGGCTTCTTGGAATGAGTCTTTCCAATTCTGCCAATGGGTTGGGGTCACCTGTGGCCTCAAGCACCAAAGAGTCATCGGCTTGAACCTAAAAGACCAGAAATTGGTTGGCACCATATCTCCCCACCTTGGAAATCTTTCTTTCCTTCGATCCCTCAACCTTGCAAACAATTCCTTCTCTGGTGGAATCCCTTCAGAAGTTGGTCACTTGATCAGGCTTCAAAATTTGAACTTGAGTCATAACTCATTGGAAGGAGAAATTCCAGTTAATTTGTCTCACTGTTCCAACCTTGTCAATCTTGATCTCCAGTACAACAACCTAGTACAACAAATCCCTTCTGAGCTTGGCTCTTTGTCCAACCTTGAGATCCTAAATCTTGCCAATAACCACCTAAGTGGAAGGTTCCCACCACCTCTGGGGAACCTGTCCTCTCTCCAACTGCTTTGGTTTGCAGAAAACAATTTGGAGGGAGAAATTCCAAATACTGTAGCGCAAATGACAAGTTTGAAATATTTTCGAGTTGAAATAAATCATCTTTCCGGTGTGTTTCCAGCTTCCCTTTACAATCTATCATCACTCACATTCATTACCTTGACTGACAACAACTTCAATGGTAACCTCAAGCCTGAAATAGGCATTGCTCTTCCAAATCTCCAAGTAATTTGGTGGGGAGGAAACCAATTCACAGGAAGCTTTCCAGCTTCCTTGGCCAATGCTTCAGGACTTCAAGAGGTTGATNGTGATCATAGAATTCCAAGAGACAACATCTTTCCTCGGAATCTTCATAAACAACCCATAAGCCAAATCCAAATCCCCACATGAACCATAGAAATGCACAAGTGAATTAAGAATAAATACATCCGAACTAAGCGATGCTTTAATCACCATCCCATGAAACACTCTCCCGACCCGAAAAGCCTTAAGCCCCGAAGCCGCCTTAAGCACAAAAGGAAAAGTAAATTTATCTGGAAAATGCTCACACTGATGAAGCATCTGCAGAAATATTAGGAGGCTCTGAGTAGGATCAGGGCTTGATGCATAAGCGCGAATGATGATGTTCCAAGTGTAGAGATTTGGTTGGGGAATTTGGTCAAACACTTGGCGGGCATAGTCGAGGCTCGAGAACAGCGAGAGAGCACTGGCTGTGATGAGCTTGCTGGCTGAGAAAGAGTCGAAGAAGAGGCCTGTACGGAGCATCTGCGCATGGACTTGCTTGAGGTGCTTTGTACTGGTGCATTGGTTGATCAGTGAAAGTGTTGGGTGGTTTGCAAAATACCGGTCGTTATTGACGGATGGGGAAGGAGGGGTTGGGAGGTTGGAGTGACGTGGGGGCGAGAGAGGTGGGGTGCTTAGAGTTGCCATGAGTTCTCGGGTCAGTTGCCAACAAGTAGCCATTTTTTATAAGGTTTTCCTTGATACACCTTATCCACTTTTTGGTAATGAGATAGCATACTTGTTGTTGACAAAAGTTTTAACCCGTACAATATTAGTTACCGCTATGTTGCACAATATATATTAAGCTTCCATCTTGGGTTTAGAAACACAATTATGTTTGTTACTTAACCAAAAAATAATCATTCCACTAAATAGGAATACATATCTGCTAGTTGACTTTTTGTCATCTGCATCTTCTGCAAAATCTGCATCTATATATTTTGCAATTTCTAGATCACTCGATCCAGAACATAATCTTATGTTTTTTTTGGCTTGCAAATACCTAATTTTTTTTTTTTTTTTGGCTGCTTGCCATTGTGTCCTTCCTGGATTGGCCGAAATGATATCTACTCACCAATTCTATTGCATGGAATACATGAGATTACCCACAACCTAGGCATAAGGGACTAATTTCATTACTTCAATTATTGTCTCGTCTTGTGGACAAACTTTCTTACTTAAATTTTGACCCTTGCAAACAAGTGTGCTTAATGGTTTACAATTATCTATGTCAACCTTTTAAGCACATTTTTCAAATTTTTTTTTTTAAAAAAAATAAATTATATCCAGGTATAATAACCTCAAATCTCTCCCTAGAAATTCTTATTTCTAAGGCACAAGTAGCTGCTCCTATATCTTTCATTTCAATCTTGGATGCCAAGAATAATTTTGTCTTATTTATCATATCTGGACAATTTCCTACCGGCAATATGTTATCTACATATAATGACGATCTTGTCAATTTTTCGTTTCCCTTCCATATGTAAGCCCAGTGATCTGATGGACTTACCTCGAAACTAAAATCTAATATAGCTTGGTGGAATTTTAAATATCATTGTCTTGATAATTGTTTGAGTTCATATATGGACCTTTTCAACTTGTACACCTTTTCTTTAAGTTATTTCACTTGTAATTCTTCAAGTTGGATCATGTATATATCTTCCTTCAATTAATCCCCCATACAGAAATGTGGTCTTTACATCCAATTGATGCAATTCTAAATTCATTTTGGCTAGAGCAACATGCTTATCCTGACTGAGGAAAATTTTGCTACATGTGAATATATGTCAACAATGTCTACATCAAGTTGTTGATCGAGTAAACCCTTCTAGCTGTTATGAATTTCTTTCTGAGTACCCATTTGTATCCAATGGTTTTTTTTTTTTGACTTGGTAAATATTTGAGCTCCCAAACTTTTTTTTTTTTTTTTTATCGAGTGTCTCTTATTCTTTCCACATTTGAAGCATGCTCCTTGGACTTTCTTTCCGGCCACATTTTGACATTCTTGCCTTTTCTTGAATTTTTTGGGCTTGCGTTTAATTAATGACGGTGTATGCGAAGTATGGTCGTCCATCATGAGATCACCGGTAGTCCCTTAATTCTCTCCTCCTACTCTTTAAGGAAAGATATCATAGAAATTTTTTTGCCACTATGTGTCAAAAAGTTACTTGTTCAGTTATTCCCATGACATAGGGATGCTATTGAGTATAGTTGTTACTTGCATTGCATATATTGTGTCTAATATATATTAGGTGACCAGCATTTGCAAATTTTTTCCAATCCAAAGCTCATCGTTTCGTCTCCTTCTACGTACGGTTAGCTTGCAGGGGGCGTTAAGGATATGAATGCAGGGAAAATCTGAGAACATCAGATGTTTGGTGAACTTGGGAAAGAGTTACAAATTAATTATATAATGTTTTCTGAACAAAGTCAATCAGTCGCTGGCGGCGGACAAGTGTGAAGAGAAAAGCAGAGGCGATTTGGGACATGGAAATTGACAAGGGGGTGGTGGCGTTTGACTCTGGGGGCTGTGTAGTATGCGCGTGGGCCACACATGATGTCTTTGTGGAGAAATATATATAGGAATGTGATTGGCTACATCACAGATGGTGTAATGGGTTCAAATTGTCGTGCCACCTTTAGACGTTGTTTTTTTCTTGTTTTTGACTTATGACCCCCACGCGTGTCCTGCTTCCAAGGGTTTTAGAAAGGAAAAACTTCACTTACCTTCTATGAATTTACATATTTTTCGTAGACACTTTTTCATCGTTCAAAATCTCTCACTTTGACGTATTAAACTTTGATTTCCTTTTACTTTCTCTATTCTGTTAGGATTTTTTGTTAAATCCTAACGGAAATATGTGAAATTACTAAAATACTCTTAGTCATTTTTCTCATTTTTTTCGTTTAATTTAACTGTACTATTTAACGGTAGGAAGGTATTTGAAACGAAACGAAATTAAGTTCGATATACCAAAGTGAGATATTTTGAACAATGGGAGAGTGTCTACAAAAAACGTAAAAGTTTGTGGGAGTAAGTAAAGTTTCCCCTTTTAGAAACCTATATATATTCGTGGGAAAAACACTTTTGGCATTGACCTGCAGAAAACCTAATTAAAGATAAGAAGAACCAAAAACAAATTGAGAGATAAGAAGAACCCAAATATATTTGATTAATGTGATATAAATTAAGGTGGAAGAGAAACTTGTTTGGTAATATGAAGAAGGAATTTAACTTTTTGGAGAGAAATAAATGAAGGGAAATGGTTGCCAAACCTAGCCTGAAAGAGTTTTGTTTGAGAATTCTCAAAATGTGGATCAAAGCTGTCTTGTGGTGGTTACTGGGGTGCTATTTATTATGGGATATCACATTGTTTTGCTCTTGAGGAGAATGTGTTGGAAGAGATTGGTTAGGCATACCAAGGATCGTGGCAAGGACTATTGGAGTTCGAGAATGAATTTTCAATCAAACCAGCCGTGATTTTTTTTTTTTTTTTTTTTTTAAAAAAAGGTGGTTCGATGAAGACAAAATTCCTTGTCTGTAGGCTCGTTCAAAGTCAAATTAAAACAAGAGGTGGCTTGATGAAGGTAGAACTATTCGTCCAAAGACTCATTTGAAGCTAGGTTCGAACGAGAGCTGGTTATGAGGGATATCAAGTAGGCAAAATTGATTGTCCATAGTTATGTTTGAATGAGAGATGGGCAGAAGAAATTTGAGCAAGGCAATAATGGCTTGTCCACTATCTCATCTGAAGTCCTATATGAATGAGGTCATCATAGAAGCACTCATTCAATCCCTCGTTTGAAGTCAGGATCGAACAAGCCATTGAGGAAGTTGTGAATTCAAACCGGTATACGATGAAACCCTATCCAAGTTCGAACGAGTATATAATTTTTGGTTTATCAATTCTATATATAATTATTAATTTAAATTCTTAATTTCCTTTTTATCTTTTATTTTTGTTCAACTAACTTTTTTTTTTTTTTTTTTTTTTGACGGGGAACCTCGATAAGGCAAGGCCATTCGGATTCACTCCTGAAGAGTAAACATCGGACATGTGCACCGCACCTTAAAAAAATTTCCTATACAGATCAGGGCAAATCATTGGCTTTTTACACTAGGAGATGTGACCCCAAAAGGGAGTTTGCACCTAGCAAGTCTCGAACTTAGGATTTATGGGGAGATACTCCCTAAGATGACAAGCCTCAACAAAATATAGATTCCTTGGATAGGTTTCCAAGGAATCTATATTTTATCAGATTTGATCCACGTATATAATCTTCCATCAAATTTTTTGGTGAAGGTTTTTATATTTTCAGTCAACTATTGCAGTAAAGAAAGCAATCCAACACCAACAGGCCAAAGTGGTATTAGTATCAATTATCACTTTTTAAACATTAAATGTGAGATTGAAAAATGGGTACAATTTAATGGAGATAGAGTGTATTTTTCGCAGATTAATTAATAAGAAAAGGTTGTTAAGTTTGTTCCCTATATATATATACATGCATGTGAGACTTCCCTGCCAACCTCATGAGCTTCTCTTTGTGGCTGCTACTTTCTCCCACTCACATGGAGCTTCTGGTTATGAGTTTCAGACTATTCTTTTCACCAACTTCCCGGGCCATTCTTCTTCTGTCCCTCTTCTTGTCACTCTCAAAATTTTCCTTGGCTGCCACACTTCCAAATGAAACAGACAAACATGCGCTACTCGAGTTCAAGTCCCTCATGCATGACAACCCCAGTGTCCTGGCTTCTTGGAATGAGTCTTTCCAATTCTGCCAATGGTTTGGGGTCACCTGTGGCCTCAAGCACCAAAGAGTCATCGGCTTGAACCTAAAAGACCAGAAATTGGTTGGCACCATATCTCCCTACCTTGGAAATCTTTCTTTCCTTCGATCCCTCAACCTTGCAAACAATTCCTTCTCTGGTGGAATCCCTTCAGAAGTTGGTCACTTGATCAGGCTTCAAAATTTGAACTTGAGTCATAACTCATTGGAAGGAGAAATTCCAGTTAATTTGTCTCACTGTTCCAACCTTGTCAATCTTGATCTCCAGTACAACAACCTAGTACAACAAATCCCTTCTGAGCTTGGCTCTTTGTCCAACCTTGAGATCCTAAATCTTGCCAATAACCACCTAAGTGGAAGGTTCCCACCACCTCTGGGGAACCTGTCCTCTCTCCAACTGCTTTGGTTTGCAGAAAACAATTTGGAGGGAGAAATTCCAAATACTGTAGCGCAAATGACAAGTTTGAAATATTTTCGAGTTGAAATAAATCATCTTTCCGGTGTGTTTCCAGCTTCCCTTTACAATCTATCATCACTCACATTCATTACCTTGACTGACAACAACTTCAATGGTAACCTCAAGCCTGAAATAGGCATTGCTCTTCCAAATCTCCAAGTAATTTGGTGGGGAGGAAACCAATTCACAGGAAGCTTTCCAGCTTCCTTGGCCAATGCTTCAGGACTTCAAGAGGTTGATATCTTTGATGATTATTTCACAGGAAATATACCTATGAGTTTTGGTAATCTACAGAATCTTCAATGGCTTAATGCATGGGGGAATCTTCTCGGGAATCGTTCAGTTGATGATTTGAGTTTTCTGAGTTCTTTGACCAATTGTAGCCAGTTAGGGTGGCTGGATGTTAGCGAAAACCTGCTTGGTGGTGAGCTGCCTAACTCCATAACAAACCTCTCAACCCAATTAACATGGCTAGATCTTGGAGGGAATTTTATCGATGGAAGAATACCAATGCAGATATCAAATCTAGCCAGCTTAACTCTACTTCGCCTGGAAGAGAATTTTTTAATAGGGAATATTCCAGCTTCAATCGGTAAGCTCTCAAACTTGCACAGACTACACTTGGGTGGAAACAAATTTACAGGGGAGATCCCATTTTCTGTTGGCAACATGACTCGATTGTTAAAACTCTCTTTGTATAATAACAGCTTAGAAGGAAGCATACCCACGAGTCTGGGAAGGTGTAGATTCCTGCAAGATGTACGTCTTTACCATAATAAATTAAATGGCAGCATACCCGAGCAACTCCTTGGTCTTCCAGCTCTTTCTGTAGTCCTTAATGTGTCTCATAACTCTCTGACGGGTCCGTTGCCACCAGAAGTTGGAAACTTGAAATCTCTTGTTGCTCTAGATTTGTCATACAACAAATTTTCCAAAGACATTCCAGGGCAGCTAAAGGATTGTTTGGCGTTGGAAGTTCTTTATATGCAGGGGAACTTCTTTGAAGGAACCATTCCTGATTTGAGTGGGTTAAAAGGTATTAAATATCTTGATCTCTCCCATAACAACTTGACTGGCACAATCCCAAGCTACATGGTTAGTTTTTCCTCGCTGCAGAATTTAAATCTGTCTTTCAACAATCTGGAGGGAGAGGTGCCAGAAGAAGGGGTCTTCAGGAATGCTACTGCAATTGAAGTGTATGGCAACAGAGGACTTTGTGGGGGGATCCAAGAGCTGCAGTTTCCTTCATGCCCCATTCGAGGGTCCAAGAAGCATAGAAAGCATGTTGGTTTTAAGTTGATACTGGCATTGGGCATTGCAGCTGCTTTCTGCTTGACGTTGTTGTCTTTGGTTTACCTGTGCTGCTTGAGAAAGTCCAAGAAGAAAAGTATTTCTGTTTCTTCTTTTGGGCAATTTTACCAAAGGATTTCTTATCAAGAATTACTCAATTCAACCGGTGGATTCTCTGAGAGGAATTGGATTGGTTCAGGTCATTTTGGTACTGTCTATAAAGGAAAACTTGGTCCAGATGAAACCAGTGTTGCAGTCAAGGTACTCAACCTTCACAAGGAAGGAGCTACCAAAAGCTTCATCGCTGAATGCGAGGCCTTGAGGAACATCCGTCATCGATATCTGGTTAAGATTCTAACTGCCTGCTCAAGTGTTGATTATGATGGCAAAGATTTCAAAGCTTTAGTATACGAGTTCATGCCAAATGGGAACCTGGACACGTGGTTGCATCCAGAAGATGGGTTCCAGCAGCAGAGAAAATTAAGCTTTCTCCAGAGAATAGACATTGCAATAGATGTATCTTCAGCTTTGCTTTACCTTCATCATCACTGTCAAACTCCTATTATTCACTGTGATCTAAAGCCAAGCAATGTTCTTCTTGATGATGGTCTGACTGCTCACATAAGTGATTTTGGTTTGGCAAGACTCCTTTCAGAATCTGGCAAGCAAGCTTTTCTTAATCAATTAAGCTCAGCTGAGATTAATGGAACCGTCGGTTATGCTCCTCCAGGTAATGTTTCAACACTTTACTCATTCTTTTAGCAAGTATGAATGATAAGGAAGTAAAGAACTGGAAAATGGATGTTAATGCTGTTATACATATATATATATATAGACACACACACACTAAGAGTACATCAATAATCAAAACAAGGTAGGCCATTTAGGGCCATAATCGAGCAGAGTATTAAATGTTCAAGCTCGGTCCATTTAATTTTATTTCAAANAGATTAATGGAACCGTCGGTTATGCTCCTCCAGGTAATGTTTCAACATTTTACTCATTCTTTTAGCAAGTATGAATGATAAGGAAGTAAAGAACTGGAAAATGGATGTTAATGCTGTTATACATATATATATATAGACACACACACACTAAGAGTACATCAATAATCAAAACAAGGTAGGCCATTTAGGGCCATAATCGAGCAGTGTATTAAATGTTCAAGCTCGGTCCATTTAATTTTATTTCAAACACGAGCAGAACTTGAGCTTATTGCGGAGTTAAATAATCTGTTCAAGATTGGTTTGTTTATCTCCACGTGACAATTACTTTTAGCTTAACAAAATCACTAGTTTTATACCATTGAAACTATTCTTACTGTATTGGGGAGTTCTCTTCATTTTTTCAGAGTACGGGATGGGTGATCAGCTATCAACTAATGGTGATGTGTACAGCTTTGGGATCCTCTTGTTGGAGATATTCACTGAAAGAAGACCCACTGATGAACTGTTCAAAGATGACCTGAACCTTCACAACTTTGTCAAGCTGGCATTGCAAAGACAAGTATTGACACAGATTCTGGACCAATCAGTTTTGAACAAGGAAGGAGAAACTAAGAACATGGTTACATGTTGGAGTGACTGGACAAATGAAGAAATTGAATGCTTGATATTGGTCTTTCACATTGGCCTTGCATGTTCAGCAGAATCTCCAAGAGACAGAATGGACATGACAAGAGTTTCCCATGAATTGCTTTCAATTAGAGACAAACTCCTTGGAAACAGAACTCATGAATAGAAAATGGAAAGCTCAGTTAACGGGTACAATTTCTAGAATACATCAGTTATGTGAATAGGAATCTGCATGAGTAAGAGTTTCAAGAGGCACACACATGACATGGTGAAGTGAGAGGAGTTGGGAATCATCTCTTCTTTATCTAATCTTTCAGTACATCGAGTTACCCTTTAAATAAGGAGTCTATGTTAGTGAAGGAATAAGAAGTTCATCTCCAAGTTCTCCCAGAGATGGTCTTTGTTATTATACTTTGTTTTAGTTGTACTGTTTTAGTCAATCTCTTATGCATGTACTTGTTATTGGGTAGGAATCTGTAATCTCTTGTGTGAGCCTCTTTAAAGGCAATGTTCTGTGAATAAAAAGGAGTGAAAAGTGGTATCCTCAAACCCTGTGCTTGTTAGAGGCCTAAGATCCTCTAAAATATCTTACCATTCACTACAGGAAAAATAATGGTTTTTAGCGACAACCAAAAGTCATCACTAAAGGCCTTAATGTCGTTACTAATGACTATTAGTGGCATTTTATAATTGGGATTTAGACATGCATCCTTATCATGTTATGAAACACAAGTTTCAATTCCAACGAGTCTAATTCCAACTGCAACTAGACCCAAAGCCAAACCTCTCCCAAAAATGCTCTTGATTGGCAATTTGTCTTTACATTTTTCCTTCTTTTCTTCACTTACGCATTAATCACCATATATATTATGCTAATCAACTTCAACCTGCATTATTGGTGCTTTGATCACCACTTTGATTAACTGATCAACCAGTACTCTTGATGATTCAACAATTATTTAGCCGGTAACAGTCTCATGCTTGAGACTGTTACGGAATATAGCCAAAGCCTCTTTTGGCTTACCATTCTGTTCATAAGCTGAAATGAGGGCGTTCCACACAGCGATATCTTGACAAGGCATTGCATCAAAAACACGACGCCGAGCCTCATCTTTCTCTAACATCTTATCAAACAATCTTTTTGCATCTTCAATCCCCCCACATTTCCAATACGTATCAAGCATTGCATTTCTCAGAGTCAAGTTCACACCTAACTCCGGTGCTTGCATACCGGTGTTTGGTGAAGGAAGATGATAGAGATGCTCCAAGCTTTCTGTTTGAATAGGATGAGCCTGTTTGGGGGGTTCCAGTATTGTGAGCACTTATAGTTCTGTTGTGCTTTGTAAGTGTTATGCATCCACATGAGATGTGAATTATTTATGTTCCAGTTGGGTGAATTATGCAGGGACGGTATAGTGTAGTTGGAGCTCAGCCGACAATAGAAATTGTGGCCAAAGAGAATATGGCTACAATCATGGACCATGAGGAGAGGCGTAGGACAGAGGAGATTGTGGATGATCCAATGACGGTTCCTCGAAGAATCATGGAGGGATTGAGACCCCAACTTGTCGATGGACTTCCAGAAGCGTTCCGTGGTAAGAGAAGGGGATTAAATTAGTTTTCTATGTTGCTGGATCCATGTTGGAATATCTGTATCCTCTCAGTTTGACGGAGATATGGGTTCTGTTTCTTGTGTTTGAGAGAATTAGGTCCTGCCACTGCCAGTGCTAGTGTATGTAGCATAAAAGTACCCCCTAAAGAGAGTAACTAATAGAAAAAAGGTTTAATTCATGCTACTCACATTATTAAATCATTATGATCGCTAATCTGTATTTAGTTCTACACTCTTTCTTGGCCAGGTGGATGGGTTGGTTTACTTCTCATACGATACAGTGCACTATTATTAATTCATTATGATTGCTAATCTGTATTTAGTGTTACACTCTTTCTTAACCAGGTGGATGGGTTGGTTACTTCTCATATGATACTGTGCGCTATGCGGAAAGCAAAAAGTTGCCATTCTCTAGTGCCCCACCTGATGACAGGAACCTTCCTGATGTTCATCTTGGCCTTTACGATGATGTTATTGTGTTTGATCATGTGGAGAAGGTAGTTTTACTTTGATCAACGAGCTACTCTTTTTTTTTTTTTTCATCAAACAGATCACTGGGTTTTTGCTTTGAATTTTGATTGCACTGGATTGATGGTTTCTTTTGTGAATAATTGTATATATGAACATTTACAAATATTTATTTATGCTTTTAAATCTATAATCATGTTGATTTTTTTGATATCAGAAAGCATATGTGATTCACTGGGTGCGCATGGATCAATATTCTTCTGCTGAAGAGGCCTTCAATGATGGCATAAAGCGTCTGGATGCTTTAGTATCTAGAGTACATGATACAGTTCCGTGAGTAATCATTTGTGTTTTCTTTCCATGCAACTCATTACATTTCTGTCTCTTATTAAGTTCAATTAAAAACCATATAGATCAACTCTAAATTTGATAGTTATTGGGGTGAGTGGTATTCTAATAAGCCTCTTGGGGCATTTGAGGTGGGGTTATGGAAGAATATGAGGAACGGTTGCTGCCGGGGGAGGGGGAGGAGGAGGTGGTTTCAAGTCATACTAGATTTGAGGTGGGAGATGGGTCCATGGTTAGATTCTGGCATGATCTGTGGGGATATGGCTCTAAAAGACGCCTTTCTAGTTTCATATGCTTTTGCTTACGCGAAGGATGCCATTGGACAGCTGCACTTATTTATCCTTTGATGCTTAGTTATCATGATTTATTTTCTTTTCTTTTTCTTTTTTTTTCTCTTTCTAGTTAGGTGTTTTCTCTAGTATACTTCCTGCGTACTTGGGGCTCAATTTCGCTTTTAATGATATCTTGATTGCTTATCAATTTTTTTTTAATCAATTTCAGCCCAAGGCTTCCTGCTGGTTCAATAGAGTTATGCACTAATCTCTTCAGTCCTAAATTGGAAAGGTCAAGCATGACAAGTGAGGAGTACAAAGAAGCAGTAATGCAGTCTAAAGAACATATTTTGGCTGGTGATATATTTCAGATTGAATTGAGTCAGTGTTTTGAACGAAGAACATTTGCGGATCCATTTGAAGTCTATCGAGCTTTGAGAATCGTCAATCCTAGTCCATAAATGACTAGTTACAGGTTTTCTGGCTTTTCCTATCACATTTTGCTCGAAAAGTATATGCTAAAATTGAAAATCTGATTTTCATCCATTTGTTCAGGCTAGAGGGTCTATCTGTTAAAGTATATAAGAGCCAAGTGCGAACGATCGCACATCGTTCGCAGTCATTAGTCGCTGGATCAGTACTGAATGAAGAATGTAGAAGACTTCGGCGAACGATCGCAGATCGTTCGCAGTCATCGGTCGCTGGATCAATACAGAATGAAGAATGTAGAAGAGATCGGCGAACGATCTCAGATCATATGCGATCGTTCGCACATGCATGCAAACCTCAATCTCACCCCCGAGTGCGAACGATCGCAGATCGTTCGCAGCTCATCTGTCGCTTCATCAGAAACCTCTCCAGCCGACAATTTCAGCTTTCCTAGTTCAGCAAGGAAAGTCCTATCTCTTTCCTTCTAATATGGAAAGATCCTAATTGTCTCAGAATCTACTTTGTCAATATCTCCAAAGCTTGAGGAGCACTCCTACAGCTGTCAACACAATCATCCAGCCGTCAATCTTAACTTGTTTAGCAAGGAAACAACTTGTAGTGTGATTAAATTAGGTTAAGCCTTGTATATATATGTTATGTGAATTACTCTGTAAAGTTAAGCCTTTGAAGTATAATAATATCAGATTTTACACTATCTTGGTTGCGTCAAGTCCAGAAATTCTTACACGTGTGAAGAAGGTAGCTATTATATTAGTACAAGGAATTGCTGCACAGTTGGTTTCATTTGCCTTTTGTTCTGGTTCTATTAGCACATATATGATTTGCAAATTTAATTTCCTTACCTATTGTATTTTCAACAAAGTAGCATATCATTTGCATTAGCTTTAATAATATGGATGAATATTTTTATTTTGTTGACAGAGAAAGATCACTAATCGACCGCTTGCTGGTATGATTAGAAGAGGGAAGACACCCAAAGAAGATTTAATGCTCGAAAAAGAGCTTTTAAATGATGAAAAGCAATGTGCAGAGCACATTATGCTAGTTGACTTGGGGAGGAATGATGTTGGAAAGGTTTGTACGCTTTATTTTGCTTAGTGCATTGTTCACTTGTAGTTCACTTATATCTACTTATAGTCTCTAGGAGAATGTTATGTGTCTCTCAAGATAGATTTCTGAATTTGCTATTTTATTGGTAATTTTACATTTGAATTGGTAATTTTACATTCATCCTAGATACTTTTGGGATGAGTTCATAAAGTAAAACATGTTGGCCAATTCAATTTTTACTTGCTGTCATCTCTCTCATAAAGCCTCGTTCCTATTTCACTCATCATAGTTAATTTGTTGTTTTCATTTGAAAACTCGCATTTTCTGCTTTTGTCAGGGTGCTGTCCAATTTCAATATTGTTTGCCAGTGTCAAGTTGCTGCATGTCTTATATGGGTGGTAATTGCCTCATGTCCTACATGACCACATTTCCCCAATATATTGAATGGTTGAATTCAAATTTAACAGATTATGATAGTTAACCAACTTTTATGACTTCACCATTTGTATACCGTGAATCTTCGCCTTCTGTAGATAGATAAGGGTGTCTTATTGACTTGCAGAAAAGCTGTTTCTACTATTTCCTTTATTCCTATGTAAAGGTGTTACATATTTTCTATCGTTCCTAAAGAGCTCAACATGTTTTTTTAACTGAACCACTTAAGTGGAGTTTGATCCTATGCCCACGAGATGTGGTGGATATGTATGTTTGGGAACGCAAAACGCAAATTTCTATCTCCAGATCTGTCTGTCTCCAAACCTGGTTCTGTTAAGGTTGAAAAGCTCATGAACATCGAGCGGTATTCCCATGTTATGCACATCAGCTCAACTGTAAGTTCTTCCTTTTGTTTGTTTATTCATAAATGCAATTTAGGACAAAGGTGTTTATACTCTTTCTTTTGTTAATCGTGTCATGTTAACATCTTAATCAATGATTGGCCCAACTTGTGCAGACACATTTAAATATTAGATTTGGGCTTGTTGCTCATGAATTATGATATCTAAAAATCTGTCGAATATCTTGTTTCATCATTTTTCTCTTGAATTCATCTTCAGCTTAGTTCTTATGGTATGCTTTAGGAACAGGATCTCCAAATCATTTATTGTAGTCTTAATAACTAAATGCATTTAATGACAATGTTATTCTTTGATCTCATTTGGTGACATAAATTGTCTTTGCAGGTCACTGGAGAGTTACTTGATCATTTAACTAGTTGGGATGCTCTGCGTGCCGCCTTACCTGTTGGGACTGTTAGTGGAGCACCAAAGGTGTTTTTTCTCCCTTTTAGTCACCATCTCTGTTCCACTTTTAGCAATGCATCTATGCTTTTTTTTTAAAAAAAAAATTATTTATTTATTTTTATTTTAACAATGTTTCCTAATATTTTTGGATATTCAACTCTTTAAGAACCCAAAACTCATTCAAGTTAATTCAACCTGTCAAGTTCCATCGGGATTAATCAAATAATTAGGGGTTTGCTCATCACAGACTTTTTTGGCACTGCAGTTAGCATTCACCTAATTTCATTTGAGGTGAATAATTTTAGTGTAATTCCATTGTTAAAGTTTTCATATTTTTTAGGGCGTTCCAGTAAAATAGCTAACAATTTCCTCTCGATCTTGTATTTCCAAGAACTACGTCTCATTTGAAACCTCTTGAATAAACCACTGAAGCAAATTCTCCCATGATATTGCTTCTAAACACACCCTATGAGCTCCAGCTCCCGTGCAGAATTTTTGACCAAGCTGAGATTTTTCTTGATATATTTTCAGTGAGAGCAATTAGATCCCCCGTTCACGCAACTTTTTAACCACTTAAAAAAATGTCACACATTTTTCTTTGGCTGAGAGTAAGCTTAATTATTTAACCCTCTGTAAGAGTTCACTCTTAGTTTTCTCATTGGATGCTCTGTTGCGATACAGGTAAAAGCAATGGAGTTAATAGATCAACTGGAAGTCGCAAGACGCGGGCCATATAGCGGTGGATTCGGTGGCATTTCATTTTCTGGAGATATGGACATTGCCCTCGCTTTGAGGACCATAATTTTCCCCACTAATGCTCGTTTTGACATGATGTTCTCATACAAAGATGAAAACAAGCGCCGAGAATGGGCTGCTCATATTCAAGCCGGGGCTGGAATTGTGGCTGACAGTGATCCTGGTGATGAGCAGAGAGAATGTGAGAATAAAGCTGCTGCACTTGTCCGTGCCATTGATCTCGCAGAGTCTTCATTTGTGGAGAAATGAGTGAGATTTTATCGATTTATAGAATTTTTATTTTTTTCGTCCATAGCTCCATTTTCAGCCTGAAGGATCAATGGAGCTCCTTAATATGTAAATGATGGGAGCTTATGTTTTTGGTGTAGTTAAATTTCATTCTTTCCTGGTCTAGCGGTTGGATGATTGGTTAACCTGCCTGTATTGGGTATAAGTTTTCGAAAAACTGTAAAAAGGACTTTTGCCAATTAAGTTGGTTGACACCCATGGAGCTAATTCTCATCCATTTATTCCTCTCTTCAATAAATTAATTAATGGACTTAGTGTCTTTTGATTGTTTTCTTGCCACAAACGAGAGCATCAAAGGCAGTATGAAAATTCATGTTTTAGTGGTTGATATGTAAGTGTCACGTGGATTGTTACGTCAATTTGTAAACGTTGCAAGTGTTATGCGGATTGCTATGTGCCAGTCTATATTTTAGTAGCTAACATTATAAGTGACAAGTGAATTGCCCTATTAATTTGCAAGGAACTTTTAAGTAAAAGCTATGGTAAGTGACATGTGAATTGTCATGTCAATTTGCAAGGGATTTGTAGTAAAAAGCTGTTGTTAAGTAACAACACTCGACATCACAAATCTTTCTTTTTCCACTTGATGAAACTGTCAAAGCATATAAAAATAGAGGATCAGCGACATGAAGCATTGTGTGATGCAAATTGGGAAAAAGATTGCAAGGTAAATGTAAAAGAGCCTTTATAGGGCTCACATGTGCAAGTAAGTCTCGGGCAGCCTGCCCACCCATTCGAACAAGTAGGTTTTGGGCAGTAAATGACATGGGTATCGTCTAAGGATTTCTTAGTTTTTGGATTAATTTTGTTGAAGATAGAGGTTTCCAATCATTTTGCATAGGATCAAGCTTTGAGATATCGCTCTTACACGATTGGAAAACATCACTCCATTTTGAATCATATAATATACTACTAAAATTGGAATATCATAATGATTGTATGTGCAGTTGCCGTTAGTTTGGTTGATTTCACAACTATAAATTTAGAACACGTGAATATTAAGATAACTACGCCTCGCCACGTCATATAGATTGTTCTCTAACCCGAAAATCTTTTGTGGAAGCCTCTACGCTTCATTATCTGTTTCTCCTATCTTCTGCCACAGCCTCGCCCTCGCAAAGGTTAGATTATCTTCAATTCTTCTTTGTTTCATTTGGTTCGATAAAAACTCCTTATTATATGGGTGTTTGTGCAGCTGAATAATGAGGTACAATCTTCCTCAAGTTATTTAGTTTTTGAGCAGTTCAATGAAATGGGTCGGTTTTGTCGTCTATGAATTTCTTAGCTTTTAGGACTGATTATGTTGGATTTCCAATCGTTTTGCATATGATCCATGCTTTGCAGATATCGCTCTTTACAGGGTTGAGGCTATTGAGTCATATAATTAATACTGTATCTATTTGCTTTTCATCACTTTGGCACCATTTTAAATCATATAATACCGGAGTGCGTTTGGCTACTATTGCGATTTTGCAGAGAAAAAGTACAATTTTTAACCAAATTGCAGAAAAATTTGTGTTTTAATTCTATCAAACAGTTAATTTGTGTTTTTATTCTATCATCCACTTTAGAAGAGGATGCCGTCAGAGCAGACTTGAGTGCTAGCTGAGGACTTGATCCGTGTGATCTTTGAAGATATGAATCATGTTTGGTTGCGTGCGATGTGGGAGACTGGAGGATCTGCTCGTGCAGACATGATAGAGATTTTAATTTCATTAGCTCTTCTTAAGCTTAAGTCTTAGCTTTGATCTGTTGATTTTTTGTGAACTATGTTAATGTTTTGTTATTCTGGGTTGTATCTATTTTCCTTATGAGGGTCTGATGACCAATACATTTGACGACGTAGTATTTATCTCTAGTATTTGTTGTATGATGCTTCATTTATATATTGTCTATTAATCCCATGGTCTTAATAAAGTATTTCGCTGCAATTTTCTAAAAAAGAAAATTGAGAAAGAATGAAGAAAAACTAAGAGAGAACAAAGAACGAAAAAAAAAAAAAATGAGAGAAGAAAAAAAAAATTCCAAGAAACATAGATAATGAAATAATCAAGAAAATAGAAATCGAAGAGAAGAGAGTGGAGAGAGATACCTTGCTTTGAGAGATGGATATCGTGAGAGGTGTGAGAAGCATAAGGTTTTTTAGGCAATTTTACAAATATTTTTAATCCCACAGGAAATGATTAGCTAAGCTACTCATTTTTAAGTGGCTTAGCTAACCCTATGTGTATGGGATTAGTAGTCCCATGGGAATAAACTACTCCCAGGAATAGCATGTTACCAAACAAAGGATTAGCTAACACTAGTGTTAGCTAGTCCAATCCAAGGGCCTAATCCGCGAACCAAACGGGGCCTTAAAGTGTAATTTTTTTGAAAGTGTGAGAGATACACAGTGTGAGATTTTGTTCATTCTTGTGATATAGTGAATATATCTAGTGTGCTCGGTGGATGTAGGCAATGTTGGCCGAACCACGTATAAATTCTTGTCTTGTGATCTTGTGTATTTGTGCGTGTTTATAGTACTAAAAGTACACGTGTATGTTCTGTCTAGGAAAGATTGGTTTTAAGTGAGACCAATGTGACTCCTCCAATCTTACCTGGGAACATACCGAGCTGTATCTTTGGTAAAATACTATTTACCGCATTAGTGTGTGTTCTCCTGTGTTTTCATTTCAAACTTGTCTTTCGCATAAAGGGCTGTGGGGAAATTGGTTGTCAATTTATTGTCAACTGCACAACAGTTATATATATATATAGACACACACACTGAGAGTACATCAATAATCAAAACAAGTTAGGCCATTTAGGGCCGTAATCGAGCAGAGTATTAAATGTTCAAGCTCGGTTTATTTAATTTTATTTCAAACACGAGCTGAACTTGAGCTTATTGCGGAGTTAAATAATTTGTTCAAGATTGGTTTGTTTATCTCCGCGTGACAATTACCTGTAGCTTAACAAAATCACTAGTTTTATACCATTGAAACTATTCTTACTGTATTGGGGAGTTCTCTTAATTTTTGCAGAGTATGGGATGGGCGATCAACTATCAACTAATGGTGATGTGTACAGCTTTGGGATCCTCTTGTTGGAGATATTCACTGAAAGAAGACCCACTGATGAACTATTCAAAGATGACTTGAACCTTCACAACTTTGTCAAGTTGGCATTGCAGAGACAAGTATCAACACAGATTCTGGACCAATCAGTTTTGAACGAGGAAGGAGAAACTAAGAATATGGTTACATGTTGGAGTGATTGGACAAATAAAGAAATTGAATGCTTGATATTGGTCTTTCACATTGGCCTTGCGTGTTCAGTAGAATCTCCAAGAGACAGAATGGACATGACAAGAGTTTCCTTGAAATTGCTTTCAATTAGAGACAAACTCCTTGGAAACGGAACTCATGAATAGAAAATGGAAAGCTCAGTTAACAGGTAAAGTTTCTAAAATACATCAGTTATGTGAATAGGAGTCTGCATGAATAAGAGTTTCGAGGGGCACACATGACGTGATAAAGTGAGAGGAGTTGAGAATTATCTCTTCTTTATCTTATCTTTCAGTACATCGAGTTGCCCCTTAAATAAGAAGTTAATGTTGTTGAAGGAATAAGAAGTTTATCTCTTATATCTTTAAAAAAAAAAAAAAAAAAAAGGAAAAAAGAAAAGAAGAAAAAAAAAGAAGTTTATCTCCAAGTTATCCCAGAGATAGTCTTTGTTATTATACTTTGTTTTAGTTGTAATGTTTTAGTCTATCTCTTATGTATGTACTATATGTAATCTCTTATGTGTGAGCCTCTTTAAGGCAACGTTCTATGAATTAAAAGGCGTGAAAAGTTTTATCCTTAAACCCCGTATTTGTTAGAGGCCTAAGATCCTATAAACTATCTTATCATTCACTACAGAAAAAAATAAAATAAAATAAAATAAAAAGAGGGTTTTTAACGACGACCAAAAGTCATCACTAAAGGCCTTAATGTCGTTACAAAAGACTATTAGCAGCATTTTATAATTGGGATTTGGACACGTATCCATGTCATGTTATGAAACACAAGTTTCAATATATAATTTAATCTGGACCCAAAGCCAAACCCCTCCCAAAAATGCTTTGACAATTTGTCATTACTTTATGGAACACGTCATAGTCCCAACAAGTCCACTTCCAACTGGAACTAGACCCCCTTTTTACTTATTTGATTAGGGGAAAATAATAATAATAACAATAATAAATAAATAAATAAATAAATAAAACTGGAACTATACCAAAGCCAAACCTCTCCCAAAAAAGCTCCTGATTGGCTATTTGACATTACTTTTTTTTTTCTTCACTTACACATTTTGGCATTAATCACCACGTATATTATGCTAATCAACTTGAACCTGCATTCTTGGTGCTTTGGTCACCACTTTGATTAACTGATCAACCGGTACTCTTGGTGCTTCAACAATTATTTAGCCGGTAACAATCTCAAGCTTGAGATATGAGGTGAGATCTTCCTTTGCAGGCAATGCTTCTCATATTCACCAATAATCCATACATGAGCAATGTCCTCCTCTAAAATGATGGAATCGATAACGATCTCTTAGAAGTATCTCTCTACCATAAAGCTTGGATATGAGCTTAGTAACAGAGTGGCAATCCCCACAAACACGAAGATTCTTCACAACCCGAATTTGTTGTGATGGGGCCATACTAATAAGCCCAAAGGCAATTGCTAACTTCTCACCGTGAAGGCTTAGGGCATGGTCCTTCATGTCGTCTTCTTCAATAAGTTGCAGGAGGTGGGACTTGTTTGGCACATAACCAATTGACTTCAATCTTGCTGCAATCTCATCCAACTTTGAGTATATTTCCTTGGATAGAGGGTGACAATTATCACCAGCTAGAAACTCATGAACAATACCATTGACTTCAATTGAGCTACAACCCGGTTCTTTCTTCAGTCCAGAATCTCTCATGACCTTCCTTAACCCTGAAACTCTATCCCATTTCCCTATTTTAGCATATATGTTGGATAAAAGGACATAGGCTCCATGATTTCCAGGGTCCAACTCAAGCAAACGGCTAGAAGCTTGTTCAGCAAGCTCAATATTCCCATGAAGTCTACAGGACCCAAGCAGAGCACCCCATACAGATGCAGTAGGAACCATGGGCATTTTCTCTATCAATTCGACAGCTTCTTCCAGAAGGCCTGAACGACCAAGAATATCAACCATGCAAGCATAGTGCTTGTCTTCAGGCACAACCCCATGAACTGGCTCCATCTGATAGAATAAGGTTCGTCCCTCATTTACTAATCCAGTGTGGCTACAAGCACATAATACGTTAGTAAAAGTAACAGAATTGGGCTTGACCTTAGCTTCTAACATTTTTGAGAACAAATCTATTGCAGCCCTTCCACGCCCATGCATTGCCAGACCACCAATCATGGCACTCCAAACAAACACATCTTTTCTCTCTGCTGAGTAAAATACCCCGAGTGCCTTCTCAACATCCCCACACTTAGTGTACATGTCAATGAGAGAGGTCATGAGATGACAATTTAAGTTAATCCCCTGCTTCTCTATGCACACGTGGACCCATCTGCCCAAATCCATTGCTCCCAACTGAGCAGAAGCTGATAGAGTACAAACAAGAGTGACCTCATCCGGTTTTGCATCCTTTCTGAGCTGCAATTCACGGAATATAGCCAAAGCCTCTTTTGGCTTACCATTCTGTTCATAAGCTGAAATGAGGGCGTTCCATGCAGCGATATCTTGACAAGGCATTGCATCAAAAACATGCCGAGCCTCATGATATTCCCCTAACTTCGCATATCCATCAAGCATTGTTGTCCAAGAGAAAATATCTTTCTCTAGCATCTTATCAAACAATCTTTTTGCATCTTCAATACCCCCACATTTCCAATACATATCAAGCATTGCATTACTCAGAGTCAAGTTCACACTAATCTCATTCCTTTCAATATACGAACACACCCACCTCCCAAACTCCAAATCTAACTTCTTGGTGCAAGCTGAAAGAACACCCACCATCGTCACATCATTTGGCTTCACATTCTCCTTCTCCATTTCCCTAAACAACTCCAGCGCCCCTTCAGGATAACCTCCTTGCACAAAAGCTGTGATCATAGAATTCCAAGAGACAACATCTTTCCTCGGAATCTTCATAAACAACCCATAAGCCAAATCCAAATCCCCAGATGAACCATAGAAATGCACAAGTGAATTAAGAATAAATACATCCGAATTAAGCGATGCTTTAATCACCATCCCATGAAACACTCTCCCGACCCGAAAAGCCTTAAGCCCCGAAGCCGCCTTAAGCACAAAAGGAAAAGTAAATTTATCTGGAAAATGCTCACACTGATGAAGCATCTGCAGAAATATTAGGTGGCTCTGAGTAGGATCAGGGCTTGATGCATAAGCGCGAATGATGATGTTCCAAGTGTAGAGATTTGGTTGGGGAATTTGGTCAAACACTTGGCGGGCATAGTCGAGGCTCGAGAACGGCAAGAGAGCGCTGGCTGTGATGAGCTTGCTGGCTGAGAAAGAGTCGAAGAAGAGGCCTGTACGGAGCATCTGCGCATGGACTTGCTTGAGGTGCTTTGTACTGGTGCATTGGTTGATCAGTGAAAGCGTTGGGTGGTTTGCAAAATACCGGTCGTTCTTGACGGTTGGGGAAGGAGGGGTTGGGAGGTTGGAGTGACGTGGGGGCGAGAGAGGTGGGGTGCTTGGAGTTGCCATGAGTTCTCGGGTCGTTTGCCAACTAATTCCATTCATTTACCGTTTGAACGTTTTGTGTGAAACTTTGACGTTGAGTTGCCTTTGTTCGATATTATCGCATAGACCCAACGTTTACTCAATCAAATTCTTCAATAAAGATTTTCAATTTCAATTAATATCTTAACAACGCCATGTGAAGTCTCAATTATATTCTAAAAATTATTAAAAAAAAACCCCAAAACCTCCCCCTCACAGGCTATTAGTTTTTCTTTTTTTCTTTTTTTTTGATAATTTTGTAGGTTTGTAATTAAGATTTCACATGATTTTATTAGAAAATTAATCAAAAAAATCTTATGGAATGATATAATTATTGTTCTATAATAACATGTTACCGTTTATTTTAAAAATTAAAGTTCACAAAAAAAAAAAAAAGATAAATTTAATTATATTAATTAATACCCATTCATATACACATTGACGACAGTCGACAAGTGTATGAATGAATGATCTTCCTTCACTCAATGATTTTTTTTGGAAGTGATTGAAGATGAAACTCAAAAGCTTGCCCAGTCAAAGTCAAAAGTCATTAACCTTTACCTTTTCTTAAGAGACCATTAAGGGGCCAAGGCTTTGGCTTTCTGGGTAGTGGAAGAAACTGTAAAATTAGGTAAATTCACTATGACAGTAGTCAAAGTCAAGAGTCATTAACCTTCTCTTACTTCAGTGAAAAGTATAAAAAGAGAAGATTTTCACATTGTTGCTGCAACTTTCTCCCTCTCTCCCATGGAGCANCATTGACGACAGCCGACAAGTGTATGAATGAATGATCTTCCTTCACTCAATGATTTTTTTTGGAAGTGATTGAAGATGAAACTCAAAAGCTTGCCCAGTCAAAGTCAAAAGTCATTAACCTTTACCTTTTCTTAAGAGACCATTAAGGGGCCGAGGCTTTGGCTTTCTGGGTAGTGGAAGAAACTGTCAAAATTAGGGAAATTCACTATGACAGTAGTCAAAGTCAAGAGTCATTAACCTTCTCTTACTTCAGTGAAAAGTATAAAAAGAGAAGATTTTCACATTGTTGCTGCAACTTTCTCCCTCTCTCCCATGGAGCATCCTGTTATGAGTTTCAGACTCTTCTTTTCACCACCTTCCCGGACCATCCTTCTTCTGTCCCTCTTCTTGTCAGTCTCAAAATTTTCCTTGGCTACTACACTTTCAGATGAGACAGACAAACATGCACTACTCGAGTTCAAGTCCCTCATGCATGACACCCTCAGTGTCCTGCCATCTTGGAATGAGTCTTTGCATTTCTGCCGGTGGGTTGGGGTCACCTGTGGCCACAAGCACCAAAGAGTCATCGGTTTGAACCTAAAAGACCTAAAATTGGTTGGCACCATATCTCCCCACCTTGGAAATCTTTCTTTCCTTCGATCCCTCAACCTTGCAAACAACTCCTTCTCTGGTGGAATCCCTTCAGAAGTTGGTCACTTGATCAGGCTTCAAAATTTGAACTTGAGTTATAACTTGTTGGAAGGGGAAATTCCAGTTAATCTGTCTCACTGTTCCAACCTCGTGAAGCTCGATTTCCAGCACAACAACCTAGTACAACAAATACCTTCTGAGCTTGGCTCTTTATCCAAACTTGAGATCCTATCTCTTGCCAACAACCACCTAAGTGGAAGGTTCCCACCAACTCTGGGGAACCTGTCATCTCTCCAACAGCTTTGGTTTGTATATAACAATTTGGAGGGAGAAATTCCAGGTACAGTAGCCAAAATGACAAGCTTGAAATTTTTTCATGTTGGGTTGAATAATCTTTCCGGTGGGTTTCCAGATTCCCTATACAATTTATCATCACTCATTTTCATTTCCTTGTGTTCCAACAACCTCTCTGGTAACCTCAAGCCTGACTTAGGCATTGCTCTTCCAAATCTCCAAATACTTCTTTTCGGGGGAGGAAACAAATTCACAGGAAGCTTTCCAGCTTTCTTGGCCAATGCTTCAAATTTGCAGCTCCTTCATATATCTGAGAATCGTTTAACAGGAAACATACCTACGAGTTTTCACGATTTAAAAGATCTTCGATGGCTTGATGCATCTGGGAATCTTTTCGGAAATCAGTCAGTTGATGATTTGAGTTTTCTGAGTTCTTTGACCAATTGCAGCAAGTTACAGAGGCTGGATTTCAGCTACAACCGGCTTGGTGGTGAGCTGCCTGACTCTGTAACAAACCTCTCAACCCAACTAACATGGCTACAACTAAGAGGGAATTTTATTGGTGGACGCATACCCATGGGAATATCAAATCTAGTCAACCTAACTCAACTTGGCCTGGATCAGAATTTGTTAACAGGTAATATTCCAGCCTCAATTGGGAAGCTCTCAAACTTGAACAAACTATACTTGGGTGCAAACAAATTGACAGGGGAGATCCCATCTTCCTTTGGCAACATGACTCGATTGTTAGCTCTCCATTTGTGTAATAACAGATTAGAAGGAAGCATACCCGCGAGTCTGGGAAGATGTAGCTACCTGCAAGATGTACGCCTTTGCCATAACAAATTAAATGGCACCATACCAAAGCAACTCCTTGGTCTTCCAGCTCTTTCTGTTGTCCTTAATGTGTCTCATAACTATCTGACGGGTCCGTTGCCACCAGAAGTAGGAAACCTGAAATATCTTGTTGCTCTGGATTTGTCATACAACAAATTTTCCGAAGAGATTCCAGGGCAGCTGAACGATTGTTTGTCGTTGGAATTTCTTTATATGCAGGGGAACTTCTTTGAAGGAACCATTCCCGATTTAAGTAGGTTAAAAGGTATTCGATATCTTGATCTTTCCCACAACAAATTGACCGGCCAAATCCCAAGCTACATGCAGGTTAGTTTACCCTTGTTGCAGAACTTAAATCTGTCTTTCAACAATCTGGAGGGAGAGGTACCGGTACAAGGGTTCTTCAGCAATGCTACAGCAATTGAAGTCTATGGCAACAACGGGCTTTGTGGGGGGATCCAAATGCTGCAGTTGCCTACATGCAAGCATAGAAAGCATGTTGCTTTTAAGCTGATACTGGCAATGGGCATTGCAGCTGCTTTCTGCTTGACGTTGTTGTCTTTGATTTCTCTGTGCTTATTAAGAAGGCCCGAGAAGAAACGTTTTTCTGTTTCTTCTTTTGGGCATTATTACCAAAGAATTTCGTATCAAGAATTGCTCAATGCAACCGGTGGATTCTCTGAGAGAAATTTCATTGGTTCAGGTCATTTTGGTTGTGTCTATAAAGGAATACTTGGATCGAATGGAAAAAGTGTTGCAATCAAGGTACTCAATCTTCAAAAGCAAGGAGCTTCAAAGAGCTTCATTGCTGAATGCCAAGCCTTGAGGAACATCCGGCATCGAAACCTCGTTAAGATTCTTACTGCTTGCTCAAGTGTTGATTTTGAGGGCAAAGATTTCAAAGCTTTAGTATATGAGTTCTTGCCAAATGGGAACTTGGAGATGTGGTTGCATCCAGAAGATGGGCTCAAGCAGCTGAGAAGTTTAAGCCTTCACCAGAGAATGGACATTGCAATAGATGTGGCTTCTGCTTTGCTTTATCTTCATCATCACTGCCAAACCCCTATTATTCACTGTGATCTAAAGCCAAGCAATGTTCTTCTTGATGATGATTTGACTGCTCATATAAGTGATTTTGGTTTGGCAAGACTCCTTTCAGAATCTGGCAAGCAAGGTCTTCTTAATCAATTAAGCTCAGCTGGGATTAATGGAACTGTCGGGTATGCTCCTCCAGGTAACATTTCAACATTTTACTCAATTATTTTAGCAAGTATAAATGATGAGGAAGAAAAGAACCGAAAAATTCAATGTTAATGCTTTTAGATTTATTAAGATATTCTACTCACAAAATTCAAAAAATTACTTTAAAAATAATAAAAATGAAGTTATATGAGTTAAGCCGGGTTTATACAAACATAACTCGTTTAATAATTGAGCCTAATTTTGTGTCACGGTCAACTCATTTATGAAACAATCCGAGACCGAGTCAAGACTATCTAGGCCAAGCCCGAACTTGTTTACAAGCGGCTCTATTCGTTTACAGCCCTAAGGCCACTACAAAATATCTAAATGCACCTCTTATCACCGTGTGACAATTACCTTTTTAGTTAACCAAATCTCTAGTTTATGCCATTGAAGTTCTCCTAATTCTTGCAGAGTATGGAATTGGTGGTCAGCTATCAACCAATGGTGATGTGTACAGCTTTGGGATCCTCTTGTTGGAGATATTCACTGGAAGAAGACCCACTGATGAACTGTTCAAAGATGACCTGAATCTTCACAACTCTGTCAAGTTGATGTTGCAGGGACGATTGACACAGATTCTGGACCAATCAGCTTTGAACGAGGTAGGAGAAGCTAAGAACACGGTTACATGTTGGGGTGAGTGGACAAGTGAAGAAATTGAATGCTTGATATTGGTCTTTCACATTGGCCTTGCATGTTCATCAGAATCTCCAAGACACAGAATGGACATGAGAAGAGTTACCATGGAATTGCTCTCAATTAGAGCCAAACTCCTTGGGAATGGAAATCATGAACAAAAAATTGAAAGCTCAGTTAAAGGGGAAAGTTTCTGAAAAACTACAATGAATGGAATGGATTAGAACAAGAAAAAAAATGTATACAGGTATATTTGTATATATGTCCGCTTTCTCTTTTCCTTTCTACTTTCAAATGTCTAGAAACTATATTTTTATCTCACAAAGTTAAATTAACAGTCTCGACCAACCTTTATATCAATCTTTGTTTTTTATAAATAAATAAAAAACAGTCAGCCAACATCAACATTATGAGATAAAAATGTGGTATGTAGTATTACTCATTTTTTATACTTCAGGGCAATTTCAGCCACAGATTGCAATAAAAACAAGCAAAATTCCACAAGTTTAGGGAAAGAAATTCCATAATCAAAATGATCCTAGCTAAACGGTAGATGGGTGTAGCCGGAGAAGCTACCCTTTTGTTTTTTTGGTCAATTTCTTCAACAAGAATGAGAAATCAACCCAATATGCAGTCATGCATTCTCAATATCAACTGCTGCCTATCATATCATCAATAAATTGCCCAATAGAAGCGAACGAAGATCCACCCTCCATTACAGCTTTTCTGGCCTTCTCTTCCATCTCCTTCACCTTCTTCCTAACCTCACTACCGCCATCCATCATGCCTCTTACAGCTCTCTCTATCTCATCAGCCATCACCAAATCACCACCACCACTCCTATAGTCCAACCTCATCTCCATTGCCAATCCCAACTCCCTCACCATCTTGAATGCATTGAGCTGTTGCTCAGCATATATAGGCCATGTCACAATAGGCACGCCATGCCACAAGCTCTCCAATATTGAGTTCCATCCGCAATGAGATACGAACCCTCCTACTGCTTTGTGTGCAAGCACCTCCACCTGCGGTGCCCATCCGCCGCATATCATCCCCTTCCCTTCAATCCGTTCCAAAAAACCTTCGGGCAGGATGTCATTGTCCGACGGCAAGGAGGCGGGCGGCCGCAACGACCACAAGAACCTCTGCCCACTATGCTCCAGCCCAAAAGCTATCTCTTTCACTTGGGTTGCACCGAATGTCCCACGGCTTCCAAAGCATAGAAACACCACAGACGATGGAGGCTGATCATCAAGCCATTTCATGATGCTGTCATGCTGAGCCCGATCCAAACCAGGGTTCGGTTGACCCTTCAGGTCAAGCACTGGACCAACAGCGTAGACCGGAGGCGTTTGTCCATCGGAAAATGAGAGGAGACCATGTTGCTCCAACTCTGTGAACGTATTTACTATAATTCCTTTGGCATCTCTGAATCTTTGTGCAAGCTTAATATAAGCAGCGTAGCCACCATCCTTGTTAAACACAGCTGAAGGCAAAACAGCTGCCGTAACTGGGTTGACAAAGCCCGGGAGTAACAATGGAGGATATGCGTCGCTGAATTCAGCGCCGTTCACTTTGTTATGGCGTGTTGGAAGGTAAAGCATGAGACCAAGAAATCCTGCATTGGAGGTGAAGAATAAATAAGAAGGGAGACCCAGTTCCCCGCCAACATCAATCATTGACAGGCAGAAGAAATCAAGAACCAACGCTACAACTCGAGCTGAGCCGGAGGATAAAATCTTCGTGACAGCATGTTTGACGTTGGGTATGTTGCTTTCTATGAAAGCACATATATAGGCTTGGGGCGATTTGAACGACTCCGATGGAGGTGGGTCTACTTGGGGGAGATCCAAGAGCTGGATTCGAGCATGTGAGGCAGTGAGTGATCTGGTGTATGCATCTGCAAGGGGAGAAGAGGGGAATTTCATGGAAAGAACTTTGATCAAAAGTCGATCATCGCGATCGAGCAGGCGCTTTGCGAATTCAAGGGTAGACACCAGGTGACCCATTCCTGGCATTGGGATGAAGATGAGCTCTGCTGCTTGCCTCATCTTCCGATCTCTTTCGTTTTTCCTGTTCCTCTTACCAACTCCCTAGGAGGCCGAGACTACTTTCATAGAAAGCACATTCCTCTCTTCTTTATTGGGAAAGACGACTGTGTTACTGGGGGAGGCTGGTCAGCGGTATGAGATCGGATTCCCTAAAATTCGCTGGAAGTGGGCCTCATATTTTGAGCTATTTTCGGACAAGTAGGCTGAGGCTCCACCCAAATTTCAAATCAAAGAATCCTGATTCAGGAGTCTATGGTACAGCGTGCGAATATCTGTCTATCTGCAGCATCTTCAAGTAAAAGAATGGAGCTCTTCCATTTTTATTTTATTTTATTTTATTCCTCTCGGCAAATCGTGTATCTCCCGTTTATTTGTACTTTTTGCCCATCTTCGTATTATACTAGTTGATACAGTAAATTTTCCGGGCCACCAGCCGCCGGGCGGGCAAAATACTTGATACTTAAGTCAATAGTAGTGTACATGTTTTTACCGTTCAAGTGAAATCAGCTAAGTAGTAATTTCGCAATCACACAGAAAGAAGAGCTTATAAACCCAATACTCCAGTAGCCTCCCATCCCATTCCTATAGCTTCCAGCTTGTCGGGCATTGTGTTTACTTGCAATCGAGTTTCCATGTTGAAATGATTCTAGGAGCGAATCATTTGTTTTTCTTGTAGACAAGATAGCCATGTGGCCAACTGCACTTGCTTGATTATTGCCCATATAAAGGGCGAATGAGAATGGTCCCATGATATGGTTATTTATATCCACTCACGTCTTTTCAAAAAAAATATATACATCCACTCGCATGTAGTTTTTTCTCCCATGCACCTTACTCTTTCTTTTTCTTTTTTTGTGCATCATATTATTGTCTTGCTATGATCAGATCAATCAAAGGGTTCCTACCTTCTAGAAAATGAGGGATGGCTCCAAAGGCTTGAAACTTGAACAGAGAAAAATCAAATCAAAACAAAACAAACAAGCTTAAAGAATAAAAATTAGAAATTAGAAAAAGAGCCCAAAAAGAAATCAACAGATTCTGCTCATTTGTCCAGCGCGTGGTCTTAATCCAATGGTGTACATTGTTCCATAGCTGACATACCAAGTCGACAATCTGCCCTGGAATGCACCCTCCAAGTGAAGTTTCAAATTTATTTTTCCGAGCTAACCACCCCCAAGCTGTTTTTTAAGGTAGATTTATTCAATTTTTCTACCACATACCTAAAACTACTTTTCCAATGAAGGATTCAAATTGTGGAAAAAGTATAAAGGGGACAAAGCACTATGATAAGTCTGCGCTAAATGCAATATATTTTTGAGACACTTAGTTGGAAAAGGGAAATTTCAGCCACAAATTGATATAAAAACAAGCAAAATTCAACAAGTTCAGGGATATAAATTCCAGAATCTAGATGATCCTAGCTAATTGGCAAATGGGTGTGGAGAAGCTAGTAAGACTACAAGACCTTATTTTTTTGGTCTATTTCCTCAACAATAATGATAAATCACCCCAACATATGCATTCTTTATATCAGCTGATGCCTATCGTATCCTCAATAAGTTGTCCAATAGAAGTGAACGAAGATCCACCATCCATCACAACTTTTCGGGCCATCTCTCCCATATCTTTCACCTTCTTCCTAACCTCATTACCACCATCCATCAGGCGTCTTACAGCTCTCTCTATCTCTTCAGCCATCACCGGATCACCACAACTCCTATAGTCCAACCTCATCTCCGTTGCTAATCCCAACTCTCTCACCATCTTAAATGCATTGAGCTGTTGCTCAGCATATATAGGCCATGTTAAAGTAGGTACGCCATGCCACAAGCTCTCTAATATCAAGAACCAATGCAGCAACTCTGGCTGAGCCTGAGTTTGAGTTGGAGGATACAATCTTTGTGAGCCAACGTTTGACATTGGGTATGTTACTTTCTATGAAAACAGATATATATATAGCCTTTGACCAAGTTAAATAACTCTGCTGAAGGTGGATCTACTTCGGGGTTGGATTCAAGCTTGTGAGTGAGTGACTGATCTGGTGTATGCATCTGCAAGGGAAGTAAAGGGGAACTTCATGGAAAGGATTATGATCAAAAGTCTGACACCAGGTGACCAACTCCTGGCGTTGGGATGAATATGAGTTCTGCTGGCCTCATCTTCGCTCTTTGATCTTTCCTTTTTCTGATGAATACTCTTTGATCTTTCATGTTCCTCCTACCAACTCTCTAGGAGCCGGAGACTATTTTTATAGCTCTAAGTTGGGCATTTTAGACTGTAGGAGAAAAGAAAGCACGCCTACTCCTACTACCAAGTCCATAGGAGGCTGACATATTTTCATAGTTCTAGTTAAGTTGGGGTAGGAGACAAGAAAGCACAACTATTCCTCCCACCAACTCTCTGGGACGCTTAAATATTTTCGTAGGTTGGGCATTTTGGACTATAGGAGACAAGAAAGCACACCTTACTTGCTTTGTGCATCATATTATTATCTTCCCGTGAAAAAATCAATCAAAGGGTCTATTCCTGTCTTCATGGATAGCTCCGAAGGCTTGAAACTAAATCAGATAAAAATCAAGACAAAACAAATAAGATTAAAAAGTAGAAATTAGAAATTAGAAAAAGAGCCCAAAAGGAAAGGAACAAATAACAACTGTCATTCCTCCAATGATGATGAGCAGAGCCCCACAGATTCTGCTCATCTGTACAGCACGTTAGTCTCAGGTCTTAATCCATCTTTATTTTTCTAACACAAGTGTTAACCTATCTATTAGACAGTGAAGCTCCCCTATATCTCATGGGGGTAATTACGGAAGTAGAACGCTATTTAGACCTACCAGAGAGAGCCTGTCTTGAAACTATGGGAGCCGAATTTGAGAACAAAACAAGATTCAATTGTGCGTGAATGGGCTGAGAAACTAGAAATGTATTTAGGTAACAACAACCAAGTGCACAGTGGAAACCAAGTCGACAATCTGCCGTCCATATGAAGGTGAAGAACATAGGCTTGCATCTGCTGGAATGCACCCTCTGAGTGAAGTTTCAATCTTGTATTTTTCCAAGCTAACCCTCCAGCTGTTTTCTAAGGTAGAAACTTCTTCAATTTTTCTACCACTTAACAAAAACTACGTTTCCAATGAGTAGTGTCAAAAATTGGTTCATTAAAATCTGGGGAAAAGAAATGGGTTGCATAGGGTTTGAAATAAATCAAGGACAAAAGAAACATGCTAGAGTTTGTGACTAAGGAAGCAAGATGATGTGTTTTGAGCGGCCCATGTAACCAAAAAAAAAAAGGCATGATGCTGCATACTGAGAATAGGTGGAGTCAGCAATAACTGCTGCACATAACCATTTGAGCCATATAAACTCTTAGATTATCCCATTCATGAATTTTTCAAGAGAAGTAGAAATAGATAAATAAGCGCACATCTAATGGCAGGATTTAGTTCTCTTCTACAAACATGATCATGAAAACCTATTACTTGTTACAATTTCCGGAGAGAACGAAAGAGTTCGATTCAAACTCCATTATCACTTGCAAGAAAAGGGATAAACCCAAACGGGAAACAAAAATTCAAAAGGCATATCCAGAACATTACAACCAATAGAATCAGATGACTCACATCCTAGTGACAAATCTCGTCCACCTTGAACTTCATATACTTAATTCTTCTAGCCTCAAGCGAAGCCAACAACATAGAAGCCAATACCTAAAACTTCACATCTAGCTTGAAACAAATGGAGATGGTTTCACAGAAAATGGCATAAAGACCGAAAAAGATCAGCGAAGCCCTAAGCAGCTATATACCTGCCGTTTCCAAACAGAGCTGACAAATAACATATGCAAATTCTCATCAAGTAGCACCCACAAAGCTCTTCCTCCTGCAACCAATTTATTAATCCATTACAAAGAAACTGAGCTCTAATTATCCCGCAATCACCTCCATTCATATTCAAGGGAGAATCATAACTCAACGCTGATTATTCAAACTCATGGATTGCACAGACTATCCACTGAACATTGAAAAAATTACCAATCCCAAAACCCTAGAAAACCAATCCAAACACAACAATTAAAAAATAACACCTGAATTTATAACTTACCAAAAAAAATCCAAACATAAACAACGAATTAACAAAAAAACGCCTCAATTCATAATTAGAAAACCAGAGAAAGATCCAGAAAACTACAAGCCTTTACTATTTCAAACAGATAATCTTATAAACAAGGAATATACAAATATTAAGCGCACCTCTCAGTGTACAAACAAGAAAGATAATTCATTTCCTCCAGATCATCAACCCCGGCTAACGTAATCGACGACCTCGGAATCGGTGACCGACCGCGAGTGCTGCACTATGGACCGTCCGATCGAGTTGATCCACTCCTCCTTCTCCTTGTCGGAGTCGGCGAGGAAGTACATGGTGTCCTGGTTGGAGGAGAGCTCGAAGGCGCAGGGCTTGTGGAGGATATCCTCGGCGCCCCTGACGGTGAGGCAGGTGCCCACTGGGACGACACCACGTGGCGTGGAGCTGCGGGTGACGTAGGAGTCCTTGAACCAGAGGAGCTTGCCTTGCTTGAGCACGAACCAGCGGCGGCGCCATGTCTTGATGTACTCGCCCTGCTTCGTAAGCCACCCGGCGCGCTCCGGATTCGACCAGAACTCCACGCCGTCGTAGTCTTCCGGGCTCGGGTCCTGGCCCGTCGCCGCTCGCCATAGGGTCTCCATTCTCTTTGCCATTGACAGCTCAGATGAGACTTTTGGAGAATCGGTTTTGGACAAAGCTTTGCGATTCTCAACGCAATTGTCCTAAAATGCTCAGATTTGGCTGGCAGTTGGCAGTGATGATACGACGTCGTTTCCACTATATATATATATATATATGTATGTTTTATTGGACAGATTTTTTCCCATCAAATTTGAGTGATTAATATAAGATAGTTGAGCCAAAATTCATAAGTTTAAGCTTTTAAATTGAATAGTATCTCAACATGTTAAAATTATAGACTCACTAAAAAGACCTTCTAAGGTATCACCTTAACAATTTATATTAGAGTCGATAATAATATGCAGTAGGATGAAGTGGCCCATGTATAAAAAAAGGTCCCTAAGATAGGAATAAAGGTGCAACGTGCAAATAAGGACGAAGGTCCTTAGAGGAATAAAGGTGTAAAGTGCAAGCGTAGATGAGGGTGCTCAGAGTAAAGGAACAAAGGTTTATGGCATACACTTGTACAAGAGTTTCAGGAGTAAAAATAAAGAAGCAAGGTGTGAGTATGGACAAGGGTCTCTAGAATAAGAGGCAAAGATTTATGGCACGAGCACAAATGAGAGTTCATAGAGTATGAACAAATGTGCGTGGCACGAGAAAGCGTACATAGCTCCACAAGTGATCTTGGAGAGAATCCATAAGATTGATAAAAAGCTTTCATTTGAGAAGAAATGTAGCAATATGGTGGTAGACTCACTCATTTGGGGAATATTGTTGAGTACACATGTGTGAATATAAAAAGATTGAGTTCCACGCTAGAAAATGGCAATAATGGCTCAAACCTATATATTTAAGCTTTTGAAGTAAATGGTATCTTACACAAAGTGTCACGTAGATTGCCACGTAACAGTCAATATTTCAATGTCTAACCTTATAACTATAATATAAATTGTTATGACAGTTTGTCATCATGGAGTATCATCCACATTTTAGTGGTGACGTGGTAATTTATAAGGTACTTATTGTAAAATCATAGTACCCCTAATAGCAACCGAGGCGAAAGTATCACAAGGATAATAACTTGTCACCACTATCCTCTGTCACTCTATATTTCGTGCACTTTGGCAAAGTCAGGCAGGAGTTTTAGAATTGCAATTTGAGGGTACCTTATTGTTTACTTCGTTAGAGGCATGGCAATATGAAAAGTTAACCAGTAAATTTCTGTTCAATTGGGATTGCTTCCAGATTGTCTGATGAGTAACATATTGAACATAACTCATACAACACAATCATTATCAAAGATAAGGCTACCGAAAGTTCAAACAATGCAGCAATGCACATAATGCATACAAATAATGAGGTTTCTGCCTCCAACTATTCCTTAATTCACAAGAATTTCATTTCTCTTTTTGAAGAGAAACTTCATACGCATATCTAACCATAGAATTGTACCATATTAACACACTGGTAAATACAGGACAGGGTTTGTTCGATAACACTCTTTATTTTCTCCCTTTTGTTTGCTCTTTTGAACACACAAACATTAACAAACAACTAAAAATACAAAACATTCAAAACTATTTTTACCTTTATGTTACATTTGAACATATTTTCAAACAAAAAACACCATCTAAAAAGCATTAACAAACAGAATGTAACACTAAAGCACACTAGTTCAATCAAAAGATTTAAGCCTCAGTCAAGAATGCAAGGAACATACCCACTTGCTAGCTGAAGCAACTCCAGTGTCTTCATTAATTTCTAATGAAAATTTCTTTACGATTTCGATTAGAAATCAGAGATAGAAAATAAATAAGGCAAGCAATAAAGAAAAACTTTGTACAAACTTACATATATGATGGGTTATTTATACAAGGAAATTGGGAGAAATAATCCCATGCGTATTAACTGTGATTATTTTATACATGAAAGTCATCATCAATTAATTTGTAATAGGTGAGTGAAGGTTGCTCTTGCTTTCCTTCTTTGCTCAGATTTTCTTCCTTAACATTGTCAGACTTTACACTACTGCTGAAAGGGGTTGATTTTTCAGTTTTTTAGCTATCTCGGCAACATATTTGCCCTGGTAGAGGGCCTGCTCGAGTTCTAGCTCTGTTGGTTGACGAGATCCATCTGCTGCATAAGTTCCAGCACCATAAGAAGAGCCACCTTTCACCTCATTCATCTCAAACATGCCGCTCCCAAAGGTGTAGCCAAGAGGGACATATAACATACCATGATGTGCTAACTGTGTTACAGCCGTCAATCTGCAAGCAAGAGATAAAGGGAATGAAATACCAGATAGGCAGATATCGAGCACATAAACATATTTCTTGACAAAGGGAGAAAAGTGAGATGGTGGGATGGTGGGAGAAATGGAAAAACTTCATCAATCAGAGCAGAGGAGATTGTTAACCTTCAAAGATACAACCACAACTCTATTGATGTGAACTCAGCAGGTAGTGCACCTCAAATCTATTTATGAAACCATGCCAAAATTGTTTAATATGGTTATTATTGAGTTTTCATGTAATTGGATTATAGGAGGTTTCTCCAAACTTTAGCTCCTAATCCTCAACTAGTATATGAAAAGAACAGTTTCCATAGAAGAAATGATAGGGCTTCACCATTTATCCAAAAGCCTTAGGATTGTTGGATGCTGATTTGGTTAAACCCTTTAATCCTTAGGATCATAACAATCTATCATGCTTCCGAATCCGATGTCTACGGTAGCTTACTTTACCAACTTTAACTTGATGGTTGTTTTTTTTTTTTTTCTCTTTTTGCGACTCCATTCACTTATCAGCATTCAATGACTTAACGCTATGCTGTCAAGGCATTTTAATCCAACCTATAAGCCACCTCCTCTGTTACTCAAACCAGTGAGATGATGCCTGCTCTAATACCCGTTGTTAAGAGTCCAACCATTGATTCCAAAAATCTTAAGACTATTGGATATTGACTTAGTTAAACCCTTCAACCTTAGAATCGTGACAAGAAACAATAATTTCTGAAGACATTCCTTTACAAGTTTTGCAAGTGTGTGAGTTGATAGAGCTCAATCAAAAATTTCCAGAGGAAAAGCGGAAGTAACTCACGCGGTGAGCTCCTGGCCTCCCCCAGGAAAACCAGTACTCCAGAAGATTCCAGCAGGTTTGCCAGCAAGTGCTTGGGATGCCCATAGCTCATGGGTGGCATCGAAGAAGGCCTTGAACTGGGCTGCCATCACCCCAAAACGAGAAGGAAACCCAAAGACAAAACCATCAGCCTCCATAAGTTGCTCTGGCCTGATCTCTGCTATATCATTCGCTTTAGGAGGGGCCTTCATTTTTTGGAGTATCAAGTTAGGGAGTGTCTCAGGTACCTGTACCACACCAATCAAGTCAAACAACACTCAACTCGGTGAAAATAATAGAAGGCCTCTTCCTCTTTAAGTGTCCCATTGTTTTTTGTGATAATCATGCATTCTCATCCACATAGATTTTACCTGCCAAAGCGTTGCTTCAACACCTTGAACTGCATTAGCTCCTCGTTGCACTTCCCTTGCCATAGTCTCCACGTGTCCATGTAAGGAGTAATACCTGATAAAAGGAAGAATTACCATCTCATATTCTCAAGCTATTGTTCGAGGTAGAAAAGCAAAGAAGGGATAAATTTCTACTGAATTCAAAATCATTGAGAGGGAGGGAGAGGAGACACTTACACTATAAAGACCTTGGTGGTCGCCATAGCAACAGCCTAGAATAGGATTTTGATCTTGATTTACTGACTACTTCTGCATGTTAATTAACAGCAGCTCCCTGGATGAACACAACCCACATAATGCATATATTAAAAAGCTGCAAAATATGTGCAACTCAAAAGACAAACTATAATACAAATTCTTTTAAGGTGGTGAAGGGGCTGCTGAGAATGGATTTCCCTGACATCACAAATGATATGAACCTTTTAGAAGAGGTTTCCTTAATTTTTAGATTCCAGAGTCAATCGACTCTCTGAACTGCCTATCTTTTAAACATCAACTGTCTGCTTGCGATCAAACCATATTAATGTAACAAAGGCAATGGAGAATATCTTCCACAATTACAGAGGAAAAGTACAGACTAAAAGCAGTGGCGAAAACAAAAATCTGATATACAATTACAGAATAAAAGTACACTTCTGAAATCCAGTGCAGATGTGTTTTAAGAATGACTGATTGCAATCACACTCCCTTAAATCCGTTTGACTTTGCGATTTTTAAAAACTCAATTAACTGTTTGATAGAATTACAGTTTACCCTTTAAATTCATGCAGTTTTAGAAACACACCCAACTGACTACGATTTGAAAACACTAATTTTTCTACGGTTTAAAATTGCACTTTTTGTCCACAAAATCGCAGTAGTAGCCAAACGCACTCCAGTATTATATGATTCAAAATGGTGCCAAAGCGATGAAAAGCAAACAGATTCAGTATTATATGACTCAATAGCCTCAACCCTGTAAAGAGCGATATCTGCAAAGCATGGATCATATGCAAAACGATTGGAAACCCAACATAATCAGTCCTAAAAACTAAGAAATTCTTAGACGACAAAACCGACCCATTTCATTGAACTGCTCAAAAAACTAAATAACTTGAGGAAGATTGTACCTCGTTCAGCTGCACAAACACCCATATAATAAGGAGTTTTTATCGAACCAAATGAAACGAAGAAGAATTGAAGCTAATCTAACCTTTGCGAGTGCGAGGCTGTGGCAGAAGATAGGAGAAACAGATAATGAAGCGTAGAGGCTTCCACAAGATTTTCGGGTTAGAGAACAATCTATATGACGTGGCGAGGCGTAGTTATCTTAATATTCACGGGTTCTTAATTTATAGTTGTGAGATCAACCAAACTAACGGCAACTGCACAAGCAATCATTATGATATTCCAATTTTAGTAGTATATTATATGATTCAAAATGGAGCCAAAAAGAGCAATGAAGTGATGTTTTCCAATCGTGTAAGAGCGATATCTCAAAGCTTGATCCTATCTTCAACATAATTAATCCTATCTTCAACCTCTATCTTCAACATAATTAATCCAAAAACTAAGAAATCCATAGACAATACCCATGTCATTTACTGCCCAAGACCTACTTTTCGAACCGGTGGGCGGGCTGCCCGAAACCTACTTGCACAGGTGAGCCCTATAAAGGCTCTTTTACATTTACCTAGCGATCTCTATCCCAATTTGCATCACACAATGCTTCATGTCGTTGATCCTCTATTTTTATATGCTTTTGACAATTTCATCAAGTGGGAAAAGGAAGATTTGTGATGTCGAGTGTTGTTACTTAAAATCTTTTTACTGCAAATCCCTTGCAAATTGACATGACAATTCACGTCACTTATAATGTCCGCTAATAAAATATAGACTGCCACATAGCAATCTGCATAACACTTGCAACATTTACAAAAAGTTCCTTACAAATTGATTGGGCAATTCATGTGTCACTTATAATGTCAGCTAATAAAATATAGACTGCCACATAGCAATCCGCATAACACTTGNGATCAAACCATATTAATGTAACAAAGGCAATGGAGAATATCTTCCACAATTACAGAGGAAAAGTACAGACTAAAAGCAGTGGCGAAAACAAAAATCTGATATACAATTACAGAATAAAAGTACACTTCTGAAATCCAGTGCAGATGTGTTTTAAGAATGACTGATTGCAATCACACTCCCTTAAATCCGTTTGACTTTGCGATTTTTAAAAACTCAATTAACTGTTTGATAGAATTACAGTTTACCCTTTAAATTCATGCAGTTTTAGCAACACACCCAACTGACTACGATTTGAAAACACTAATTTTTCTACGGTTTAAAATTGCACTTTTTGTCCGCAAAATCGCAGTAGTAGCCAAACGCACTCCAGTATTATATGATTCAAAATGGAGCCAAAGTGATGAAAAGCAAACAGATACAGTATTATATGACTCAATAGCCTCAACCCTGTAAAGAGCGATATCTACAAAGCATGGATCATATGCAAAACGATTGGAAACCCAACATAATCAGTCCTAAAAACTAAGAAATTCATAGACGAAAAAACCGACCCATTTCCCATTTCATTGAACTGCTCAAAAAACTAAATAACTTGAGGAAGATTGTACCTCGTTCAGCTGCACAAACACATATAATAAGGAGTTTTTATCTATCCAAATGAAACGAAGAAGAATTGAAGCTAATCTAACCTTTGCGAGTGCGAGGCTGTGGCAGAAGATAGGAGAAACAGATAATGAAGCGTAGACGCTTCCACAAGATTTTCGGGTTAGAGAACAATCTATATGACGTGGCGAGGCGTAGTTATCTGAATATTCACGGTTTCTTAATTTATAGTTGTGAGATCAACCAAACTAACGGCAACTGCACAAGCAATCAGTATGATATTCCAATTTTAGTATATTATATGACGTGGCGAGGCGTAGTTATCTTAATATTCACGGTTTCTTAATTTATAGTTGTGAGATCAACCAAACTAACGGCAACTGCACAAGCAATCAGTATGATATTCCAATTTTAGTATATTATATGATTCAAAATGGAGCCAAAAAGAGAAATGAAGTGATGTTTTCCAATCATGTAAGAGCGATATCTCAAAGCTTGATGCTATGCAAAACGATTGGAAACCTCTATCTTCAACATAATTAATCCCAAAACTAAGAAATCCATAGACAATACCCATGTCATTTACTGCCCAAGACCTACTTTTCGAACGGGTGGGCGGGCTGCCCGAGACCTACTCGCACAGGTGAGCCCTATAAAGGCTCTTTTACCTTTACCTAGCGATCTCTATCCCAATTTGCATCACACAATGCTTCATGTCGCCGATCCTCTATTTTTATATGCTTTTGACAGTTTCATCAAGTGGGAAAAGGAAGATTTGTGATGTCGAGTGTTGTTACTTAACAGTTTTTTACTACAAATCCCTTGCAAATTGACATGACAATTCATGTCACTTATAATGTCAGCTAATAAAATATAAACTGCCACATAGCACTCTACATAACACTTGCAACGTTTACAAAAAGTTCCTTACAAATTGATTGGGCAATTCATGTGTCACTTATAATGTCAGCTAATAAAATATAGACCGCCACATAGCAATCCGCATAACACTTGCAACGTTTACAAATTTGATTGTTGTGACACTTGCATATCAACCACTAAAACATGAATTTTCATAATGCCTTTGATGCTCTTGTTTGTGGCAAGAAAACAATCAAAAGACACTAAGTCCATTAATTAATTTATTAAAGAGAGGAATAAATGTATGAGAATTAGCTCCATGTGTGCCAACCAACTTAATTGGCAAAAGTCCTTTTAACAGTTTTTCAAAAACTTATACCCAATACAGGCAGGTTTACCAATCATCCAACCACTAGACCAGGAAAGAATGAAATTTAACTACACCAAAAACATAAGCTCCCATCATTTACATATTAAGGAGCTCCATTTATCCTTCAGGCTGAAAATGGAGCTATGGACCAAAAAAATAAAAATTCTATAAATCGATAAAATCTCACTCATTTCTCCACAAATGAAGACTCTGCAAGATCAATGGCACGGACAAGTGCAGCAGCTTTATTCTCACATTCTCTCTGCTCATCACCAGGATCACTGTCAGCCACAATTCCAGCCCCAGCTTGAATATGAGCAGCCCATTCTCGGCGCTTGTTTTCATCTTTGTATGAGAACATCATGTCAAAACGAGCATTAGTGGGGAAAATTATGGTTCTCAAAGCGAGGGCAATGTCCATATCTCCAGAAAATGAAATGCCTCCGAATCCACCACTATATGGCCCGCGTCTTGTGACTTCCAGTTGATCTATTAACTCCATTGCTTTTACCTGTATCGCAACAGAGCATCCAATGAGAAAACTAAGAGTGAACTCTTACAGAGGGTTAAATAATTAAGCTTACTCTCAGCCAAAGAAAAATGAGTGACATTTTTTTAAGTGGTTTAAAATTTGTGTGAACAGCGGATGTAATTGCTCTCACTGAAAATATATCAATAAAAATCTCAGCTTGGTCACAAATTCTGCACGGGAGCTGGAGCTCATAGGGTGTGTTTAGAAAGCAACATCATGGGAGAATTTGCTTCAGTGGTTTATTCAAGAGGTTTCAAATGAGAGTTCTTCGAAATGCAAGATCGAGAGGATATTGTTAGCTATTTTACTGGAACGCCCTAAAAATATGAAAACTTTAACAATGGAATTACATTAAAATTATTCACCTCAAATGAAATTAGGAAGTTGGAACTTCAAAACACAAGTTTTTTTTACGCTCTTAGCAAGGCCAAATCCCTAGAAAATGCTTATCACAATTGGCTGATAAAAATTCTGAAACCTTACTATCTTCACATTTTATATCTAATACTACTTTATATCCAAGAGAACGCTAAACCAAATCAGCAGGACTATCCACAGGAGGCCAATTGAAGATAAATCAAGAAATCCTGATCTATGTATATGCTAACTGCAGTGCCAAAAAAGTCTGTGATGAGCAAACCCCTAATTATTTGATTAATCCCGATGGAACTTAACAGGTTGAATTAACTTGAATGAGTTTTGGGTTCTTAAAGAGTTGAATATCCAAAAATATTAGGAAACATTGTTAAAATAAAAATAAATAAATAATTTTTTTTTTAAAAAAAAAGCATAGATGCATTGCTAAAAGTGGAACAGAGATGGTGACTAAAAGGGAGAAAAAACACCTTTGGTGCTCCACTAACAGTCCCAACAGGTAAGGCGGCACGCAGAGCATCCCAACTAGTTAAATGATCAAGTAACTCTCCAGTGACCTGCAAAGACAATTTATGTCACCAAATGAGATCAAAGAATAACATTGTCAATAAATGCATTTAGTTATTAAGACTACAATAAATGATTTGGAGATCCTGTTCCCAAAGCATACCATAACTAAGCTGAAGATGAATTCAAAAGATAAATGATGAAACAAGATATTCGACAGATTTTTTGATATCATAATTCATGAGCAACAAGCCCAAATATAATATTTAAATGTGTCTGCACAAGTTGGGCCGATCATTGATTAAGATGTTAACATGACACGATTAACAAATAAAAGAGTATATACACCTTTGTCCTAAATTGCATTTATGAATAAACAAACAAAAGGAATAACTTACAGTTGAGCTGATGTGCATAACATGGGAATACCGCTCGATGTTCATGAGCTTTTCAACCTTAACAGAACCAGGTTTGGAGACCTACATGATCAGTCCAAATTAAATACATGATTGTGGCCATGAGGTGAAAGTTTACTGGGAAACTTATGCAGATTCTGAAAGATAGATGGAACATCATACATAGTATTAAGTGTAACCACAAAACAACTAATAAAAAGCCACCACAACATAGACCCCTGGGTAAAACTGTGGGATCTAGCAACAGTTAGCATGATAAACTGTTGTCCCCCATAATGGAATCTGAAGACACAGAAACTGAAAGTGCTTTCCCTCATACATCAAAAGGAGCACCATTTGATGCTATTTCATACTTCGCCTTTTGCGTTCCCAAACATACATATCCACCACATCTCGTGGGCATAGGATCAAACTCCACTTAAGTGGTTCAGTTAAAAAAACATGTCGAGCTCTTTAGGAACGATAGAAATTATGTAACACCTTTACATAGGATGAAGGAAATAGTAGAAACAACTTTTCTGCAAGTCAATAAGACACCCTTATCTATCTACAGAAGGTGAAGATTCACAGTATACAAATGGTGAAGTCATAAAGTTGGTTAACTATCATAATCTTTTAAATTTGAATTCAACCATTCAATATATTGGGGAAATGTGGTCATGTAGGACATGAGGCAATTACCACCCATATAAGACATGCAGCAACTTGACACTGGCAAACAAGATTGAAATTGGACAGCACCCTGACAAAAGCAGAACATGCGAGTTTTCAAATGAAAACAACAAATTAACTATTAGCAACATAAACTATGATGAGTGAAATAGGAACGAGGCTTTATGAGAGAGATGACAGCAAGTGAAAATTGAATTGGCCAACATGTTTGACTTTATGAACTCATCCCAAAAGTATCTAGGATGAATGTAAAATTACCAAAGACAAGAAAATACAGCAAATTTAGAAATCTATCTTGAGAGAAACATAGTACAGGTTCCTATACATTTACTAGGATATAACATTCACCTAGAGACTATAAGTAGATATAAGTAAACTACAAGTGAACTATGTACTGAAGAGTTTCGCACTCTGCAAAATAAAGCGTACAAACCTTTCCAACATCATTCCTCCCCAAGTCAACTAGCATAATGTGCTCTGCACATTGCTTTTCATCATTTAAAAGCTCTTTTTCGAGCATTAAATCTTCTTTGGGTGTCTTCCCTCTTCTAATCGTACCAGCGAGCGGTCGATTAGTGATCTTTCTCTGTCAACAAAATAAAAATATGCATCCATCTTATTAAAAGCTAATGCAAATGATATGCTACTTTGTGGAAAATACAATAGGTAAGGAAATTATATTTCCAAATCATATATGTGCCAATAGAACCAGAACAAAAGGCAAATGAAATCAACTGTGCGGCAATTCCTTGTATTAATATAATAGCTACCTTCTTCACACGTGTAAGAATTTCTGGACTTGACGCAACCAAGATAGACCCTCTAGCCTGAACAAATGGATGAAAAAGTCAGATTTTCAATTTCAGCATATACTTTTCGAGCAAAATGTGATAGGAAAAGCCAGAAAACCTGTAAATAGGTCATGTATGGACTAGGATTGACGATTCTCAAAGCTCGATAGACTTCAAATGGATCCGCAAATGTTCTTCGTTCAAAACGCTGACTCAATACAATCTGAAATATATCACCAGCCAAAATATGTTCTTTAGACTGCAATACTGCTTCTTTGTACTCCTCGCTTGTCATGCTTGACCTTTCCAATTTAGGACCGAAGAGATTAGTGCATAACTCTATTGAACCAGCAGGAAGCCTTGGGCTGAAATTGATTAAAAAAAATTGATAAGCAATCAAGATATCATTAAAAGCGAAATGGAGCCCCAAGTACACAGGAAGTATACTAGAGAAAACACCTAACTAGAAAGAGAAAAAAAGAAAATAAAATAAATCATGATAACTAAGCATCAAAGGAGAAATAAGTGCAGCTGTCCAATGGCATCCTTCGCGTAAGCGATAGCATATGAAACTAGAAAGGTGTCTTTTAGAGCCATATCCCCACAGATCATGCCAGAATCTAACCATGGACCCATCTCCCACCTCAAATCTAGTATGACTTGAAACCCCCTCCTCCTCCCCCTCCCCCGGCAGCAACCGTTTCTCATATTCTTCCATAACCCCACCCCAAATGCCCCAAGAGGCTTATTAGAATACTACCCACCCCAAGAACTACCAAATTTAGAGTAGATCTATATGCTTTTTAATTGAACATAATAAGAGACAGAAATGTAATGAGTTGCATGGAAAGAAAACATAAATGATTACTCACGGAACTATATCATGTACTCTAGATACTAAAGCATCCAGGCGCTTTATGCCATCATTGAAGGCCTCTTCAGCAGAAGAAAATTGATCCATCCGCACCCAGTGAATCACATATGCTTTCTGATATCAAAAAAATTAACATGATTATCTATTTAAAAGAATAAATAAATATGTGTAAATGTTCATATATACAATTATTCACAAAAGAAACCATCAAACCATTGCAATCAAAATTCAAAGCAAAAACCCAGTGATCTGTTTGATGAAAAAAAAAAAAAAGTTGCTAGTTGATCAAAGTAAAACTACCTTCTCCACATGATCAAACACAATAACATCATCGTAAAGGCCAAGATGAACATCAGGAAGGTTCCTGTCATCAGGTGGGGCACTAGAGAATGGCAACTTTTTGCTCTCCACATAGCGCACAGTATCATATGAGAAGTAACCAACCCATCCACCTGGTTAAGAAAGAGTGTAACACTAAATACAGATTAGCAATCATAATGAATTAATAATAGTGCACTGTATCGTACGAGAAGTAAACCAACCCATCCACCTGGTCAAGAAAGAGTGTAGAACTAAATACAGATTAGCAATCATAACAATTTAATAATGTGAGTAGCATGAATTAAACCTTTTTTCTATTAGTTACTTTCTTTAGGGGGTACTTTTATGCTACTTACACTAGAACTGGCAGTGGCAGGACCTAATTCTCTCAAACACAAGAAACAGAACCCATATCTCCATCAAACTGAGAGGACACAGATATTCCAACATGGATCCAGCAACATAGAAAACTAATTTAATCCCCTTTTCTTACCACAAAACGCTTCTGGAAGTCCATCGACAAGTTGGGGTCTCCATCCCTCCATGATTCTTCGAGGAACCGTCATTGGATCATCCACAATCTCCTCTGTCCTACGCCCCTCCTCATGGTCCATAATTGTAACCATATTCTCTTTGGCCACAATTTCTATTGTCGGCTGAGCTCCAACTACACTATACCGTCCCTGCATAATTCACCCAATTGAAACATAAATAATTCACATCTCATGTGGATGCATAACACTTACAAAGTACAACAGAACTATAAGTACTCACAATACTGGAACCCCCCAAACCAGGCTCAACCGATTCAAACAGAAAGCTTGGAGCATCTCTATCATCTTCCTTCACCAAACACCGGTATGCAAGCACCGGAGTTAGGTGATCTGAGAATATGCATCGGTATAGAGGAATCAAATTCCCCTTCTTGGAAGCTTCAAAAAACTCTTCTGAATTTTCAACTGAATGAATTGCATCAAAATAATCAATATTCACAAACACTTCATTCATTTGAATCAAATTAACATTTTTTTAGGCTTATCAATGATATATTCTGTTTCAGATTCCCCATTATGAGAACAGAGCCTCATAGCATTATGTAAGACTCAGAGGAGAGAATGCTTTCGTTTTCTCGGATACCAAACAAGTCAAACGTACCGGTTGGTAACAATTAAAAGGGTATAAGAAGGAGAAGAAAATTGAAGCTTTGATTCATCGATTAATCACGAATCGGGACCAAAAACTAAAATTTAGATCGAAAACCATATCAAAATTCTGAAATGCAATACCGACACTTAAAATGTCATTTTATTTTCATGAATTTTCTCAGCAACCAAACAGAATCCAAGAAAATCAACATAATTTCACTCCATATATCAGCATTTGGAGAAGAAATCGGAGGTACCATATGACGGAGGATACTGAGCCGAGCATCTGAGTGCATGGGCACGCGAGCCCAAGCCGAGTAGGGTGACGGAGCTTGGCCTTGAGCATGAGATTCTCCCGCTAAAGTTAACGGACAATGGAGCAGCTAATCGGAGAGTTGACGGAAGTTGACGGGACGTAAGGGCTAGGGTTTCCATAGTCAGCATTTGACAGAGAGAGTGTGAACCAGTAAACCGTTACTGAAGCTGGTTCACAAGAAAACGCACGTTGCACATAAACAAAGAAGTAACACAAAAACAGAGTATTGGAATTTGGACCAGAAACGTCCCTCTTTTCTTTTATGAAATTTGCACTCACCTCCACAATTCCATCACATTTGCAATCGACCCCTTTAAATTTAAAATTCTCAATTAGTAATATTAAACTTTAAACCATTTGCAATGTCGGTCACGATATTTTGCTAAATCTTAATTGAGTTTCACATGTTATTAAAAATATGGACACATATTATTTTATAGACTAGATTGAAAGAAGTTCTTTCAACCCAGTTTGAAGGAAAACTCTATCCGTAATTTTTAGGAGTATAAAAATTATTTCACCCTTTTTGGCTATCTAAATCAACCTCAAACCCTAACAATAGAGGTATAATTACAAATTTCTTAAAATTTAATACATTAAGTTGAGAATTTTTTAAATTTAAAACAAACAATTACAAATATAATAAATTCGTAAGGTTAACAAAAGTTTCTCCTTTCTTTTATTTATTTTAGATGGAATATTAATAAGTGACTACTAATTTATGCTTAAAGAAGAAAAAAAAAATTCAAAAATCCCTAAAGGGTAATTCATTCGGCTGAGAACCATTAATTCATAAGGTTAACAAAAAATCCTATAAAGCAGATGTCATTAGATCGAATCCATCATCCTGACTTCTTGTGCAGACATGTAAGAAATAAAAAATAAAGTGTCAACTCATGCTCTACAATATGTATTTAAGGAAACTATACTTATTCTTAAAAAAAAAAAAAAATTAAAAAAGAAAAAGAAAAACTATGCTTATTACTCAAATTATCATCCAATTCGTAATATATTTTTCAAAGAAAAATGTATTATTGTTTTCGTCTATTGCCTATCTCATGTCCGTGTAACATCTCTTTTTATCAGAACTCAAATCTCAAAAAGTTGCAGCTAAATCTTATTGAATTTTCACCCACCCAAATTATTTTCCTCCCCTAAAAAAACTAGGATTTCGCATATATCAACTAAGAGCCTATTTGAAATTGTGTTATGCAGCTTAAAAAATACTTTTAATAATTAAAAAGTTTTGTAAAAAAAAAAAATTGACATGTTTGGTAAAAACTTTCAAAAGTACTCAATTGGCTTTTTCACTCTAAAAATTGTCCGAACGGATTTTTGAAAAAAGCTTAAAAATGAATTTTTTTATCTAAAAAGCTCTTTTAACATATGGAATTCATTCAAAATAGAAGAAGGCTAACTGATCATTTCCTATATATATATATATAGGATAAATTTTTGGAAAAACTTTAATTAACACTTCTAAATTATCACGTATTTTGAGAAGACTCACTCAAATTTAAAAAACTCTCAATTTCATCCCTTAAACTTTCAATTTGATGCAATGTACCACATCCGTCAATTTCTAGATGTTAAAAGTAATAAAATAACCTTTAACCCCTAACATTTTTATAAAATTATACATTTGTCCTTAACTTCAATTAAAAAAAAAAAAGTGACCCAAGTGGGTCTTAGTTAGAGACTAGCTGTGGGTCATCAAACCCACAGTTGGGTTTGGCCGCAACTCCGCAACCCATTGATGGGTTTGCTGACCCTCGGATCACAAGGTGACCTACAATTAGGCCGTAATGTGACCCATTGTTTTGGCTCTTTTAAAAATGAAAATTGAAGGGTAATTTGGTCTTTGTAATCATTTACATTAGGGTTTAATGTTAAAATTTGACAGAAGATGATAAATTGCATCAATTGAAAGTTCGAATGGTGAAATTAAGAGTTTTTAAATTTGGAGAGTCTTCTCAAAACTCGTGGTAGTTTAAGAGTCCTAAGTAAAGTTTCTCCCAATTTTTTAATACTATTTGTTTAAGAAAGTGAGTTAGATTGAAGTTAAAAATTTGTAATGTGGGGTTGTATTTGTATGTTTATAAATTTTACAATAGTATAAGAGACATTTAACTTATTAATCGTTTGAGTTAACAAAAAATACCCTAATATTAAGGAATAATTGAAAAAATTAAGCTGATATACATCCACGTTTTAAATTTTTTATGTCTGGAAAGTAGATAGATGGTTTGTAAAATTTCCCTAAAGGGTGTACCTTCCGAGGATACGGTACACAAGACCGGGATTTACTCAGTAGGAGTGAGTCTGAAGGGTCTGCCTTAGAGAGGTTTCTCAACATTAAAAAAAATAATAATAATAACAAAAAACAATTTCCCTAAAACTAAGCATGTCAGGATAAACAACTGTAAAATAGTCAAAGAAAGTATATATGTAATTAACAGCTAACAACGATAAGGTGATGGATGTTGACAATTTCTAGAAGAATCTTGACCAGATTTTTTATTTAGTTTTGTTTCCCCTCTTTAGCTAAACGAAAGACATCCAATTGAACGAGTAATACAAGTTATTTTTGTGTCTATGTAAGAATGATGTAACTCTTAAAATAACTATTGGACTTATGATTTATCATTATTAGATTTTAATTAAATAATAATTTTAAAAGTCACTTTTTTACCGGGATACAGGAGAGACTTCTAGTCTGAACGAACCCATGGTTTTCCAACAAACCTTTAGATGATGGACGTTGATCATATCTTGAAGATGAACAACTGATTTAACCGCCAATGCTCTCCTAAAAACAGGCAATCAGATTCGTTATTGCCTGGCCTTTCCTTGTACATTTTTCTCTCACTCTCTCTCTCTCTCTCTATATATATATATAGACGTACATCAAAATATTTCTGTGTGAAAAAAGCAAAAGAAGCTGCAGATCACACAGGCAAATGGCAGGAGATCAGGCATCGATGGTAACCGATGATTATACAATCTTACATGATAATGAAAGCAACACGATGATCATGAAGGAATGTATATGGCTTCCCCCGATGGTCGATTCAACAGGCATGTGGAACTACATTCATAATTATGGGACTGTGCCGTATACGTTGCCACTACTTCAGCTGCAGATGGTTATCGTTTTCACCTTCACCCAAGCCTCCTATTACATTCTTAAGCGTTATGGAATCCCCAAGTTTACCACACAACTTATTGTATGTGCTCTCTTCTGCTTCCTCCATCTCTTATACGACTGTCATAACAACTGAATTAATAAGATGGCAGTGAAAAATATATTAGCTTTTAGGATTTTCCATTTATCCTTTATGCCAAAAGAAAAATAGGACATTGACCCACGGCCTAGCTGGTTGTGGGTGCATGCTTTTCATTTTTTTAATTGGGGAAAACTTCCAAAAAAAAAAAAAAAAACCCTGAACTTCTATGTATTTTGAAAATAACCCATGAAGTTCAAAAACTTTAGATTAAGGGTATCGAACTTTCAATTTCTTTCAATTACCTTATTCCGTTAAATATTTTCAAAATTTTCAAATTACCCATGATTTTTTATTATAAAAAATATGAAAAACTTCACAAAACCCCCCCTCCCTCCAGAACTTCTACGCGTTTTGAAAGTATCCCACAAAGTTAAAAAAATTCTCAATTAAAAATATCGAACTTTTAATTTCTTTTAATTACACCATTCTGTTAAGATTTTTAGTTAATTTTTTTTCAAAATGCCCTAAATAACCCCTTTTTTTTAATAAATAAATAGAGGGTTAATTTCACAAATTCCATTTTCACGCGTTTTGAGGATTCAAAAACTTTGAATTTCACCCATTGAATTTTTAATTTGATAGAATCTACTCATCTCCGTCAGTTTTTGGCTTTAATTATAACCCCTAACAAAGGCTATAAAAATACCAAAATACCCTCAAGTTTTCTTCTTCTTCTTTTTTCTTTTTAATTTTTTAATGTAAAATTATGGTAAATTTAGAATTTCATAAAAGTTTAAGAAGCATAAAGGTTATTTCATCCATTTTAGCATCGGTTTAATCCCTTTTAGCGTCAATTTACATATTTGATGAGATTGTTTGGCTTGGGATCTATTTTATTGTAATTGAACAAATTATCTTGATTTTATGTGAACCAGGTGGGCATAATCCTTGGTCCATCTCTCCTAGGACGCCTCAGAATATTCAAAAATATTTTGTTCTCGAATAAAGGTCAAGAAATAATAGGAATTTTGTCACTCTTTAGTTACACGCTCTTTCTATTTGTGAGTGGGGTGAAAATGGATGTAGGAATGATAAAAAGAAATGGAAGAAAAGCCTTGTTTACTGGTGTTGCAAGCATGTTGTTTCCTTTGCTAATTGGGTTGTCAGTCGAATTGAAAATTGGAATGCGATGGTTGAAAGAAGAAGAATATAAACTTCCATATATAACAATAGCACATTGTATAGCTTCATTTCCAGTCGTTGCTTTGCTTCTAGATGACCTCAAGATCCTAAATTCTGAACTTGGTCGATTAAGCCTGTCTACAACATTGGTATGCGACGTGTTGTCCTTGTTGGCTGTCATTAGTAGCTCCTTACTTAGAACTTACCAGGAACAAGGTGGTATGTTCTCGGCTATAAATTTAGCAGCAGTCATCATCTATATTTTTGTCCTTGTATATGCAATTCGACCGGCAATGTTTTGGGTAATCAGGCAGACACCGAAGGGAAGGCCTATCAAAGATGCATACATTCATATCATCATGCTGATGATCCTTGGATTCAGCTTGCTTTCTAATTATTTTGGTCAGAGTTTACTCTATGGACCTTTCATTCTCGGTTTGGCAATACCAGATGGACCGCCTTTAGGATCAACCATTGTCAACAAGTTCAACTGCTTCATTTCGGATGTGTTTCTACCACTCTATGTGACTACTTGTGCTATGAGAACTGATCTGCGCTTACTCAAATTCGATAACAATTTCATGACATTCAACGGAATCCTCATCGTTTTGACTTTTGTGGCAAAAATGTTGGCTTCTTTGGCTCCTCCTTTGTACGCCAAAATGCCATTAAATGATGCTCTATCACTCGCTCTCTTAATGAGTTTCAAAGGTGTAACCCAGCTTGAATATTATTCATTTCTCAATGATATTCAGGTAACTATTTCTTTTCTCCACTTTTTTTCCCCTAGAAAATGAAATTACTTACCTTCTTTTTATTATTATAAATTATCTTTTATTCCAAATGTGATGAGTTGATATTTCATGGTTAAAACTTAAAAGTATTTTAAGCAAAAGTCCTAGAATTAAGAAGGCAAGAAAATAGTGATCTTCTTGAAATATCATACTATATTGCAAAATACATTTTCTAGCACATAATCTTAAGTAGAAAAAAACATTGTTTTCTTGAACAAGGTCATCTGATGGTTTTCTCTAACATTTTGTTTACTCAAGTGTAGATCATGACAGATCAGGCTTTCACTTTGTCATGTGTTAGCATCCTAGTGATTGCAATTTCCGTGCCACTCCTAGTGAAGTTCTTGTACCACCCTTCAAGAAGATATGCAGGTTACCAAAAAAGGGATATTATGAATTGCAGAGCCAACACGGAGCTCCGAATCCTAGTTTGCATTCATAGGCCAGATAATATTGCTGCTGTAATCAAACTACTTGAAGTCTCGTGCCCATCTAGAGAAAGGCCTGTTGGTGTTTATGTGCTTCACCTTATCGAGTTAATTGGTCGAACATCTCCTATTTTTATTTCCCACCAAGTGCAGAAAAAGACAATGTCCAATAGTTCCTATTCTGAGAATGTCATCATCGCCTTCAATAACTTTGAACAAGACAATCAAGGTGTTGAATCAACAAACATCTTCACGTCAATCTCAGTACTACAGTCCATGCACGAAGACATATGCATCCTTGGATTGGACAAACTTACATCCCTCATAGTACTCCCGTTCCACCGAAAATGGTCCAGTGATGGTACTGTTGAATCAGAGGACACTACCATAAGAACCTTAAATTGCAGTATGCTTGAATTAGCCCCCTGCTCTGTTGGGATTCTTGTTGATCGTGGTTATTTAGGACGCCCAATGGTTTCATCACAATCATTATACTCTGTTGCAATATTCTTTTTAGGAGGTAATGATGATCGAGAGGCATTGGCTTTTGCCAAGCGCATGACCAATCACTCGAAAATTACTTTGACTGTGGTTCACTTTGTTGCCTCTGGCAGTGAAGGTGATACCCGCATGGACAAATTGTTTGACAGTGAGATGCTAAATCATGTCAAACTTAACAATGTGGGTAATGAACACGTGACATTTCAAGAGAAAATTGTGAAAGATGGGGCTCAAACAGCATTGATGGTTCGAGGTATGATGAATGAATATGACCTTATTATTGTTGGTAGACGGCATAACGTAGAGTCTCCGCAGACATCTGGGCTTGCAGAATGGAGTGAATTTCCAGAGTTGGGGATTATGGGAGACTTGCTTGTCTCATTAAATCTTAAAAACACAACTTCTGTTTTTGTGGTGCAACAACAACAAAAGAAGACCTAGTCCTAAGCTGGGGAAGTTGGAGCTCTTACCCTTCTAACCTTCACAAATGGGAAACTCTATCCATCCATTCATCTTCTCATGGTGTATGTATAAAATTATAAATAATATTATTTAGTAGACTGTTATATTATTGTCATATAATTTGATGATGTTCCAGCAAAAAAAATAAAAAAAATCAATGGCTGCTTTTTACGGCCACGTCATCCAAGTTATATGACAGTTGTATAGTATACATATATAACAGTTTACTAAATATATAGTATTACTCTAAAATAATACCCAATGAAAATAGGTAATTTATTATTGGGTCTTTTTTGTAGTAATATGAAAGATATGTGATCAATGGGGTTGGGAGTACTCGAAGTGCACATATTCTTTGCATTCAATATTCTTAATACACGGAGACAGCAGGAGATTTTCAAACGCTTGGAGACAACGAGTAAAGTTGGCATCAGGACTCAGCCGGCTTGGCCTTGAGCATGAGATTCTCCCGTAAGTTAACGGACAATGGAAATTCTACGTCCCTCTTTTCTTTTATGGAAATTCTACTTCACTTTCATTACATTTGCAATCCAATTTTTTTTTAAGTTTAAAAATCATTTTTATAAGAAAAAAATTTAAATTTTTTTTAATAAAAATTGAACATTTTCGTTTTTTTATTTTCGTTTTTAATTCTTTTTAAACATAAATTTCCATTTAAAATAAATTAAAAATAAAATATTTTTTTTGTTTTTTAAGACATAATTAAAAAAAAAAAATCGTTTTTTTAAATAAAAATTTCCTTCTAAAAAAATTAAATTTAAACATTTCCATTTTAAAAATTAAAAATTTTAAAAAATGTTTTTACCAAAATTGTTCTTTTTAATTAATTTTTTTTCGGATTTATAGGGGTATTTTGGTCTTATTGAGAAATACATATGGACATTTTTATCTTTTTGCTAGCCTTAGAGGAACATTGGCAATGTTTTGGTAGTTTTATGGAATATTGTCACAATTAAAAGTTAAAAATAATTTTGCTCCTAGTTTAGTATATGAGGCAAATTGACTTGGCCCTAAGATAATTTTTCAATACTACTTGTTTAAGAAAATGCCCTAGATTGAAGTTAAAAATTTGCAATGTGTATGTGTTTTCATATTTTTATAAATTTTACAATAGTATAAGAGACATTTATCCTGTTAGCGAGTTGAGTTAGAAATAAAATAAAATAAAAACCTAATAATAAGGAATAATTAACAATGGCTGATACATCAAATCCCCATGTTTTTTAGAAGGTAAATAAAATTTCCCTATAATTAAGCATGTCAGGATGAACCGTTGTAAAATAACCAAAGAATGTAATTAACAATTAACAACCATAATGTGATAGATGTTGACAATTTCTAAACGAAGATCTTGACCAAATGTTTTGTTTGAGTAATACTAGAAGTTATTCTAGTGTCATTTTTATGTTCATCCAAGAATGATGTGGCTCTTAAAATCACCATTGGGCTTGTGATCGATTATTATTGAATTTTGATCAAATTGTAATTTTAAAAGCCACCTCATTTTTAGAGAAATACAAGAGTGACACGAGAGGAACTACTATAATTACTCGTTATGTTTTTCTGTTTGCGCTAACGAGAATAATACTAGAAGTCACTCAAAAAATGAGGTGGCCGGCTTCATGAAAATAGCAAGAGAAGCAAACACAGGCAAATGGCAATAGCTTATAGTACACCTATTTGTTATCCTCTGCGACTACACCCAATAAAAATAAAGAAATGTCAAAGTGAATGTAAAAACTACTTTGGTAATTAATGGTTTTTGTGATGCATATATTATGTTATAAACTATTTAATTTCTATTTCAAATTGTATTTATCATATTTTCTGTATATTGTGTTTAAAACTTACATGTCAACAATGCCATGTCACTACCATGTCAATTTGTGGAGTCCCTTTGTAAAATACTTTGTAAGCCATATATAGGACATGTGTTTAAGCAGGTCTCAAGAAGCTTGGGATTTGTTCGGACAAGTGAATCCATTAAAAAAGTCTCTCTCAATTGCTATGGCAGAGCTAGACATTTTATATTGTAAGTGTCGCTGATTTATTTTTATTTTTTATCATCAAATGAATCCAACCAAAAACTTTTCTCAATTGCAGTTGGACAAATTGGAATCGAAACAGAAAATTGCAAATTGGAGTTCACAATAATTTATTGACCAAATTGCTAATAATTTAAACAAATAATAAATATAAAATTTATCTGTTCAAATCAATTTTAAACAAATTATTCGGTCTAAATATTAATAAATGAAGTGGTGGCCTATGCTTAAAAAAGTAGAAGGGACATATACCACGTGGCTGGTGCCTGGGGATCCTAGTATGGACCACAAAGATAGAATCTTGTGGGCCCGGCGCGAAGCCCGACCCACGACACCCAATCCCACTCCTTAAAATCCATGCAAAACGCCCAAACACCCCCAGGGTACTTCTAGGGTTTCCTTTACAAAGCAAAAACCCGACGAACTCTCACTTCTGCTGCCTCTTCATCTTGTTCGATCTTCTTATCTCAAGGGTTTTTTGGTTTCTGAGAAAGCCTAAGAAATGGCGGTGAAAACCTCGAGGGCGGAGAAGAAAATATTGTACGACAAGAAGCTATGCGCATTGCTGAGTCAGTACTCCCAAATTCTAGTCGTCCACGCAGACAACGTGGGCTCGAACCAGCTCCAGAGCATTCGTCAGGGCCTCCGAGGTCACTCGGTTGTTTTGATGGGCAAGAACACGATGATGAAGCGTACCGTCAAGATCCATGCGGAAGCCTCCGGGAACGAGGCTGTCAAGAACATCCTTCCTCTTTTGGTGGTATGCTTCATATATGATTCTTTTCTTTTTCTTTTTTTTTCTTTTGCTGGTCTGTTTGGTTGGTGAGGAAATGTGTGGAGAATGAAGAAAATGGATTTTGGTTATAGGATTTGTTTCGTCATATGGGTCTGCAGAAAATGGCGTATTTGGCTAAGGTTTCAATATGGGAAAAATACAGGATGTATCAATATTAGATGCAAAGCTTTAAGCATTTCCCATTTCCTCAATTGTTCTCAGCTGCACAAGAAAGTTATTGGTTTTTGAGATTCAATTTATATGTTTTTATGTTGATTACGATTCCTATTTCTGTTTCTGTTTCATCTCTGATATGTTTCTTTGCACTGATGCTTAGTCGATTACATTAATTCCTTTTGAAACAGGGTAATGTGGGATTGATCTTCACCAAGGGTGATTTAAAGGAAGTGAGGGAAGAGGTTGCCAAGTATAAGGTATGGCTATTCATTGTTTCTGTCTCTGCGATTCAAACTTGGTAAAACTGCTGCTCTCATCTTGTAGGTTTCTTTTCTTAACGGAGCATTCTCCAGTTTGTGACTAATATATTGGTGGGTTTGCATATGCGAATCTGTATTATCCATTTGTTGCTTAGTTAGAAACTTTTGTTGGGTTCGTGTTTCTATAACCTCTTGTTTGAGAAACCAGAATGTATGTCTAGGGTCCAGTCCAAGAGCAGTAAATTAAAGAAATACATTGTAATTAGATCGAATGTACTCCTATGTTAAGAAATCATGTAGGTAAGGAGGTTGAATTGTTGTGTTTTAGTTAGGGGTGGCAATTCATATGCATGTGTTGGATTTGGGTCATAATCAATGAATTGTATAAGTCTATATAAGTTAATCATAATCCATTAATTTTGTGTTGGGTTCATAGGGTAGGGTGACTAAAATTGCTAGCCTTTCATATAGTGTGTTGATTTCTCGAGACGTGAATTGAATGGACACAATTGCTTATGAAATGGTGGCATTCAGTCACTATAATTTGACTTGAATGGTCCTTTATCTGAAATCTCGGTGATATTTCTACCTGTTTTTGAATTGATTCTGGCATTTGGTCACATTTGTCTTAACTTATTTAACCTGAACAGGTGGGAGCTCCGGCACGCGTTGGCCTTGTTGCACCAATCGATGTTGTTGTCCCCCCTGGAAATACAGGACTCGATCCTTCTCAGACTTCCTTCTTTCAGGTTCGCTTTCGAATTTCCAAACCACAAATCCATGTCTGCATGTCTCTTGCTTAATTCTTGCACTTAAATATTTTGATCAGGTGCTGAACATCCCCACCAAGATCAACAAAGGTACTGTGGAGATCATCACCCCCGTGGAGCTCATTAAAAAGGGTGACAAGGTGGGCTCCTCTGAGGCTGCACTTCTTTCTAAGCTTGGGATACGTCCATTCTCCTATGGTCTTGTCGTACTCTCTGTTTATGACAGTGGATCGGTCTTTAGTCCTGAGGTGCTTGATCTAACGGAGGATGATCTTGTGGAGAAATTCGCTCTTGGGGTCTCCATGGTCGCCTCAATGTCGCTGGCTGTCTCGTACCCAACTCTTGCTGCTGCACCCCACATGTTTATTAATGCATACAAGAATGCTCTGGGCGTTGCAGTAGCTACAGAGTATTCCTTCCCACAGGCAGAGCAAGTGAAGGAATTCTTGAAGGTTGGTATTTAATTTGACATGTTGTAGAATTCCATATCTTGTCTGTCTGTCTGTCTATTTGTGAATTTGACTGACTGATTGCTTGAGCAAAATTGCAGGATCCGAGCAAGTTTGTTGTTGCGGCGGCCCCTGTTGCAGCTGCTGTTGCTCCAGATGCTGCTGCCAAGGTGGAAGAGAAGAAGGAAGAGGTGGAAGAAGAGTCTGATGATGACATGGCTCTCAATTTGTTTGACTGATTTCGGTGGGCTCTAGGGTTGACTGTTAAGGGTAGACAACACGTATATGTTTCCTTTTGTCATTTGGATAAAGATTTCTGTAGGCTGTAGGGTTAAGTCTAATAAGTCTAAGCTGCTTTTTGGTAGTCTAGAGGGCTTCCTTATCATTAAAAATTTGATGCTCCATTTCCAATATTTCATTTCCTTATTGCACTTTCCAACCCTTCATTTCTTGTCATTTTGTATTTAAGGCTCCTGTTTATTTTGGTATTGAAAAAAATTCTGTATTTTCAGGTATTGATAATTGTCAATGAAAAATATTTTCAGTTTAACCCAAAAAAACTTCTTTAATTTCCCTAAAAAATGGTTTTTATTCTAAAAATCGTATTACCAAACATTCTTTTTAAACAAAATTGTGAAAAGCTAGTTTGGAAATGCACTTGAAAAAAATGATAATTTAAAAACATTAATTTTTTACACCATAAACAAGATGATACATTTTATAAGAAATTTCACCTAAGACTAAAAGTCACATTGCGATTTAAAATCCTTTTCTTTTTTTTTTTTTTTTGCCCCACATTTTGAAATCACCAAACTAATCTATTTAACTTGAACACCATACAAGCTCATACAACCTTCCATTTTCAAGCAAATTGCCATCATCTTAACAACTGACAGTCTTATCTACTTTGTAATAACTTCTTTATGAAGAAGAATGTGATACAGAAGGTAAAAGCAACAGTAAAGTTACATGTGATGTATAAATTTTTTTTTTTTTCTTATCATTTTTTTAGGCAATGTTCACCCTCTGCTGAAAATTGACAAATGTGCAGTTGAGGTCACATNTTTTTTTTTTTTTTTTTTTTTTGCCCCACATTTTGAAATCACCAAACTAATCTATTTAAATCAGTGGCGTCATCCATCCCCGCCTATGCTATGAGCACTTTTCTCCTTCCTAATTCTCTCTCCACCCTATTAGACAGAACTTTTAAGAATTTCTGGTGGGGTTTCCCAGTCAGTAGAACTCGGAATCTTTCCTTAAAATCTTGGAGCTCCATTTGTACCCCCAAACATTTGGGAGGCCTCGGTTTCAAGAGGATGCATGACTTTAATTTATCTCTTATTGCCAAGCTCGGTTGGAAGCTCCTTTCCAAAGCAGACTGCCTTTGGGTTCATCAACTACATGGAAAGTACATAAAATATGGGGACTTCCTCTCCTCTCCTACACCATCCACTGCCTCCTGGCTCTGGCAAGGCATTCAAAAAATAAAACCTATCATTTCGGCTGGAGCTTGTCTAAGGGTTTCTCGGCGCTCGCCTGCTCCCATATGGACCTCAAACTGGATTCCCACAATTCCATCCTTCAAGCCGCTCCCCAAATTTCCTCTCAACAGAACCATTCCCTCTCTTCAGATTGAGGATCTTATCAACACCGATGGTCCCAGCTGGAAGGCCACAACAATTCATGCTATCTTTGACTCTTCATCGGCGAGTGAAATTCTCAAGATCCGTATTGCTACAGATCCTAGCACCCAGTTTATATGGACCCCATCTACCTCTGGAGCTTTCTCTACTTCCTCGGTCTACAGCCTCATCACAGCATCCAGCCCCTCTTCCGGCCCTGTCCCCTCCAACTTCTGGAAGTCTGTCTGGAAACTGAATCTGAATGATCGGCTTAGATTATTTCTGTGGAAGATTGCTTGGAACATCCTCCCGACCAAGGAGCGTCTGGGACTCTTGTTCCCCATCTCTGACTTTCTTTGTCCACTTTGTAAGACGGCAGCAGACTCCCTCTCCCACCTGTTCTTTGATTGTTTCTTTGCTCGAGTTGTTTGGCGTCTCTCTTTTTGGCCCCTAGATTCAACTGTTTTCCATTTTTCTTCTATGGTGGAATGGATTACCGCTATTATCTCTCCAGATCGCTCTCTTGGAATCCCTCCTAGGGACAAGCACAAATTCCAAATTTTTGCTTATGTTGCTTGTGACATTCTTTGGTTTTACAGAAACAAAGCTCTCCACGAGAACCGCTCTTTCGAAGCTAGATCTATGGCGATGCACATCAATAAAGTTTCTCTCGAACACTTCCAAGCTTGGCATTCCGTCTCCCCGGTTCAGTCAGAGACTTGGTCTCCCCCTCCACCAAATTGGATCAAAATTAATTTTGACACAGCCATCCGAGATTCTTTCTCGGCTCAAGCGGTGGTCTGTCGTGATTCAAAAGGTCAAGTTCTCCACATGTCTTCTCAAATTGGCCCACCTTGCTCTCCCAATGTCGAAGAAGCTCGCGCAGCTCAACTGGCTTGCTCGACAGCAGCGGCGCTTTCCCTTCCTCAGTTTATCCTTGAAGGTGACTCTGAAGTGGTGGTTCATGCCCTCAACAATCCAAATTCAGTTAGAGATTGGAGGATCTCTCCTATCATTTTAGACTCTTTAGACTCTATTCCAGATGCTTCCGTTTGGGAAGCTCAGAAGATCAAACGAAGTTTTAACTTCTGTGCTCATTCTTTAGCACGCTGGGCCGCAGCCAGATCTTATTCTGGCAGCATTCCCATCGCTTCTATCTCCTTTCTTTTTCCCTCTTCAGTCAGTGGAGAAGACCCCCTCCCTGTTTGCCTTTTGTAGTTCTCTTTTGCTTGTTGTTGTCTTCTTTTAAAAAAAAAAAAAAAAAAAANAAAAAAAAAAAAAAAAAAAAAAAAAAAAAAAAACCATACAAGTTCATACAACCTTCCATTTTCAAGCAAATTGCCATCATCTTAACAACTGACAGTCTTATCTACTTAGTAATAACTTCTTTATGAAGAAGAATGTGATACGGAAGGTAAAAGCAACAGTAAAGTTACATGTGATGTATAAATTTTTTTTTTTTTTCTTATCATTTTTTTAGGCAATGTTCACCCTCTGCTGAAAATTGACAAATGTGCAGTTGAGGTCACATTTCCTCTGGGTTTCAGTCAACTTATCCCAACTTTTCCCATCATGCTTGCTAAGCTTTGATATCTGCATTTAACGCAATGAAACAAAAAGCTTTTTTAGACAAAAACATCGAACTCAATAAATTTAGTCTCATAATTTTATTTTATTTCAAATCAAACTTATGCTTTTAGGCCAGTTCCCAAATGCAATCAATTAATTTGATTCTCGTGTGCTCAAACAGAAGAAACTAGACTAGCAAGAGAATAACTCTTATGAAACAAGTCAGCTATTATATATATCAGTAGGATAAAGAAGCTACTACACCATCAAGAAAGAGAACATGTTAATTCTTTTGGTTAATCTGTATAGAGGGAAGTTGTGGATTCAATAAAAATGGTAAGAGCAAGGGGCTACCAACCTTCATATTTGGAGTGGGTGAAATGGAAAAAGGGAAACCACCATTAACAAGCTTAAGAAGAATCGTGTGTATGCTTTGAGCAGAATTACTGAAGACAGTTGCGGAAGAAACGGATTCCCTGATTCATATGCATGGAAGATTTGGAAAAGAGAGATCCTCAGGGTGACGTAAAGAAAAAAAAATACTGGCAGATCATATAAGAGACATAGGCTATCCAAACCTGCAATGCGAAAGCGATGTCTGCTTCATCCACTCTTAATGTCACTCTTCTCGATTTATCTTCTCGAGACTGACCTAGTTTGAGAAGCCCCTGCACATTGAATTATGCCTCAGAATTTTACTCATATTCCTTTCTTTTCCAAGTCAAAAACATGGTACTAAAAGGAATGTACTTGAATAACAAATGAGTGTCACCTGGTCATTTAGCACTCTGCATATACTTGAAAGTTCCAAGCTCCCAACAGGGGGGATTAGTGATGTTTTACAGATGTCCATATAGGATTTATTCAGCTGCATTCATGTACCAAGTTTCAGAAAACAGTAATGTAGTCGCCAGATCCAAATCGAGTCTATTGTTAAATAATAGTAAGGAAGCACACCTCCCCTACAGTTGCATCCTTCTTTCCCCCACGGAAAAGTTTGACAGCAGAGCAAAGTGCAATCTGCAATCAAATTAAGTGTAGAGGAATATATCAACACTTGCGCATTCAAAACTAGTGATATACAAGCAACCACAGTCAATGAGTCATTATAGGCCAGTCTGCAGCCTGATGCAACCAAATGTTCACAAGTCTAATTTTAAGCTCGTGCCAACCACTTGTAAGTTGGGTTAATTGTGTTCTTTGCAATTATAACTCTGAAGTAATATGCATACACGAGCTCCTTTTGTTTTCTTCACCATCAATATAGACAAGTAGTAAGCTTTTCTAATTTTTGAAAAAACAAAAATTGAGGCTTTGTATTGGGAAGCTCAATGGACTAGCGGGTTACTAGTCTCCTAGTCAGAGGTAAAAGCCATCCGTTGAGCAGTCTTAGCATTCCTACAATTAATTATAGAAACTGTTCTGGTAATGGCGCCAATCCTCTATTGACTTTTTTTTCTTGCAGCAAGAGGATGCATATTTGAGTATTATACACTGGGCATCACTTAGATAAAACAACTATTGAATCAGTTAAATATGATACACCATGTTTTCAGCATGTTACTAGTACAAAGTTACCTGTTGATGTTGTGGGAGAGATAGTATGGTATCCACTATTGGTGATTTATAAGTCTTTGACAAAGCAACGGCCATATGATCAAGCCTCACCTACAACCAAGTTTTTTTTAAGAAAAATAAATAACACTAGCAAAAACCAGATATAGTTGCAAATTTAGGATTTCAGAATGGATATCAGATGTTGATAGTTAAGAGCTTACAACGTCTATTTCTTGTTTTTTCAAAATATCAGGAACTGTAGGTATCTGCTGTTCAAAGAATGATTTCTCTACTGTTGATGAATTGAAGTTGCAGCCAGATTCTCTAAGCTCTGCTTCTAGCACCTCAATTGCACTCCTGCAATGTTCAACAGTTATACCATTGCTTTTGCAGATTTTACTCTGGGAAAAGTAGGGCTATTGAGTTTGTTATTTGTGGCCACGTCAATCTTTAAGTTGCTTTGATGGAGTTAGAATTTAAACATCCATTGTAGTGCTTGGTGCCAAACCTCCAATTGCTGGGTTTAAAACTTTTTCCATATTACAGCACAGGTACGCGCAATTCCTAACATCTCGCTAGCATTATCTACTAGACCAGGAAGAATGGACCATGTTACAGCTAGTGGATTTGTAACTCGAGAGAAGTAACACGGCTGAATCTAAAATGTTCTTTTTATTTTATTTTCTAACACTTCTTGAACCAAGCTTGTTGGGTAACAACACTTCAAGCTAAAATGTTCTTAGTTTATTTTATTGACTCAAGCTATTAAGCTTGTTGAGGAACAACACTTCTTCAACTAGTTTGTCGAGCTAGACAGGGACAAAAAAAATCAAGTTCTGACACTTACATCTACCATGTCATCATAGGCAGAACGAAACCAACACAACAATTGTCATAGAGCACCAACCTGCAAACACAGAGAGCTTTCCTCATATCTCCAGATGCAGCAGCAACTTTCTGCCAATTTCATATAGTCAGTCTCTAAAATTGCTTTTAGATGAACCATTAGGTCAGATTCAGATGCTTATGCATTATCCTTAGTGCAAGGCGAAAGAGAGAGAATACAGTATTTCATCAATTACTGTAAGATGTAATAGTTAAGATAAAAACCTGCTAACAAAGAGATCAAGCAAAGTGGAGCAAAAATTATTCACTAGAACATAGCAGAAGAAAGATAACATAGTAGAAGAAAGATGATGGTGAACTCACTCTGGCACAGAGCTCCAATGCTTGCAGTTGAAAGACAGCGTAAGGAAGTGCCTGTTGGAGCAGAGTGACCATAATTACTCATCAATATTCGTCACCCTAGGCAAACACTACAAGTTCGCTGGAAAGTAAAAAGGAGCAGAAAACTTACCATTAGCCTTTCCTGAAGTATCTTGAGGATCTGATCTCTATAGTATGCCCGAAAAGTTACTACGATAGGTTTGCCTGGCATAAAAAGGTGGTTGGTAGAGTTACCAACAAGTACTATTCTATGATAAAGAAATTATTAAGAAATTCAAACTAATCAAAATAATTTTTCAAAGTCTTAGAGTTGAGCAAATAAAATACAGTCTCAAACTCACAATTTAATGACTGTAGTCTTGGAAGAAAACGATCTGCTAGGTCTATGGCATTAGCTATTCCTGCAAAAGAAAATATGTATGCATATAAGGCACACAAATTGAGCCCAGTTTAATCTGATGAAGGACAAACCACCATATCAAATTAAACAAGAGATCTTAATAAATATATTTGCTAGGAGCAGTACCTATCAATATACATCTAGAGAAAGGGAAGGTTGTAAGCATGAAAAGATCATGAAGCACAGCCCTGTCTTTCGTAATTAAATAGTCCAACTCATCAGCGATTATCAGCCTGTTCAAACGAAGACCATGAGTAAAAATCAAATATTAGTGGACATCCAATGTGAAAAACAAGCAACAAAGTGATCATTGAAAATGCACATCTTACATCATCTTCATGCCAGAAGACTGCGGCTTTTGAGAATAAAAGCTCTGGAGATGTTGCAAGGCCGAAGTAGTCGACCCATTAACTTTCTTTCGAGGTTGCGCTTTGCTAAGTATCTGCACCAGTACAAGGCACGTCATATAAGCATATTCGATGTTTTAATAGTAATGAACCAAGCTATTGATATCGGTACCTTGCTGAAAATATCCGGTGCTTTTGTAAGAGAAGTACAATTTATACTCAACATATCCGGCTGCTGATGACCTGCCTGGTAGCAACCATATTTGATTCAATGAATGTTAGAACTGAAAAATAAATAAATTATCTTTTATCGTAAAAGCTCTTCTAGGCTTTAAACAAGAGGAAGACTGAGTTAGGGTTTTGATAAATCAACAATTGTTCCAAAATAAAACTCAGAATGATAGGAAATTGTGAGTTTCATCATAAATTACCAGTTGTCTCAATCTGATATAAAACTGTGAAATTTAATCGCTTAAACATTACTCTTATAATCATGAATCATAATATGTTTAGAAACATCATTCATGAACCAAATGGAAGCACAACCCCATTTCAAAGCAATAAACTGGGGGGAAATAAGCTTTCTACCTCTTTTGCCCAATCAACCAAAAGCTGTTTCACTTTCTCCATCGACAATGATTTCCCGGTCCCCGGGCACCCGCAAACATATAAACTCCCGGCCTTCTCTTGCTCCACACCTGCCTTGCAGAACTCCAATACCCTCTTCTGCTCCTCCTCACGGCACACAACTGTAGACGGCGCCGTCGAGACGTGCAACGCTTCCTTCACCGCCCTCATCTGCTCAGCATCTGCATCAAATAAAAATAAAATAAGAAGAAGAACAGCAACAGCAACAACAACAAATCGGGAATGAAAAAAATAAAATAAGTATTCAAATCAAATCCATGCTTGCCTCTAGGATTCCATTTTGGTTTAGAAATAAATCTATCGGACAATTTCTTCACCGGCGATTTCTTAGGATTTTCACTGGAATCTCTCTCAGTTCCCTACAAAAAATTACGGAAATTTAGAATTTAATTATAACGTCGTTTGCTTCTTAATGTGTAACAATAATTTAGTTTGCTTCCCATTTCCAATTCTATTTCCATTTTCTCAAGTTTTATTCAAAGAACGATAAGTTTGAAAATGAGCCAAGCAGTATTATATGATCGAAGTAATAGTGGAAATCACATTTGAGGGACTGTTTGGGCTCGCAGTGATGCATCGACGTGGCGATTTCCAATTGACCGTCGTAGAGATCGGGCTCTCCTGCGCCGCCGCTGCGTCTGATCTCAACCTACGCTTCTGGGGTGTGGAGTCGCCGTTGGATCGGGCAATGGCGGGCATGGTTGTGATTTAGCAGCTTGGAATTGCGATTTCAGATTAGAGGGTTTGTTGGATCGGAGGGCTTAGGTAAAAGAAAAATTGTGGGATAAGTATAGGTGGTCTTTTTAGCGGGAAAATGTAACCGCCAGAAATTCGTTTCCCGCCCGATGTTGGGTGGGTTTACAAACTCGTTGGGCCGACTAGTCTGTGTTAATGTGGGCTGGACCACCCAGTTGCCCACGTATCTGACCCATGAGTATGAGGTGAGTCAAGAGTTGCTCCATACATCAATACTTCTCGTTAGACGTTTCAAAAAAAAAAAAATACTTCTCGTTAGAGAAATTACCACGTCAGTAAGTCACATATTAATGGTTGATTTATAAAATGATATTGACTAAATATATAATAAAAATAAAAATAAAAATTTGAACCCTAACATTTCTCAAAGAATAATAATGGAGATAAAAATATATTTTATAGCATTACTCTTGGTGCAAGCAAAACATTTGGGATTGCGGTTTCAATATGTGCGATTTTTAAAAATTACGTTCTTAAAATCGCAAACATATTTGGTAAAACTTGTTAAAAAAACATATTTTATTATCAAATATTTGTTATGTGAAATCGTGATTTTAATTTAAATTTATGATTTTTCAAATAAACATTTCCTAGACTACTTATAAAAACCGCATCTTTTTTTTATTTTAAATTAAATGCTTTTTAAATTACAATGTCAAATCGCTTACGTTTCTGCAATATCTTATAAAATCACAATCTCAAATGTACCTTAAAGTATTATAGAGCAAGTTATTACTTGGCGGGCTAGGTTTGTTAGTAATTTAAAAAGTTCAAGATTGTTGGCAACTTGGCAAGATAAGTGCACTAAGCTCAATCTCCATGCCTTCTCATGGCTTGTGGCCTCCCTGCAAGACTCCCTCACCAATTACTATGGTTGTATCCTTAAGCTAATGTATCTTCCATTGTAACCTCTTTTCCCCCTTTTATTCTGGGGAAAAAAAATAAAAAATAAAAAATCTAATGTATCTTGTTGCACTATTTGAAAATCGATTGTTTTTGGACACAGTATTTTTTTCTACAACAGGGCAGGTGTACGTATTTGTCTTCATGATCAACTCATTTCACTGCCCAAAGTGAAAATCCATAAAAGCGAGGCCCATCTCTCTCTCCCTCTCTCAAGAGCTCTCAAAAAGCTTTCTCAGAAGCCTCTCCTCATAAGAAAAAAAAAAAAAAAAAAAAAAAAATTAAAAATTAAAACAATGTCGTTTTGCATGATGTAGGCTGGTTTCCAGGACTGGAACTCAACCACCTACGACTCAAGTTTCCTGCAGAAAATTCCATTTTATTTGGATTTTTTTTTTTTTTTTTTTTTTTTTGACATGTCCACGCAGAGGGAGGATTCGAAGTTCGAACAAGTGATCAGTACTACTTCATGACAGCTGATTAAACTATCCTTGGAGACCCATTTTATTTGGAATTGGGAGGTGTCATTAGCAACTTAATTGTGCTTACTAATATTATTAATATTATTAAATATTTCCCACCCATTTGTTATATATATATATATCTGTCCTAACGCATTCCCAATGAAAGAGCCAAATGATACTTTTATCTAAAATGACTCCTTAAATTTGTAAAATACTCTTGCATTGGAAAAGTTTTTTTTAAAAAAAGGTAAAATATATATTTTATTGAATGAGCTAAAAAAAAAGCTATATGTAGTGGCACTTTTGAACGAGTCATTTCATTTTTTTATTGTTTCTCTAACCTGTTTTCTCTTTTTCCAAAATTTTCTCCTACTATTTCTCTTTTCACATCTCTTTTTTCTCAAAATTTGAAAAAAATATGATATTTAAGAAAAATACAATCCTTATAAAAAATAAAAAATAATAACAATTAAATTATATAAATAAAAATATAACTAATTGGATGTATGATGTATTTAAAAATTCATTAAGTAAAATAGATAAGATAAATTTTAAGGAGTCATTTTGAATAAAAATTTAGCTCCTCCAATGAGATTGCTCTTAGGGGTTATTAACACCAATAATTTCTTTTTAAAAATTGATGTAGTCAGTAATTTGTGCAATAATTAAGAGAAATTGATATGCCATTTTTTTTTCTTTATTATTTTGCAAATGGACAGAAATTTCCTCTAAACCGGTTTAGATGAAATTTTGTCCAACCCACATAAAATTGTACAAATTGTCTAAACATTTAATATACACATTAAATATTAGATGGTCATTAATAGCATATTACTAACTAAGGTTAGGTTAACTCTTTTTTTTTTTTTTTTTGGTTAAATGTTAGACTAATTTTTACCAAGGTTAAAACTTACCTTGAAAATGGAATATCTAAGTTAATCTAACGGCATATTTTATTAAAAACCCAAAAAAATCACATCTAAACATATTAAGGTTAGCACAAAAACATATCAATTTTCAGAAAAAAGAGAGAGAAAGAAAAAAGAACAAGCAGGGCCTTTCTTTTCTTTTTCTTTTTTTCCTTCTAATAAAATATGCTTAGATGTGATTTAATATGTTTAGATGTGATTTTTTTTTGGGTTTTAAATAAAATATGCCGTTAGATATTCTCTTTTTAAGGTTAGTTTTAACCTTGGTAAAAATTATTCTAACATTTAACCAAAAAAAAAAAAAAAAAAAAAAAAAAAAAAAGTTAACCTAATCTTAGTTAGTAAATGCTATTAATGATCATATAATATTTAATGTGTATATTAAATATTTAGACACTTGGCACAATTTTTATGGGAACAGGATCCCCTCCATTTAGTGTAAAATAAAGGGTATTATTGTCTTAACATTAAAATTGAAAGACTAAATTTACAATATTACCCCTCATTTTACACTAAATGGATATTATCCATTTCATTTGAAATGGACAGGATCCTATTCCAATTTTTTTTATGTGGGTTGGATAAAATTTCATCCAAACCAGTTTGGAGGAAATTTCTATCCTTTGCAAATTATGAACTATCACGTTTATTTGTAAATAAATTTATTGTAAAAAATATATAGTATTCCTAATATTACTCCAATTAAATTTGAATATAATCATTTTCCTTTTTTGAATGTTATGGGGAAATATTAAGAAGGGCCTTTCATATTATCAACCAGTTTCTCCAAGCCCATATATACTTAGAAAACCGAACTCAGATTTGCAATTTGATGAAGGCCCATCATGACCTGATCCCACCAGTTTGTCAGTTTGTCAGTTGGATTTTTTCTTGGTGCCGTTACATCAACCACCCTAGAAAGCCATAGAAATGAAACAATTCAAACTTCTTGTTTCGCATCAAAATCTAAAATGACTGACTTTGGCAGTTTATCTTAGGATTTTACAAATTAGCCTCTCACTTTTCACTTATGTGATTGCATTATAATGGGCAAATAATACTTCAAATGGGCAACTGGCCTCCACCTATATATATATATATATATATCATTGGCTTAAATAATTATAAACCAAAACCAATGAAAAATAATTTGAGGAACTACCGAGTGGTTGATTTGATAATTGTTGCGTGGACTTATATATTATTGTTCAGTGATTTACAATTAAATTTAGGGAAGACTTCACTTACCACATTACTCTTTTGTCATTTTTACAATCATATTATTAAATTAACTTTTAAAAGTGTCAATTTAAAGTTATAATTTTTTAGAAGTTTGCAATATCAATTATCCCATCCAAATTCAAATGGTTGACGGGCGGGGTGATATCCCAAAAAAACTCTCTAAATGTTTATAAAATTACAAAAATACCTTAAATTTTGACAGGTCTTTTAAAAAAGTTCACTTCCTTTACCATGATTTAACACCAGACAAAAAAAATTGACATTATAAACTTTTGAGAGATAGTATTAATAACCGTAAATTGACTTTTAAAAAAAAAAAAAAAAAAAAAAAAGAAGTTCATTTTAAGAGTACTATTACAAAAGCAATGAAAGCTCAAGGATGGTAAATGAAGATTTTTCTTAAATTTAGTTGTTTAATGACTGACATAATAAATGTTACGTAAATTGTCACTTTACGTTAAAAAAAAAAATTTATAATAAAAATTGTTAACATCGTTGACTGGTCTGCATAAGGAGAGAGAAGTAAAGATACAAATTTGAGCTAATAATCTTGGTTTCACAAGTTATAGTTTCAGTCAATTCAACCACGTTGTAGTTTCAGTCAATTCAACTACCTCTTAGAATGAGATTAAAGAATTTAGAGTGATGACGTTGATATAAATAAATGTCAATAAAATCAAAACACAACCATCTCAGCTTTATTTATTAAAAAAAAAAAAAACCATCTCAGCTTTATGTCAGTGTAGAGTACGCATGGTACAACGTATCCACATCATAACAAGTAATTCCACGTCAGCCAAAATTAAATGTCGACGTTTGTATATGAATATTTTGTATGGACGTAAATGGCGGAGATATGCTCGGATTCAGAGCTGTGGATGTCACTTCATGGCGCCAACTCTGCTGGCCCCGCCGTTGGGACACAGTCGCCGATGCTGACCAGTGACCACTAGCATGTAGAAAATGACCAGCCTCTTTGATTCCTTCCCATATTACCAAAATATCCCCACCCACCAAAAGAAAAAGACTGCATGGTCATTTATTGGTTCCTAATTTTTTAAACGTTTTACAAATTTGATATGAATTTAATACAAAATTAATAAGTTATGGTTAAGAAATTTAGACTATTTAATTAAAGGAAAATATTAGGGGTTCTCCCCGTAGGTTCTCTTGGCGTTCTCCCAGTCTTACATAAAACATGATTTAAGAAAAAATAAAATTGTAATGGCCTCCACACCCATTTTTTTAGGCATTAGCATCAAATTTGAGGCATTAGCACCAAATTTGTGAGGCATTAGCACCAAATTTAGGATGATCAAATCCATTTTGGGTGATATCATCCCTAAAGGGTTAACCCTTCATCCTTAGGTTTTAGTTTTGAATCCAAAAACAAGTTTTAAAGTATTAGAACATAACTATTAACTCATAAAAATTAATCGGTTGGCAAAAAAATGGTACTACAATTTTATTTTTTCTTAAATCATGTTCTATGTAAGACTGGAAGAACGCCAGGAGAACACTATGGGGAGAACCCCTAGCAAACCCCTTAATTAAATTGATCAGACATGTATAGTCTTATACTCACAATGAAGGAGGGAGTGGAGACCGGGGTAGGCCATGGCCCACCCCAAAAATAAGGAAAAATATATATATAAGTAAAAGAAAAAAGTAAAGTTTAATTACAGTTAATCTTTACTTTCAAATGCCCACTTTTTTTGCCTTTATGGGTAGTCTTTAGTTCATAAAAAACAACCAAAATATATATATTTTTTAATAAAAAATTCTAAAGAACCAAAAAAAAAAAAATTTGGCTGGCCCAGCTCTTATAAAATTTCTTAGTTCCGTCCCTGTATACTCATACTTCGATATGATCCAAACTCAACACGCAAATACAAATTGTCAACCCTAATAATTTATAATTATAAATTTCTTATAATTGAGGATATTTGTGCATTGTATGATCAATTGGAGAAAGAATTGCGTATTCTCTATCTTCAATTGGACAAACAACTATCTACATATTCTAAAGAAACAGGGAAAAAAAAAATTGGCTGGCCCTCTCTCATAAAATTTGTTGGTTTCATCCTTATATACTCATGCATCGATATGATCCAAATCCAATAAGTAAATACAAATTGTCAACCCCTGATAATTTATAATTATAAATTTATTATAATTGAGGATATATGTGCATTGTATGGTCAATTGGAGAAAGAATTGCGTATTCTCTATCTCCAATTGGACAAACAACCATCCAAATACTTGCTCCAATAGATAAACTCCATCGAAAGATTATAGGGGGATTTCATGCCATCCAAACAGGAGGACTATAAAGATCCCCAGGACCCCCATCAACTCAAGTATAGGATGAGGAATTTTGGTCATTTGATTTGCTAATGGAAAAAAAAAAAAAATTAAAAAATTAAAAAATCTATGAGAATGAGAGGTGGAACTATCAAAGGCTTTTTTTTTTTTTTCTTTTCGGGTGGGTGGGAGAGGAGTAGAGAAGAGTAGATGAGGAGCTAGGGGATAAGGAGATTGGCGTGGCATCGTCGTCTACAAGTCTCTGTTTTGAATATAAGGCCACGTGATCAGTTGAATTCCTCTGTCTAGACGTTTTCCTTCTGTTGGCTCTTCCCTTAATTCCAACAGTCACCTCTTCCCGATCCAGTTTTCTTCGTCTCTTCTTTCTCATCGCCTACAAGCCCAAATTAACAAGCAAATTAAAGATTCTCTATATATCCTCAAAGCTACATAATAAATATGTTACCATGTTATTTGAACGTGACATTATTTACATGGTTAGATGTAACAACATTAAATTATTAAATTATGATAATTTACCCAATGTTTTTATCATTTAATGTCGTAGGTCTACTGCTCTTTTTTTTTTTTTTTGATATGTCTATACAAGAGGGGAGAAGGGAATTCGAACTAGTGACCATCGCTTTATTAGACGTGGTCCCAACCAATTAATATGTCTACTGCTAAATAATAGTGAATACGAATAATCTAGCTAATTAGACTACCAAACAAGGTGCCCCCATCTACCAAGTGGTTTATGTGGTTTGTGCATACATATATATGTGTGTGTGTGGGTGGTGTGGTGTGGTGAGGTGGGGTGGGGTGGGCGGTGGGGGAGGAAATATCCAAAAGCAATAGTGACTGATTTTTTGTGTGAGCGTGACTTGATTACATTTTCATAACCCGTCATATAAGCATCAATTGTAAAGGGACTGCGGCTTGTCCCCACAGTTTTCCCACCACCAAACGTGGCCTATGCATGGTTGGGGACCGGGGATGATGGGAATTAATACTACTAACCAACAAATTAAAAGAAAACACACTAAGGGTCTGTTTGGGTGTGTGTTTAACACTTAAAAAGTTTGTTTAAAAAAAAAATATTCGTTTAGTAAAAAAAAATTGAAAACGCTTTTAAGGATTAAAAAAAACTAAAAAATACCTAAAAAAACATTTTTTTACTTAAAAACTCTATTTTTTAAACTCAATTTCAAACATGCTATGAATTTGATAAAACAATACTAATTGATCGTTAAGGTTTAAGCTTGCATTTTTTTTAGATGTGCCACTTTCAATCAAATGAGCCGGTACTAGTGTTTGGTAGCATTCTCATGGGATCAAGAATGATAAAGATCTACTCATATAACCTTTTTTCCTCTTCAATTAGAATATATATATTGTTTTCACTTCAATTACATGATTTGCTGTGAAGATAAATACAAGAAACTTTAAAATGGTAACTGTACACCTTATCAACAAAGTAGTTGTTGATGATTATCACCATGTGCTTTTAATATATGGAAGGGATATTATATTTTAGCACAACCAGCAAACTAGCTAGTGCTTCAACACTATTTCTATTTCGGCATATTGATTTTCTTTTTTTCTTTTTTTATGGTTCAATGAGTGAGATAATTTTGAGGATCTATTCAATCCAAGATAATCAGACAAAACAAGTTCCACTTTGGTTTTTTGTTGGAATTTTTTTGATATTTTTAAAGTAAGACGTGGAGTACTGTTTTCTTAAGAACAAGATGATCGATCAATTTGGTTACACGTACGCATGCAGGTAAATTGGATGTTACAGCCGCTAAATTGTCTGTTCTTTTGGCTTGTGGAAGTGAATTAATTCCTTGTTAGATGTAGAATGGATACATTACCCTACTATTTCTTTCTCCATTGGTCATGATATAAATTTCTTACGTACAAGATTCTAGACTATCAAAGAGGTATAGACGACTATAGTGGTTATTATCTTTTGACTTTCTCTTCTATTGACAGATTCTAGACTATTCTTTTATGCAAAGATGAAAATATCTAGTCCCGATAGATATCTTAATTGGTTGAACGTCTCGCATTATGAAGTGAATGTCATTAATTAGTTTGAATTATTGTAACTCTTTTATTTTCCTCATCTTGTGTGAACATGTAAAAAAAAATTGAAAATTATATGTTTTAATGTGTTTTAAGGAATATTTTTTTATTTTTAATTTGAAAAGGTGTCGTAATTTTTTTTTTAATAATAATGTTGTGTTAGTTCACGCTTTTTGTTTTGAAAAGAGAAAACAAAAATATGGGGAAATTACACTTTACCTCATTGAAATATCCACTGATTTGCATTTTTACCTCAAAAGTTTTAAATGTGACACTTAACCCCTCCAAACTTTCAAATTGTGGCAATTCGACCACTTTGATATTTTGTTTTCCAAAATGCCCCCAACACATATTTTATTTTTGAAAAAAAATCCAAAAAAAAAAACAAAAAACCAAAAAAAAAAGGGGGCAAAATATGCTGGGGTGGCCGGACCACCCCCTTAGGCGGCCTAGGGGGATTTGACGACGACGGTGGCGGGGACAGCGAGATGTTGACGACGACATTGACGGGATTTGCAAGAAATCCCCAGGCCATTTCCAAATGGGTCGGACATTGACGACGACGACGATGGCGGGGACAAGGAGATGTTGCCGCCGCACGAGATGGTAGCTAGAGCGCAGTCACCGATGCTCGCGCATGCTCGAAGGCGCCGGGAGGACGCTCAAGGGGAGAGATCTTCTCCAGGTTTGAGGGCTTGGCCCAACCTCGAGGTCTTGATCCTTAGGTCCACCACCCACAACGAAATCCCCATCAACGAGTGCTACGTCAATGAAATCCTCCTCCTCGTCTCCTCCGACAAAACCTATGCCTCCGCCTGTGCACAGGCCATTTCCAAACGCGTTGGCCAGACTCACAACTGGGTCGTCGCCGTCAAGTTGTTTTTCTTTCTTTTTTCTTTGGATTTTTTTTTAAAAAAATAAAATACGTGATGGGGGCATTTTGAAAAAAAAAATGTCAAAGTGGTCGAATTGTCACAATTTGAAAGTTTAGAAGGGTTAAGTATCACATTTGAAACTTTGGAAGTAAAAATAAAAATGAGTAGATACTTAAAAAGGATAAAGTGTAATTTTTTTCAAAAATATTAGCAGATCGAGTCTGTCTCTCCGTACTCGGTTAAAAATGTGTGGCCAAATGCATATGAGAGAACCCTTCCGGTACTCAAGCACGTTAAATCAGACAGAAAAACAAAGACNATTTTTACCTCAAAAGTTTTAAATGTGACACTTAACCCCTCCAAACTTTCAAATTGTGGCAATTCGACCACTTTGACATTTTGTTTTCCAAAATGCCCCCAATACATATTTTATTTTTGAAAAAAAATCCAAAAAAAAAAACAAAAAACCAAAAAAAAAAGGGGGCAAAATATGCTGGGGTGGCCGGACCACCCCCTTAGGCGGCCTAGGGGGATTTGACGACGACGGTGGCGTGGACAGCGAGATGTTGACGATGACATTGACGGGATTTGCAAGAAATCCCCAGGCCATTTCCAAATGGGTCGGACATTGACGACGACGACGATGGCGGGGACAAGGAGATGTTGCCGCCGCACGAGATGGTAGCTAGAGCGCAATCACCGATGCTCGCGCATGCTCGAAGGCGCCGGGAGGACGCTCAAGGGGAGAGATCTTCTCCAAGTTTGAGGGCTTGGCCCAACCTCGAGGTCTTGATCCTTAGGTCCACCACCCACAACGAAATCCCCATCAACGAGTGCTACGTCAATGAAATCCTCCTCCTCGTCTCCTCCAACAAAACCTATGCCTCCGCCTGTGCACAGGCCATTTCCAAACGCGTTGGCCGGACTCACAACTGGGTCGTCGCCGTCAAGTTGTTTTTCTTTCTTTTTTCTTTGGATTTTTTTTTAAAAAAATAAAATATGTGATGTGGGCATTTTAAAAAAAAAAAATGTCAAAGTGGTCGAATTGTCACAATTTGAAAGTTTAGAAGGGTTAAGTGTTACATTTGAAACTTTGGAAATAAAAATAAAAATGAGTAGATAATTAAAAGGAATAAAGTGTAATTTTTTCCAAAAATATTAGCAGATCGAGTCTGTCTCTCCATACTCGGTTAAAAATGTGTGGCCAAATGCACATGAGAGAACCCTTCCGGTACTCAAGCACGTTAAATCAGACAGAAAAACAAAGACGTGGCAGGCATGTTCCAATTTTTAACACAAAATAACAAAAATGCCCTTCAAATGGAATGAGGAAATGAAAGGAAAGATGCCTAAATTCATTCATCAGGGATGAGATTTTAGGAGGGGCATAGAAATAGGATCAAGCCCGGCTTTCTTTATAAAAACATTTTCTTTTTTCTCTATTTTCAAAACAAAAACATCAATAAACAATCTAAAATATAAAAAACTCAAAAAATAAAAAATAAAACTTTTTTTTTTTTTTCTAAGCTAAAAAGGTTGAAGATGGAGGTTAATTGTGGCTATTCTAACTGGGCGTGATCATAATAATATCAGTCGAGCCATAACTTAACTGCCCATTCCATCAGGACATCAACAAGAACTAAGGTGACTTATACTAATCAAAAATGAAGATTCTTGATGACAGAGATTTAAATCCATACCCTAAAACTTACCTAATCACTTAAAAATTTTCTTAAATCATTAAACTATCACCATCGATGATAACTGATAAGCACCATTTCATTAAAAAGCATTAACAAATGGTTTCAATATCGATCCATTGTGTTAATTCCAAGTGCTGTCACGTCTCGGTTTGCTTATTGCTAATGCGAAAAATCATCCTAAAAAAGTTGTCCTTTCCAAGTTACAAAGCATTAAAAATCCACCAACAAGAAAACAATGATATGGCATGGCCGGACCAACAACAAAGACATGATATTTACTGTTCTTCTTTCTTTTCTTTTCATGTTTCTTCTTTGATTATTGGCTTGCCCATTGAGTCCCCAGAGAGGGACACACAGAGGTTGCGCATGCTCGTTGTTCACACACCACAATTCACACCAGAAAAAGCTTTAATTTCCGGCCACCTTTACGCAATGCCGCCCCCATTGCTCAGTGTTTGCTTGGAAACTGTTATAGTCTCACCCACGTGAAGACGAGCCATTGTTTTTGTTGTTGATCAAGTTTTACATGCAAAAGTCTAGCTAGCTAGACCTACTTTTCATTGAGAGAGAGAGAGAGAGAGAGAGAGAGGGCATTGACATGTTCCTTTGTGCTTTATATGATGCTTTCTCCAAATTATTTTTGGTCCATATTAATTGTTGGGTTCTTCATATTGCGTCTCCAATAAGCATCTAAATTGACCTTTTCTTTTTCTCATGTTTTGTTTGTTTGATGCTCTCCATAAATTATGGATGTGCTTTTGCTATACAGTCACGTAGTTTGACAAACCATACTTTGCGTTCACAACGTGCAATGCCTTTGGCTGGCACCGGTGATCATGTGAGGACAATGGGTCCTCTCCATTTCCTTTCAAATCGAGAGGATCAAGTCCCTCATGTTTATAAGGGTACGTATAATTGTCATTTCACATGAATCTTCTTCTTTTATTTTATTTTCTTTTTTACAACTTTACCTTTATAAAATAAATAGAGAGTATGTATCATTCTCTTATGTGAGAAGTGAATAATAAAAATACTTATTAATCGTTCATTCAGGGACCGAGCTATACATTATTATGGGTAGAGACATAAACGGATCCAGAAAATTAGATGGGGAGAGACCAAATGGGCATTTTAGTTTTGTAGGCGTAGCCAAATGCCTTTAGATATATATATTTTTAATTCCTATAATTTTTTTTTTTTGGGAGGATTTGGGGGTTGGCCAGGGCCATCCCTGGTCCCCCCCCCCAAACCCGTCCCTGGGTAGAGACTAGAAGTCAAAAAAATTTGCTACTAGGAGCCGGTAGGTCAATACTAGTCCCCCCTCCGTCTGTCTCCAATTTTATCAATTATAGACTATCACGTCAAGATTGTAAGAGGCTGATAATATATGTAAAAGATATATACTATCGCATTCAATTGGTTTTTTTTGTTTTAACAAGGGCTAATACAAAAGATATGGCCACACATAGTAGTACTTAGCTAGCATTACTTATAATAAAAGTTGTAGTTTTTATGAGTAATGCTATATAAACCATACTATTTTTTTTTTTTTTTGACATGTTCGTACAAAAGGGGGGAGGGAGAATTCGAACTAGTGACCACCACTTCATTAAGCGTGATCCCAGCTGATTGAACTATCTCTTGAGGACAAACCACACTATTATTCAACTACTATTTTACTTATTAACGTGGCAGTACTTCTTTTGTTTTTAACAAGGACAGATTGGCATTAACACACCGACAAAAGAAAATAATAGTGAAATAAAAGGTATGATTTTTAATATTATCAAGTAATTAATACTAATTACCAGAAGGTCTTCGAAAAAGTAGCCCAATTATGTTTTTTCTTGGTAAGACTTGCTCGCAGCGGAGAAAATGGGATGTGGGTTTGTGTTTATCCTCTACCACAGCAGCCGTACGTGGCTGCACTTTTCTGGTTTGACTCTTTCTCAATTTTCATATTTTTTCGAGAAGAAACTCGTGATTGATTATTATGTACGTGCCAAATTGGAGTATGTTTGATACTAAAATAAAAAACTTTTCTTTTGTGCTTGTTCATTGCTATTAGCTGCTACGACGTAGTGATTTTGTTCTGTGAAGCTATTGATAAAAATTCTCTTGTATGAGAAGTGAGTCGTCTTTCGCATATTATACTTTTATTATATTTTATTATTTTATTTTTGTTCATATTAAAATAAATTCTTAGATTTACCATTGATCGTTACTACACAACTATGTGTCTATTACGTGACAAAAAAATAAGAGATACTATAAGATGGGTCGCCTCAAGAAAATCTCGTATAAGGCGGGTCAAAAGCTCCATAAAAGGCATGTCATCAAATAGCCTTAAATTTTAGAAAAATATAAGCCTTAATCATCGGAGGCTTTTCGACAAGCACAATTACTTTAATGATCTTTTTTCTTATTTTGCAAGTGTCTATGAGTCATGCAAAAAACTGCATTAACATTTGTGAAGAGATTGTTCAATTCTTAAAACCGACAATTTTTTTTCTATTTTGTAGGTGACTTAACGCTGAATATTGCACATACATGACGCTAGACAAAGAAATTTCTCATGAATTTCAAGCTAACTTGTCAAGTTTTATTGGATAAAGTTAAGGAAAAAAATGAATTTGAATGATCTTATCAAATCTTTAGGAGGAAAAGAGGGTGACCATAAGTCAATTAATCTTATCAATTATCATCCCTTTCCCTTTCCTTTTTCCTAACTTTGAAAAAATAAAAATAAATCTAATCATCTTTTAGACGCATGGCTAGTTAATAGTTGTTCTTTATGGAACCAAGCAGATTCTTGGGTGTAGAAATGTGATGCTTAGAGATTAACAGCCGTGATTCCTCCGGGATGCCTGTGGGCGCCCACAATCCATGTTCATACGGCCTCGATTGCTCGTCTCACCGTGGCACATTGCTAACGAACGAACCACGTCTTTTCGATCGCTGGGCCCACCCCGACCACTGCACGAGCCGAGAATAGATTAAAGATTAAAATAAAAGATACGGATAAATTACTATTTTGTGATAAAAACAAATAAATTATGTGTGCGGCTACAAATTTTTTACAGTATGTGTTGTACAAAAGAATGTTATACATTTTTTTTTTTTAACGAAATATACTATTTAGACTTTCTCTTATAATATTTAATAGAAAATACTAGGTGCTCTCGTAGTATTATTCTTGTGTTTTCTTCGTACTAAGTATAAATTATTTTATAAAAACCAAGTGAGAGAAATAATAACAGCTGTCTTTTTTGTTTTTTATAAAATAATTTTTACATCGGATCATTGAGAAAAACACCAAAAAAACATCTACCATTCCCCTATTTATTATATTGGTTCCTAAAATACAATTTGATATATGACAGTCTTATTGTCTTTACACCAAAAAAAAAAAAAATGACAGTTCACTTGACACTTATTATATTAGTCATTAAAAAATGTGGACCGATACTCAACACTCGACACTCATTTTTATAACATGTAGATTGTCGCACGAGTTTATGAGAAGATTATAATAAAAATTGTAATTCAATACATGCGTATCATATAAAATAATCATTAACCAAAATGATAAGCATCGTTATGTTACTATACAAAAAATAATAATAATAAAATAAATCCAAACTATAGGGGGTGGGACAGAGGTTATAACTCATCATATCCCAAAGAAAAAATCTATTGGTTTATGATTGGAAAAAGAAACCCATATACATTTAATTAATATTTTGACACGTTTTCTTTATTCTGTCCAATGAAAGATATTAAGTCGTTGGAAGAATTGGAATGATTTTGGTATGACTTTTTTCGTGGATGGAGAGACACTTCATAGAAAATGACATTTATTTAATTTTGTTCGTATTTGGATTAAACCTGTTGTTAATGATGAACAATATATATAATCGAAAAGAGATAGATCAAGAGAATTGAGACACAGATTTAACATAGTTTAACAATTTACCTATGTCCACAGAAAAACGACTATTTATTCTCTTAATCATTCAAGGTTACATCAATAACATATATATATATATATAAGAAAAAACCCTAAACCCTACTTGTACGGACTTGTACGGACGCATTTCGGAAATCTCTAAAATACCCCGTACCGTACCGTGAACATCTTCCACTAGTGTTAATATAAGCCACTAACTCCAACAAAACCCATACGCATAATGAGAGAATTAAGTGCATAAATTAAACTTTCAGGAAAGTAATAATAACATAGCTCAATATATTCAACAGAGTAATAATCTTAAGAGAGTGTAATGATAGATGAATGAAGAATGAGACTCCAATCAAATCCCCAACTGTACTTACCCAAATTGGTGTAAAAACAATCATGCAAAGCCACAGTTTTTTACTTTCATTTGTGAGCATAAGACTAAGCCCAATCCTGTTGTCTTAGTCGCTCGCATAAGACATAACAAGAAAACAGACAAAAAATAATAATAATAATAATAAAAAATTATTAACCAATCACCCCCATCTAATACGGTGTCTTTTCTTTACCGACAGTAATAGTATGTAAGAGGGGCTCTCTCCTGTTTGATTAGAGAGTTCACTTGTAGGGTTTTTGGTGCGGGCTCTCAGCCTCTCATAGTCGAATAAGGGAACCTCTTTCACAATTCTCTATTATTATTCTCGAGCTAATAGGGAATTTGGATCGGTATAATAATTTCATTTTTTTTTTTACTATTTATTTTAAATGAATTGTTCAAATCTTGCCAACACTATATGTAGAAGACCATTTCTCATGCAGGTAATGAACACCATACGTGGAATTTCCTTACCAAATGCAAGTAGGTCTATAATTTTGTTAGGTTGTACAAATTCAGTATCAAAATTAGTTTGGTCTTAGTCTAGATTTGTTTATTAAATGGAGACATCAATTTGAGTCCTAAGAGGCAAGCCTTTGGCATCATATTGGAAAGATGAGTATCGTACATAAAAAGTGAATTGTTCATAAGAGATGTTTTTACTTTCTAGGTAAAACTGAGTTTATAAGTAGTTCTAAATACATTACAAATTGACTAGTCATTTTAGAGTTAATTATAACGTTTTTTCCTAGGTCTCTACAATTATTTAAAGCTAACCAAGAAGCTTGAGCACAGTTCTAGTCGATAGGTGTTCGAACATGATCTTAAAGACACTTCAACAACGAAGATTTGAAGGCTCCAGTCGCATCATGATGAACGGAGGTATTTCATTTCACAACAGTCAAATAAACATCCAATCACAATCCAAGTTGTTGAGTGTTCGAACGCAAATGGAAATGAGCTAGATTCTTATTCAAAAAGGTTTTCACTTCCTTGCCAAAATTATTATATTTAATATCTTTATTTGATTTTGACAATTGTGTGTGTGGTTGCAGTACTTTTATTGCCCCCCCCCCCCCCTAAAATGCAAAATCATGAAGAACAAAAAAAACTATTAGAATAACGCCAACAAAAAAAGGGCCAGTTAAAAGCCTTCAATGCTTAAATCAGTATAATATTTTTGAAAGAGATTCGTATGGAGAGTAAAATAATAACATGCGTATATTTGAAGGACTGTGACCCTTTTAACGCGACAGGTTTGTCGTTAATTATGTATAATTTTCTCAGTTGGTAGCATTAATATAATAGCATGTTGGTAAATGATGAGGGGATGTATGATTTTCAAGTAGATATGATTTGAAGAGCTTGTTTGAATGAATTTGATTGTGAGGGGGTGATGGCAACTGCAACAGCCTGAATTAGATTATATTTTTGATGATTATTTTTCATATAAAGTGGTAATCTAGTCCGCTTATTATATGCTAATTGTGCTGCAAGTGGTACTAGAAGAAAAAATATATATATTAGAATGACACAACCAAAAAACAACCAGTTAAAAGCCTTCAATGCTTAAATCATTAAGATATTTTTGGAAGAGATTTGTATGGAGAGTAAAATGATAACGTGTGTATATTTGGAGGGACGTGATCCTTTTAACGCGAGAGGCTTGTCGTTAATGATGTATAATTTTCTATTTTGGTAGCTTTAATATAGTAGCATGTTGGTAAATGATGAGGGGGGGGTGTATGATTTTCAAGTAGATACGATTTGAAGAGCTTCTTTGAATGAAATTGATTGTGAGGGAGTGATGGTGGCTGCAACAGCCTGAATTAGATTATATTTTTTATGATTATTTTTCATATAAAGTGGTAATCTAGTCTGCTTATTATATGCTAATTGTGCTGCAAGTGGTACTAGAAGAAAAAATATATATATTAGAATGACACAACCAAAAAACAACCAGTTAAAAGCCTTCAATGCTTAAATCATTAAGATATTTTTAGAAGAGATTCGTATAGAGAGTAAAATGATAACGTGTGTATATTTGGAGGGACGTGATCCTTTTAACGCGAGAGGCTTGTCGTTAATGATGTATAATTTTCTCTGTTGGTAGCGTTAATATAGTAGCATGTTGGTAAATGATGAGGGGGGGGGGGGGGNGTGATGGTGGCTGCAACAGCCTGAATTAGATTATATTTTTTATGATTATTTTTCATATAAAGTGGTAATCTAGTCCACTTATTACATACTAATTGTGCTGCAAGTGATATTAGAAGAAAAAAAAAAAAACCTATTAGAATGACGCCAACCAAAAAACAGTCAGTTAAAAGCCTTACATATTAGAATGACGCCAACCAAAAAACAGTCAGTTAAAAGCCTTCAATACTTAAATCATTAAAATATTTTTTGAAGAGATTCGTATGGAGAGTAAAAAGATAACGTAAGTATATTTGGAGGGATGTGACCCTTTTAACGTGAGAGGCCTGTCGTTAATGATGTATAGTTTTCTCTGTTGGTGGCATTAATATAGTAGCATGTTGGTAAATGACGAGGGGGTGTATGATTTTCAAGTAGATACGATTTGAAGAGCTTGTTTGAATGAATTTGATTGTGAGGGGGTGGTGGCGGCTGCAACAGCCTGAATTAGATTATATTTTTGATGATTATTTTTCATATAAAGTGGTAATCTAGTCCACTTATTATATACTAACTGTGCTGCAAGTTGGCACTAGAATCTGATATCAAATTTGGAAATCAAGTTACAAGAGACTATCAAATTGCTCACAGCCAATAAAAAGATCTCGACCATGCAATGCCAGCCGTTAATCCTTTCGTGGCTGTCACCATCACCGGTCACCGTCCTTCACCTGATGGCACCATCGCGCAAGTTGGCCTTTGGCATTCACCTCCACCCCTTCCCATCTTTCATTTTCGACCGTCGGTTCCTTCACCCGCCAAGGCTCACAACTAGATATTTATTTATTTATTTATTGTCCACATTCGGGACCAAAAAGTAAAAAAGAAAAAAAAAATCACAGAAAGGGGAAAAAAAACAACCGAGATCTAAAAGAAGGAAATAAAGCGTAAGATATGAAGACATTATTATTTGTTTAATTAATGAAGATATTATAGACATTATTATTTGTTTAATTAAGGAAGATATTATAAGTTATACAACCTACGGAGATGGACGCACGCGGACCTCCATTTCTACCCCATCTTTACATTCAATTAACTGTTGACTCAACTTTTTCCAACCATTTAATACACCACATGTCTTTATGTAAAGCAAATGACTAAAATATCCCTATTATTATAGTCGTCAAAATTACATTTTTATCCTACAATAATTTTTAGAAGATACTTTCGAGATAAAAATATGGTGTATAACATTACTTGCTTTTGCATATTTCGATAAGTAATGTTATATATTACACCTCCTTCTCACTTGACAGTGTTAATTAACCCTAATTAAAAAAAAAAAAAATCAATCAATAACTTACACTATAAAATTTATGGAATTATTGTTAAGTGAGTAATTTAAAATTGAACAAATTTTTCACTAAAATGGGTTGGAATAATTTCCTTTAATATAGTCTATAAAAATGATATGTGTCCTTAGAACATGTGAAAGACACATGTTTTTTTAATAGTAGGGACAAAGTTTGAACAAATTTTACTAAAAACTCATGTGCATCTCAAACGTTATTAAAAAAAAAAAAAGGACATCTGTCACTTTTATAAACTAAGTTGAAGTAAATTCCTATTACCCAGTTTGGAAGAAGACTTTATATTTTTAAATTTATATTTTTATCCAGACAGAATTCTTCTCAAAACTAGATTAAAGAAATTTCCTTAGACTGAATTTATAAAAATAATATGTGTTATTTGAATATGTGAGATGCACATATTTTTTCAATTGTAGAGACAAATATAGGGATGGAGCTAGCCTTTGGAGTTTGAGATGGCAAAACTAAAAATTAAAATTTTTAGGAGAGTAAAATTCTAATTTTAAAAAAATTCAGGGAAAAATATGTGGCCTCACTCCATATTTGTACTTTCGATCAAGTTTAACTATTCTTTATGAAAAAATGATATACGTGTTAAATTTTTACAATTTATTAACCTGTGTTAGTATATGATCGGAGAGCAATGTGTTTTGAGAGTTTTTTTTTTTTTTTCAAATAGTGTTACGTGACATAAATATAAAAATTATTTGTGTTTTGAATAATAATCCGTGTTTTTAATTATTTGTTAATGTTTTTATTTTAAAAATAAAAAATCAAATTTTAACAAATATAGCCGTTTTTATCATATTATTGTTGATTTTTTTTTTTTTTTGTTAATTTTCTCAAGTGGTTAGCATAATTTCAAATGGTTGACTTAATCGAAGAGCTTTCACGAAACACAGGTTGAGTTTACACTAAAAAATAACCACGATTACGAACACCGCAACAGTAAGATACCGACACGTGTCGCAAAGGCAGCTGCCGAGTCGGTGGTGTGGTGGCGGTCGGGTTTCACACGTGGCACATGAAGGACGGTCAGATCGGATCGGAGTAGTCCGTGAAAACAGCCGCGTGGGACTGAATAGTCCTTGCGTAGTTTCCCAAACGCTTGCAAATTGCCATCTGACCCGGGACCCACACAAATCTGACTGGTCACCTAAACTCCCCGTTTGATACTGTACGGTCAGGTATACCTACGATGTGATTATTATTATTATTATTTTTATTATTATACTTTTAACAGGCTGTACAGTCCCTGAGATTTTTAAGAGCGCGTAGAGGCCTTTGTATATAAAGGATTCGAGAGGGCTCTCTATAGGACAAAAGTGAAGGGTTAGAACTTCGCTCTGAGTTCCAATCGTAAACCTTCGCCGGAAAAGTTTATAGAAGTACGTGAACAAATCGAAGTAAGTTTGTGACGAGTTTTGTTAGAATTTTTCCATGTTTGGAATCTCACTGACATTGATTTTCGCGAAAGTGTGAATTGGTCTCGGTGCGCGTTTTCCCGATCCGATTTTCATGGGAAAATGATGAGTGGCCATGGAATGAAAATGAGCTTTCTATAAGGCATGGCAGAAATGAAAATGATTTTTGCGAATCAAAATTTGAGTTTCTTTTCTTTTAGTTTTATGGGAAAATCTGGGATTTGATTGAAAATTGGTGTGTTTGAGTGGGATTTTGGGATGGAATTGTTGACGTATTTGGTTGATTTTGATGATTTTCAGGTGAACGAGTGAATTTGAAGGAAGATAGGAGAAGACTTTTCTCGGATCCGAGCGAGATTTCTGATTGGAGGAAGAGAATCAAAAATTTTAAAAAAAAAAATCCTCTTTTTGCCAAAACATTTTCCCGGACTTTCCAATTCCTTTGTTTTCTGATTTTTCTAAACCCTTTCGGCTTTGCGCTGTTTCCCATTTCACGAGAGATATGGGAGTGAAGGTAGCTACGACCTGTTTGCATTGGTCGCAGCCGATTCTTCTTCGCTCTCCCTCCACATCTCAAACCCTAGCCTCAGCAACCTCGTCTCCTTCAAGACGACGTCGTAGCCGCGATGGAGGAGCTCTCGTGTGCCGGTACGTGCAGAGACTGGACCGATCGGCTCTGTTCGGAGTCACACCGACGAAGCTTTACCGGTCCCGATCTTTCGAGTACCCGAAACCGAGAGCTGAGACTCTGAAACGAGCTTGCAGTGCCAGCTTAGACTCTTTTTCGGACGAAGAATTCTCGAAGAAGATTCAGGAAATGGCACTCCGATTCCAACTGTCGGACGATAGCGACGACGATAGTTGTACTGCCATGGATGATTCGGAATCACACATGCTTCCAGATTCCATGGATAGTTTTGACAGTTTCAACAGTAGCGTCGATTTTTTACAGAATCAGACGCATAGAGCACCTCAACCACCTTTGGAGCTCGAGTCTCCGTGGCCGGAGATCCGGCATGAGCCTCCGGATTGGGCCGGAAGAGACGAAATCATCCCTGCGAGCATCGAACGCAAGGCGAACAGTGTGGATCTTCCGCTTTCGCTCCGAATCATCAAGCGGAAGATGCAATGGCAGGAGGGGTTCAGGGAGGTCGGTGAATCGGCTTATTGCTCTGTAAAGAAAGCTTTCTCGTCGATGGTGTTCATCATTAGAGAGCTCCAGAGCTACACGTTGCATATGAGAGAGTTCCTCTTCTACGAAGACCTGCAGGGGATTCTCGCACGTGTCCAGAAGGAGATGCACGCTTCATTCGTGTGGCTGTTCCAACAGGTCTTCTCTCACACGCCGACTCTAATGGTGTATGTGATGATCCTCCTCGCGAATTTCACCGTCCACTCGATGGGCCACAACAACCTGGCACTCGCAGCCTCACCGTCAATTGGGTCTCATTCAACTACGTCAGAGATCGCTTCGGTGGTAGAAACTGATAAGGACGAGACGCTCCAACGGTTTGATTCTTCTGCAATTAAGAGTTTTTCGTCGTCGGGGAAGACGGCCTCAATCGGCGGAAACAATGGCGGTGGAGGGAAGGTAAGGCCGGTGGGTAGTGGGACCGACGGTGACGGACGGTTCGACGGGTCGGATTCCCAGTACCGGACGGTTCCCCCCGACGGGTCTTCTTCGCAGTTGTCTTCTTCCTCTTACGGAACAACAAGAGAGGCAGAGGCGGAGACGCAGGAAGAAGAGGCGACTCTTTGGAACTCCATAGTCGAAGAGGCTTCGGGAATGCAAGCCGCACTAAGAGACGACGCCCTGGATGAAGAAACAATGAAACGGTTCGTTTCGCCCGTGACGGCTAAGATCGAAGCGGACGCCGACTACGCTGAGTACTTCAGAACAGAGCTGCTCTACCGAACGGGCCTGGCCCAAGAGCCCAACAACGCCCTTCTTCTCGCCAACTTCGCTCAATTCCTCTACCTCGTCGCCCACGACTACGACAGGTACTACAATTAAGTCCTTCGTTTTTCTTTCTTTCCCCATTGATATTTCAGTAATTAATTCTAATTGTTTTCCTTAATTTTAGTCCAATTCTACGATGCATGTTAGTTAGTAAGTTACTGTACAACGTAAGAGTTCATGTGTTTTTTTTTTTGGGATGAATAGCGTAGGAGGAGTTCATGTTGTCCTTCGTTTCTTTTTCCCACTCTTGGACACCTCATAGGCCATCGTTATTGGAGATCTTCTATTTTCAATCCACTTTGTCGGTTTGCTTAATTTTGGGTTTCTGATGATAAGGGAACGTGTGGTTTAGGTTCCCTTTCTTGGCAAATTATCATATTTTGGTACTTTTGCGTGATACCCACGTGCTTCACGAGAAGAAGAAAAAAAAAAAAAAAAATCTTCAATTTGACCATAAACTCGTTGACTTCAATGTGATATTTTTATAAGTTTGTGTTCGGGTTACAAAACCTCGATTGAGACCCGAATAACACTGAAATTTGATGCACCGGACCGGACTTAATTATATATATCTCCGATGTTATTATTATTAGGTACATAATAGTGCAGCTGTTGACTGTGTTTGTTTGTTTAATGGTGAACAGAGCGGAGGATTACTTCAAGAGGGCGGTAGGGGTGGAGCCACATGACGCGGAGGCATACAGCAAGTACGCTACCTTCTTGTGGAGAGTGAAAAAGGACTTGTGGGCGGCGGAGGAGACGTTCCTAGAGGCTATCTCGGTTGACCCAAGCAACTCATACTACGCTGCTAACTATGCCCATTTCCTTTGGAACACCGGCGGTGAAGACACTTGTTTCCCTCTCGACTCCCCAGAAGAGACCACTGAAGAAGCTTAAAAAGAAAAAAAAAAAAAAAAAAAGAATAAAAAAGGGTAGTTCCCACCATACCATACCAATACACTATTCTTCCACCCTCTTTTTGTTACTCGGATGACAAAATATGCACACTAAAAAAGAAAGAGATTTTTGTTTGATGTTTTGTCTGTGTTTCTTTTTTAATTAATTGGGCGGTGGAGTTTGGAAGGAAGGAGGAAGGAGGAAGCATGTGATGTGAGTGAAGAGGGCCAGAGGGGTTGGGCACATGCGGGACGGCGAATGGAAAACAACGGGAGTGTGTTGGGTTTGGCGTGTCTTCTGCCATGGAGATCTATGGCGGGAGCTTGGACCGATGGCAATGGGGATTGCTTTGCTTTTGCACAGTTTTTCAAACTTTTGGGTGACACAAATCACATGGCAAACTGTAATTAGCCTCTTGTTCATATATGCTATTTTTAAATTAGAAAAACAACAAGAAAAGGACCAATATTAAATTAGCAAACGAAGCTTATGCCTCTCTCTCTTTCACTCTCTCTCTCTCGCTCTTTTGTGTGGTGGGATACAAATCAATGTGCATTCGTGACTATGGAGACGGGAGAGGCGTCCGTCTGTAAAAAGTAAGGTAGCTTTGCGTGGTGCACGATGAGAGCAAAAAAGGACGCTTAAAAAGATATATAATATCTCTTTTTCTTTTTTCTTTCAGTCACGTGGTACAAGTGCTTGAAAAAGAGCAGTACGAAATCTTGTTTGATTACAATAATTGGAGTCCTTTATAGTTTGTAGCAATCAAATCAGAGGGTTGTTATATCGCAATCCTCGGAGCAAGGCCTTGTTTGGCTTGAATGGAAATCTGAGGAAAGCATCGATTCCTAGTTTGTAAAGTAGAAACCAACCACCAACTTGTTGCAGCTGCTGCTGCTGTAACAAATTGACTCACTTATGTTCAGCATATACTCTTACTCGTACGTATAGCGGCATTATTGTTACTGTATTTTCTATTTCGAGCTTCTTGTTGGGACACTCACCCTTTTTATGCTTTATTTTATTATAATTTGTAACAACTCACTTATAATTAACGTATAACGCTACTTACGGCAATGGGATACTGTATTGTATTTTCTATTTAGAGCTTATTGTTAGAGACTCATCTTTTTTACGCTTTGTTTTATTGTAACCCTTTCCTAAGATTGAATAAATAAATAAAAAAGTTGAAACCAACTTGGAGTTGGGATTAATCGGTACGGCTTTGTATCTAAAACATAATTTACTCTTAATAGGGCCCTCAATTATTCTTTCAAGTAGAATTTCTTGTTGGAATTGAATTACAGTGTAATTCGGACACACCCATATATCAAACATAAATCTCGAATTATATTTCAATTATAATGAATCCCGATTGGAACTCTTCTCTTTGTTCCACTCGGTCAATACCTACTCAAAGCTAATAGATATTAATAAATATGAATGAATATAGTATTGACAAACACTTGGCGTCAAGCGCATGGATCCCATGGCCTCCCTAAGACTGGGTTAGGCCAGGCAGAAAATGACGGCTTTTCACGTGAAAGGAAGGAGGCGATTATTGAGCTTCACCCCCTTTTCCCATGTCTCCATCCACCTCTCTCTCAATGTCCCAATACATTGATCATTAGGACTTGTTAACTTTGGAATTTTGAGATGCAAGTTTTCCAATATTATGTTTCTTATTTTTGGATGAGTGGCCCTTAAGACATAATCTAATGTTTCTTCTCATCTTTAAAGGAATACAAGACCGAGCAATCCGCGATGAAATCTGAATTTTTTACGGGAGCCAAAATATGAGTGAAGGGTTAAATCTAATTTTGTTAGAGACCAAGTACATATATAAGAAAATTTCAAAACCCCACTAGCCCCTGGTTTTGTCCTTGCATGCGTCATATTGACCCAAATATCTTTATTAGTAACGCGAAGTAATGGTATGTACTACATTCTCATTCCACTTATATTATTTTGGGCCATTGTGACGATGCTCATCAGCCCATGATTTTTTTTTTTTTTTTTTTTTTTTTTTATAACATCAGCCTAGTAGGTTGGAGGTGGGATGTGGTGATTACTCTTATTAAAACCGGATTTTTTTGTCAAATTAACCTTCTTTTTTGTGTGTGTGTGTGTGTGTGAAGAAATCAAATTAACCTTTAAACCAAAACATGAATGAAGGGTTAAATCTAATTTTGATAGAGATCAAGCCTAATTTTTAGGCCTATATATATATATATAAGAAATTTTCAAAATCATGGGGGCCTACCCCCTAGCCTCTGGTTTTGTCATTGCATCCGTCGCAGAGTAATGGTATATACTACGTTCTCATTTCACTCTTGTTTGATTTGGTCAATGTGGTAGTACTTATCAGCTCTTGATTTTTATTTATTTTTTATTTATTTCGACAATGAGCCTAGTAGTTTTTTTTTTTTTAACATCAGCCTCGTAGGTACTGTAGGTTGGAGGTGGCATGCAAGCGTAATATATAATACTACTCTTATTAAAATCTGATTTTTTATCAATTTTTTTTTTGTTTTTGTTTTTGTTTTTTGTGTTGAAGATATCAAATTAACCTTTAGATTATTTCACGTGGGGGAAGAAAAGTCTAAGATTTTAAAGTGTGGCCAAGGTAGGGGGAGGTGGGCCGAAATTTTGTTTCCGTTGGCATAGTTGGGCTCGACTCAAGGCTAGATAGGTAAACGGATACTAAATTTAGTACTTCATGGGCTTGAGCCCTCTAGATCCCCCGTCCAGTCCAATATCCAAAAATGCAGAATATATATATAATTATAATTATAAATATGCATAAGCATATTTTAACAAAATTTGGGCATTATAAAGACGCAAGCAAATAATTGTATACCCAAAAACGTAGTATTATCTTTTTTTTTTTTTTTTTTTTTTTGAGCAAGTAGTATTATCTTCTTTCTTAGATCTTGGTTTGGAATTTTTAAATTTTTATTATATAATCAATAGAGTCTATTAATAACATGAAAAATGGTTAGGGTACTACATGTTGTTTATAATTTGTGAAATTTTTAAATATGCATACTTAACAAGTCAGCAATTAACTAGTTAAATTAACAAGTCAACTTTTTGTCTTAATAATTTCACTAATTTTTTTCTGCCATGAGTCAACCACTAACTAGTTAAATTGACAAATCAAAATCTTTTTCCTTAATCATTTTACTATTTTTGGTTTGCTATGTCAACGTATAAAGCAACCTGTAGTAAAACTGTAGTACTGATCATAGCAACACTAATACACACAAATTCTTGATCAAACAAAATTTTTGTCCAAACCGAGTTGGAGACGAATATTCCTTCAATCTAGTAAATTATAAATTGACAAATGTCCTAATAGTATGCGATTCTCACATCTATTTCTAATAGCATTAACAAATTAGATGCATTTTTTTTTATCCCTCTTGATCTCTTTTTACAGGGGGTAAAAAATAAGTGATTACTAATAAGTGTAAGGCTAGCATGAATTTTCTTAAAAGAGACATTTTAAGCTTATTTCTAGTGCAGATTGTATTGCACAATATTTAGTCTTGGCTTGTGGTTCATACAAGAAGGGAATCAAAAGTGGCACCACACCGGTTGGCAAAGAGGGCGCTCCAAACATCTACGGAGGAAATTTGAATGGAAAAATATTATGAATTTATTCATGATGTTGTAAACGCTAAAAGTTGTAATCCTTGATACTTTTTTTGAATCAATGAACGAGGTTTAAAATTCTATGCATCTTGTTCACATGAGTATCCATTAGCTTTTCATTTTTTTTATTTTTTATTTTTATAAAAGGGCTTATCCAAAGATTAATTAACATTATCTCGGTAGGAGAAAATGGTGAAATAAAAGTATAGTTTTTACCATTATTTCCCGCTTCGTGTAAAAGCTTGAAAATACCAAAATAAACTGTCATTGCTTATAGCTAAATTACCTCTTTGAATTCTAAAATGTCGACCCATCAACATGCAAATTTAAGCTCTTTCCCATTTGTGAAGTTAATAGTGAGCCAAAAAGATAAGAAACATAAAAGGGTCAACGTACAATATTTACCTCCATGTGCATGCAATTAGCAGCCATCCAAGCACGTATTTAATTAAAAACAAGGTCTAATTACAATTCTCCCCAATTTCCTCACCCTAATTAATCACAATTAATTTTCTAAAATGACCCTTAGCTACCAACGTTTTCCTTTAATTTCTTCTAATAATTAATACCTCCATTTTTTTTAATATTGCCATTGATTTATCAAAATCACCCTCTGAATTGCCTTAAAAAAGGGTCATATTCGTCTTTTCAACATAATGGCGCCAAAATACTCAATAATTTGTAATGTTTTGTTCTTTTTTTCAATAAAACATGCAATTAAATTAACAATAATTGTGGATTTAATAACGAACCCACTAATCTCTCCTTTTACTCTTTCTACTTTTGTCTGAGAGAGGAAGCTCAGGAGTTACACCCATTTCCGATTCTCAGCCGTTGGATGTGCCCCATGATCAACGGTTGTCATGCCAAGTGGCTAATTACAAGGCTTGGTATAAGCTTCTTTGTCCAGCTCCTGTCATGGGGGTTGTCTCACAAGCTTAGCGAAAAAAGAAAAAAAGAAAAGAAAAGAAATAAAAAACCCACAAAAACCTTCCCAAAAATCAAGCCCCTCTCTCTTCTAGGTTTTTTCAAGCTCCTCTTATGGAAGAAGGTGGTGGGAGAGGTGTTTTCGGAAATGAAAATTCCCAGAATAACCCTTCCATATACCGTCCATGTCCGCCATTAACAGCCATAGACAGGTTCTTGTACGGGCAAAGCCATTTCTCTCAGCAACAGACTCAGAACAATGCAAAGAACAAACAAGTGCTTGTTTCTGATAACAGCTTTTGCAGCTTTCCTCCTTTCAGGGGTGCAATTGTTGATGGGTTTTTTGTGGATGGGGAGCCTCTGAATTGGATGCATGAGAGAAACCCTAATATGGGTTTCAAAGAAGAAGTGAAAATTGTTGGGAAGAATTCTAAAAGTACAGGAAAGAAAGCTAGAAAATGCTCGTCTGAAGCTTTGATCAAGGGGCAATGGACAGATGAGGAGGACAGGTGAAATAAACAAAAGCCTTGATATCTTCTTCTTCTTTTTCTTTTCTTTTTTCCATTATATTTTTTGTTTCTTGTTTGTTTATACCGAAATATTTTTATGGTTTTCTTTTTCATGGGTTGAAGGACACTAATAAAGTTGGTGAAGCAATATGGAGAGAGGAAATGGGCACAGATTGCTCTGAAGTTGGTTGGAAGAGCTGGCAAGCAGTGTCGTGAGAGATGGCATAATCATTTGCGCCCAGATATTAAGGTTTTCTCACTTTCTTTAATTACTTTATATCTTCATTCTGTAGACGTTTGGAACTCTATCTAGGACTTTTATGGGTGTATCTAAGAACTGAAAAATTGTGTTAGATTCTCAGATTTGATATAACTAAACCACTAGTTGGACAAGAAAAAAATTAATCATAGATTTCGTTATGTTTGTGTTGCAATCATAGATCCTTTAGAATCTATGTAAAAGATCTGTTTGATTATGATCTTTAGATCCTTCTTCTTTGTGATCCATGCCGAGGAAATAATTAACTCATACGGAAAATAAATCTTTAGATTCGACATATACCATGACAATGACATGCAATTAATTAAAGCTTAATTAGATCTTTCACACCATATCTTCTCCTTCCAAAAATTGTTCATCTCTTGTTCTTTTTACATGCATACAGAGAAAGTCTAGGAAGCTTGAAACCTACGAATCCAATGATAAATTTGAATCCATTTGAAAAAAAGAAAAGAAAAGATAGTTAGGAGAATTAGGCATAGCCCTAGCTAGCGTTTATAAAAGTTGATGCCTTTGTGCGACGTTAATGGCTTTCTCTTAGATTTTACAAGTTGGTGAGTTTGTTTCAGAAGGATAGCTGGAGTGAAGAGGAGGAGAGGGTGTTGGTTGAAGCTCATGAAAAAGTCGGGAACCGATGGGCGGAGATCGCAAAGTGCATTCCAGGAAGAACAGAAAACGCAATAAAGAATCATTGGAACGCCACGAAAAGGAGGCAGAATTCAAGGAGAAAGAACAAGCAGACAGATCGCCAAAAGGGAAAGCCCCAGTCTTCTGTTCTTCAAGATTACATCAGAAGCAAAACGCTCGTGGATTCCACCACCACCACCACCACCGCCACCGCCACCACCAGTACAACTTCCACTCTCTCCGAAGAACTTCTCGACTCTCCCACATTCAACATTTCTCAAACATATGATGATGAACTCCTCTTCATGCAAAACTTCTTTGCAACCCAACCGCATCTTGATCATAATGACGACAATTACATCAATCAACCCCAGACATTTCACGTTGTTGATCAAAACAATGATGTTGACCTCCAAACAAAAGAGACCCATCTGTATTCTGACCTCTACGTCTCTTACCTGCTCAATGGCGGGGCTTCCGCCAATGATTACGGCTACGACGACGCCATGAAGATGGAGTTGCAGCTTTCAGATGAAGCTTACAGCTCCACCAATGCAAAGAAAGAGATGGATTTGATCGAGCTGGTCTCTTCATCAAATTCTCAGTTCTCTCAGGGAAGCAACAGCAGCTTCTTTAATTTGTAGCTTAGTGGGGTTCGTTTTAATTGTTGTTATAGATGAAGAATTTGAAACAATCTCCCAGTTCTGATCATAGATGTGAGATTTGGGATTATAACTGTTGGGGTAGGAGTTTACTACTGACACTTGAAAAGGTGAAGCTGTTAGAGTATGTTCCAGGATGCTGATGATGAGCGTTTCTGGGCTTTTTTTCTTTTTTTTTTTCTTTTTTTTAATGTTTTTGTTTTGTAGCTGGATTGCAATCATTATTTTCCTGGGAATTCCTTGCTTTCTTTTCTTTTTCTGTTACTGTCTTTTTCTTTGCTTTTTCAACGGCTTTTGATTCTTAAAATGTTGTCGACCAGAGTAGCGTTCGGTCAACACGATAGAACTGATTGCTCTGAAATGGATATTATAGAATATATCTTCTTATGGTTTCCTCTAATTTTTCTTTTTTTGGTAAATTCAAAGTGTAATTGCCAATCATTAGCATGTTTTTAATTGGAGGTTTTTTTTTGTTTTGTTCTTTTAATTTTATTTAATTTTATATTTTTTTTTAAGGTTAAATTGAAAGAAATTGCTCTCAAGTCTCAACGAATTTTATTTTATTTTATCATATACTATATTTTTGTTTTTTTTATTTTCAACATAAATAATATTTTTGTCCTTTTATTTATCAGAAAACAGTTCAATTTTATTTATTTTTTTTAAAAAAATGATTAAATACCTAATTAGTCCATAGGATTTGGAAACTTTATTTTTTCCTCCCTAAGGTTTGGAAAGTGACCAAATTGGTCCTTGTGGTTTTGAAAAGTAACCAAATTAGTCCATCCGTCAGTTGACCGTTAGTTGACTTAACGGACTGACATGTGGACCAATTAGAAGTTGACACGTGGCCATTTAATTAATTTTTTTATTTTTTTGAAAAAAATATTTTTTCAAAAAAAAAAAAAAAAAAAAACCTGGGGCGGCCGAGCCACCCCTTGGAAGCCACCCCCATGGAGCCAAGGGGGTGGCCGAAAGCACCCCTTTCTTTTTTTTTTTTTGAAAAAATATTTTTTATTTTTTAAAAATAAAAAAATTAATTAAGTGGTCATGTGTCAACTTCTAATTGATCCATGTGTCAGTCCGTTAAGTCAACTAACGGTCAACTGACGGATGAACTAACTTGGTCACTTTTCAAAACCACAAGGATTAATTTGGTCACTTTCCAAACCCTAGGGAGGAAAAAATAAAGTTTCCAAACCCTAGGCACTAATTAAGTATTTAACCCTTAAAAAAAAACGAAGTTTCTCCCACTTAACAGAGTCAACATGCATTTTTAACTTAATTAGCAAACTAGAACTATTTTTTCATGAAACTTTTTCTTATGAGATCGATGCACTTCACATATTTAAATGAAAAATTAAATAGCTAAATAATAGAATTTTTTACAAATTGGATTAGAATTTTTTTTTAGTCTAGTTTCAAAAAAGTGACATATTTTTTGGCATGTGAGAAATATATCTTTACTTTTTTAATAATATGTTAGTAATTTAAAACACGTCAAGTTAACGAGTATAAAATGGGTGTGAAAAGTAACATTAATACTCTATTTTGAATAGCACTTTTAATATTATATTTTTATCCCATCACTATCCTACTCGAGCCGCTCTATTATTGCATGTAATGGCAATTAGTGCTTTTTTTATTTTAAACTTTTTTTAAAAGACAAGGATATATAGACCGACCCTGCAATGTCCACATGATACTGTACACATGATATTGTACGTTGCAATGAAAATAAAAGTGTGATTTGTAACATTACTCTTTTCAAGTTGTAATGTTAACTAATTGAAAAATAATCGATACTTTTCATATAATAATAATAATATTAATAATGGGATAGTACTTGAGAATATATACACTGCAACACAAAAACGTTTGCAGCACTTCGGACAGTTTCTTCATATTTGAAAAAAGTAACGGTTTCAATGTCATTGTTACTACCTTTTAAATAGCATTTTTATTATTGTTTATGGTGCTATTTTCAGTTACACTTCTAAATAAATTATATAATTGGAAAAACATAAGTAGAAATTACTACTTTAAAACATAAGAAAACAATTTTCTTTTCACGTGAAAAGTAGTAGCTAGGGTTGATATTTAATAAGAACTTATCAATCAACGACACCATTGATTCAAAAAAAAAAAAAAAAAAATCTCCAATCTAGGGTAGAGAGAAAATTCCTCAAAGCTAACTATTAAATTAATATCTATCCTTAAAGTACATGACATGCATAATTTTAAAATACATATGACATGAGAATCACGTGTTTTATTAAAAATGTACCTGAGAATCACATGTTCTAAAAACTTGTATTAGTTTAATAGAACACGCTAAAATTTAAAAATATCATTTAGCATTCTTCCATCCTTATCCATTGTCATTTTTTGAAAATCAACCATTAGATTTGTAACTAGCACTCAGTCAAAGAATATTATTAATTACTATATATCATTGAAAAAATTCTTTCCCAAAATTAATACATGCCAAATCAACATGAAGATGATTAATTTTCAGAATGCCAATTTTTATGTCTAAATTCTAATATAACATTTTTTTTTTTTTTTTTAAGAAATAAAACCTGTTAAGAATATACTTATATATTCTTTTTCTACTTATGAATCTTGAACAGAGCTTCTAGGGTGCTTCTCGTTTCCAATGAAGTTTGATGGTCAGGACAGCTTGGCCTTGGCAAAGAATACTCCAGCAAATAGACCTAAAAGAGGTGTGTTATTGACATGATCCTAAGAATAAAGAATTAATACATTAATTAAAGTTGTCATGGTATTTACAGTAAATTTAGTAATTACCAAACAGTATACTGAAGAGATTTGATATACTTAGAGGAACCTTGAAGACCACTAAACCAGCAATGGAGATAGGAATCTTGTTTAAAGAACCCGCCAAACTGTAAAGCAGAAGCACAATGTCAATAGTAAATATAGGAGTCAAAAAAGGGCGTAACATGCCAGGGCGGAACCAGAAATTTTAGTTTGGGGGCAAAACTAGGATATATATATATTTTTAAATAAAAAAATAAAATAAAATAAAAAATTGTGGGGTTGAAGCCCCCAAGCCATGAGCTAGTTATGGTAACAAGTATTTAGACAAAAGATTGAACAGAACAAACGTTTAAGGGTAGATGTATCTATCATTTTTCTTAAGTCATTACAAATAGAATCAGAGTAATCTAATAACACCATGTAATACTAAAATACTGTAAAAAATCACCTGTAAGTGGTCGGGCCAGTTTGGTGTAAGAACCAAATAGAAGTGAAGCTAATGGCAAGTCCAAGGAATCCACTGGCCGTAGCAACAACCCAAAACATTGGCAATTTAGTTACATCCCTGGAAATCAAAACAAAAAAGAAACAGTGAAACAAGTAAAATATTGCATCTTGCATGGAAGTAAAGCCTGAAAGTTGTGTCCAGTTTAATAGTTAAAAGACATAGCTTACACATTAATTACATATTCCCATTCACCAAGCAGTATAATCAAGAAGATCGCAAAAGGTAGAGATAATAAATTATTCAGCAACACCATTGAAACTTCATTAAGTGATCCAGATCTTGTTGACTTTTTTGCTTCATCCATGACATGCCGCAGGGTGAGCTATATATCACAAAGGGCAAATGTTGCTTACTAATTCTGCAGAATTCTAGAATCATAGAGAGATCTTCACCAACAATCATGGTTCCCATGGTCCAAAGCTCAAGATTATAGATCTCAAAAGCAGCAAACACTAATCTCACTGCTGTTTAAGGGAAAGAAGGCAAGAATATGTAAACAATATATTTGCATCTAAGAATTACATACAGAGTAGCTTGCTGTTAGAACGCAATTCAGAATCTGCCATGCATAACCCACTGCATTAAAGGAGAGATCCGTGATTCCACCAGTGACAGCAGAGATAATCTGCAATGCACAAAGATACAGACCATGTAAAACTCTTTTTCGTTTTTCTAGAAAAAGGAAGAACTATATATTTTTAAAAGAAACAAATGACTGGAAAGCAGGAACAAAAACCAAAAAATTATTAGATTGAAGAAATAACATGATTTATAGATTAGTCAATCAAAGTACTGGCAATTTCATTTCTTTGAATTTTAGGGAAAAAGCAATATTAAGCTGATATCTCTTTCCAAATGCATATAAAGGGGCCCAAGAACTAAGATTTGGGTGATGCTAACTCTTCCAATATGTTTCAAAGTGCAAATATAGTAAACTAGAAAGTTTTCTTTTCATAAAATTAAATTCGAATAAGAGGTATTTGTACTAATGTGAAAATAATCCCAAGAACTATAAAATCACTCCAGCATTACATTTAACTAGAATAGATAGGTATATCTTTACTGCAACTAGTCATCATCACCAGCAAAGAGATTGAGGAATTGTGCTGAACAGGTTGGAGGGAGAATGGCATATACCATTAAAAACATTGCAGTCCACACTTTTTGATTCTGATTTTTCCGAAATATATATAGTTCTCCAATTGCTGTTAAAATATTTGTCATGTTCTTCAGAATTGTCACCATTGCTATATTTATGTACTTCAAACTGAAAAAAGAAAATGTGCACCAGAAAATATTAATCAAAGTATTAATCAAACGGTTGCTCATAATAGGATTAGGAGCACCAAACAAGTGCAGTTCATAGCCTACCTATACATGCCAGATAAAAGCATTCCAATGAATATTAAATTGACAGGGATCCAGACCCTAATCAGCTTCCAGTTAAGCTTTTCCACAGAAACTGCTCGACAGAGGCCCAATGCCACAACAACTAGAGAACTGATGAGGTTCTGTTTAAAATTAAATGAAAAAAAAAAAGGAAATAGTTTTCATCATTCACCTCATGTTGGGGCCACTTATTGGTGATTTAACACACCCAACTAAAAAAGCAAATTGATCACAAATAATTAACATACTTGATAAAACATTAGTGATACTCCTGCATTGAAATTATAGCTTGATAGAACAACTTTGTTCAGCAATATCATGCTGCAAGAGGATATGCAATAGGCTGTCCCGGACAAAAGAGGTCCAGCTTTTTTTCCTGATCCATGTTCACGCTTTTCATCATCCACAACCGGAAGAATGACTTTATTATCAACTGCAGCTCGTTTCCCTCTAGAAAACCTGCTCAGGAAGTAAAGGTTTGACCCATCATTTTTTGCCATCACCCCAAACTGACCATGAACTCAAATCTTCCAAATTTTGCTTCCCCAATAAAAACTCTTTTCAGATGGTAGTATAATAAAAAAAATTACAGAACTTCAGAGCCAAAAGATTAGATAGTTCTACTTTGTATCATTGTGACCAATGGGCAAAAGAAAAATTCTTGAGAAGTGGTAATGAGGCATTCGTTTTTAGAAGAAATAGGACTAAAAGTAAGAAAATGCTTGAGGTACTAGAATTTTTATTATAATTCCTTACAAACAAGCCTAACAGTTTAGCTACTTGGCACTTATCATGTCAGCCACAACCAAATTTAATGGCTAATATGAAAGTGCCAAGTGAACTTACAAACTGACGTGTCAATCCACATGGCACTTACCATTTAATTGTTGCTGACATGGTAAGTGCCACATGGATTACCACAACACTCCCAAAAGTATATCACAAAATGACTAGTATACCGAAAATCAAATCAAGTAGGAAATAATGTTTACAAAGAAATTTCCCTGTCCTACGCATCATTTTTAGGTCCCATAAACTTCAAGGCTTAAAGCCTCAGCTATAAAGAAAGAAAGCATCTCTAGAATTATATGATAAAGAGTAAGGTAAATACCAAGTAATAGAGTGAAATTGGAAGTGGGGAAAGTGTACATAGCGAAAATCTGCATGATACAAAAAGAGTAAAAGAAAAAACCAGTATTACAGGCAAAAAGATTATAACTCACTCTACCTGTCAGTGAAAGCTCTACGCTCTGCATTTGTCACAAGATCGGTAATTGATCCATTTCCTTGCTTATGGATACTGTCGAATACTTTATATGTTGCATTAACCCTATCATTCAATGTCACTTCTCCATTTATAGAGCTTAACTCGGATTCCTCAATTCCATGGCTATTAACCACATCTAACTTGATTTCGGCTGACATGTCACAAACCTGGAAATGGGAAAACAAAATGAACTTCTTAAATGAGAGCCGGTGCAATACACTGGTGTAACGGCTCAAATCATGACAGCAAATAAAAATAAAGAAGGGGCTGGCAGCTGGCCACCTCTTTGGCCACCCCAAAAGCCACCCCCCTTCACAGCTCAAATAATTAATTAGAGGTATTGCACTAAATGTCAATCCATTATCATGTATAAAATTGTAAATTTCTCTGGCACAATCCATGAACCTAAGCATACTCAGATTCCTCATCACAAAGTGGGAACTTGAAGCATGTTCTCAAATCTCAATGTGATATATGTTTGAATTTCTTTAACAACTCAATGTAATTTGTGGTCATTATGAAAATTAAGTGGAAAGCTGCAGAGAACATAACCAGAACTCAGAATGAACAAAACAATTTCAATTAATGTGAATGTCAGAACAAATTTCCCCACTCCAAAAGAGTTCCAAGGAACAAAAATTCAAGAACAAATTAAGTAAGAAGAAAATGAAGCGAAAAAAAAAATCATAACATCGATAATCAGTGCGAGATAAACTTTTGAGCTAGCTCGTAAAAACTAAAATAGGAGAATTCCCATCAAGATTCGTACCTTACGATATCGTTTCAGTTTCGAAAAATCACAACAGCTGGAGAATTATTTATACAAAGAAGTAGCGAGCTAGAGGGCTTGTGAAGCGGAAGGAAGAAGAAGCAGAAAACCATGGCTGTAGAGATGCAACTGCGAGACCCTTTTTGAAGAGCACGCAAAGGGAAGGAGGGATAAGAAGACAAGGTTCACGTGGATCAGAAATCAAAGGATCGGAGGGGCCAAGATTCCTGGCGAGGGAGGAGGAGGAGGAGGATCCTCCAAAAAAAAACACGAACATTTTCCAAGGCTTCCAAAGTCAAACAATTTCTTCATTGTTTTTCGAATGAGCCAGAGAGCCAGAGCCATCGCGCGTGCGCCTCTCGCTTCGAGAACAAGGGAGCGGAGAAAGCGAGCTGAGCTGTGTGTTATCCAGGGGCTTTGTTTCTTCTTTCTTGGGATCCGCGCCTCCGCGGGGCTGGAGAAGTCTGTGATGGGCGGCAAAGTTGGGGGTTCGATGCATGCAGGTTTTCAGCACCGAGCCTTTTTTGCGCGGAAAATATGTGTGCGGTGGGTGGGCCATGTTTTTGGCAGTTTTTAAGGTTAAACTTAACGGTATCTGGGCCCTCCAATTTGTTTCGGTTAATTGTCCATCGGGATTAACTTTAGGCATGCTCAACTCACTTTCCTTCTAATTAATCAATTATTATTAGGAAAAACTTTAATAGGAATTTTATCAATTTACTCCCTAAGATTAGAAGTATTACCTAATAAATCTTTTCATTCACTTTAAATTCTTAAGTATATTGTCATGTCACATCCAATTAGAAGGCAACATGCATGTGTCTCTTTTAATAAATAATAATAATAAAGGCATAAAAACAATATATATATATAAATTTTAGAAAGCCTACGGGGTGGTTAGCAGTTGGAACCACCCTCAGCCCCTATTTTTTTCTTTTTATTTTCTTCTTTTATGTTTATAACTTTATTTTTATGTTTTTATATTTTTATTTAATGTTTTATTTTATTTTGTTAAAAGGGACATGTGTTGCCTTATGATAAGATGACAACATTTATAGAAATTGATATCCGAATGATCTATTTGATAACCGTTCTAACCTTAAGGAGTAAATTAATAAAATTTAAATCTTGAGAGCAATTTTATAGAAAAGTGATACCTTAGGGATCTCTAGAACATTTTTTTTTTTCCTTATTATTATTTCCTTCTGTATGTGAGAATCAAACACTATAATGTTATGTGTCAATTAGATAAATTTTCTCCCATATAATTTGGAACAGGATCCTGTCCATTTCAAATAAAATGGATAATATCCATTTAGTGTAAAATAAAGGATAGTATTGTCTTAACATTAAAATTGAATGACTAAAAAAAATTGTCATGAAAATAGTAAGTGCAAAGTTATCTCCAAAAATATACCTTTATATATTGCCCGTAACGATGAGAGGCATTTAAAATCCCAACAAAGGAACTATAGAGTCAAGTGAGCCATGTGAGCAGCCACCAGCCACCAGCACCGACACCACACCCATGGCCCCGGACGCTTCAAACTCTCATCAAACCAATCAAACACCTTTGGTATGAAATTTGTTGAGATTCATGGGATATCAAATTGAGGGGTAAATCCGTAATTCTATCACTCATCAAAGGAGTAAAATTCAAGTGTCACATTAATTTCTATCACTTCAAACATTTTTCCAATGTTATATATTATATCTCATTCCATTGGACCGATTGGCGTCTGATGTGGTATATAACATTTCTCAAACATGAATTACATTGTTTGCCGCGACATAACCAAGACAAAATGTGTATCCCATAAAAAAGAAGCACATCACAATAAATCCGGAATCTCAACTACAAGAAAATCCCATGAAGAGACAAACGAAAACAAAAACTTGTTTTCCCACACACAATTGGCATGCATTTTCTTTTGCCAAGTTAGATTCCATTGAGGCAACATATTTAGAACCATATTACAACATGATATCCAACAACCGACCCAAAATCAGTTCTATCCAAAAACTGCAATATTATTTTTACTGTTTTAATCATGTACACCGTTAAATACAACAACATCAAATCTTGACCATAAAATTACTCATCTGCCTTTGGGAAGGGAAATAGAGATCATCTTTGTCCAAGTGGATGATGATAAATATCACAACCTCTAAATAACAATTATCCTAACATACGAGAGGAAGCCAAGCCACTGCCAAAGTGGTCGTTGGGCAGAAGGTTTATCACGTGGGACTGACACCCTACACCTACTGTGACCCCGTTTCTGGGTCACAGACAAATCGAAGCCTATGAGAAGCATAATACACAATCAGGACCACACATCACAAATAACATTCCACGACTGAGAAAATGACCGCAGGATCATACTCACACAGTGTACACAATCACAAAGCAAGGAAGCACAGCCCTTGGATTAAACACCAACAGCTCCTCCTCGTCCACTCTCGTGTGGGCCCCACTCCCGCCCCTCCCGACGACCGAGTCAAACCCGCCATCCTCCTTGTCCACGTCCAAGTCCGACTCACAACCGATTCGACCCGCCACGACCCGGCAAACCAGCATGGCCCTCTTCACGTTCATGAACCTGAACTCCTCCTCGATCTCCTCTGGAATCGCCACGTGTGCCCTCCAGCTGGTTGACAGCGTGGAAATTCCGTCCAACTTGGGTGAGAAACCGGACTTGATAATCCCACACACACTGCAATACTGCTGGCTACAAATGCTGGAATTCCCATCGTATCCCAAATCACAGAGAAACGTCGAGCAGTGGAATCTCAGGAGCTCATTACCATCGGCTATACACCTCTCGTTTCGTTTCCGAACGGCGCCGTTTCGCGCAGCTTTAGCTTTCACCGACTCTCTGTACTCCTCGAACCTCGTAAGTATCTTGGGGCAGTTATGGATCTTCAAAATCCGATGAATTTTCGGGGTCTTCTGGATGTCGGTCCAGCCGGTTTTGAATATGATACGGACGATGTTCTTGCTCGAATCGCCATCGAAAAGCTCCGAGAGAGCGTGAACGATTGCCTGGTGCTGTTCCAGGAGCTGGGGTTTAGGGAAGATTTCGCCGCAGGCCGTGCAGGGGAAGATATCGTTTCGGAGAGGAAAGAAGGGGTTATCGGCGGAGATATCGGATTCTAAGCAAGACCCAGATTGTTTTTCGGGTGGGATGAAGATGGGGGCGATGGAGTGCTGGGATGATCTGGCGGAGGAGACGGTGGTGGTGGGAGTGGTTGGGTGGGTTTGGGTGGAGCTGCTTGTTTGGCAGGGATTGGAGGAGAAGACACGTTTGAAGAAAGACCAAGAGGAGGAGAGAGCTTTGGTGGTTTTGAATGAAGGAGATGGCAGAGAAAGGCGAGAACCTCTGCGTTTCTTCGAAGGCCGGTGGTCTTTTGTGGTGGTTAAAATGAAGCAACCGAGGTGGAGGAGGAGGATGAAGATAGAAAAGAACTTGTTGAACAATGTCGCAACTTTTGCCATTGCTCTAGGAGCTTGAGCTTGAGCTCTAGCTCAGGCCATAGAGAGAAAGAGAGAGAGAGAGAGAGAGAGAGAGAGAGAGGGAGAGAGGGTGTGAGCCTGTGAGGTGAATGATGGAAGGAGAGAGGAGAAGGTAGAAGAAAGGTGAAGGAAAGGAATTGGAAAAGGTGACGTGGTGGGGGGCTTTGGAAGAATAAAGCTAAGAGTAGGTGTAACGCATCTTCTTCCTGGCATCTCTTCTGTGTTTCGGTGTGTGTGTAAATTCTCGTCCCACCTGAGACACGAGAAAATTAATCCGGTTTGCGTTTTATTCGTCTCTTGTATCGGAGTCGGAGGGGTCAGTTAATATCGCCTTTTACCGAAATTAACGCTCTCCATTCCCTCCTCCTTCCGTCTCTCTTCTTCTTTGAGAGAGATCAAAACAATGCTTTCAAGCACGGCAAGAAATTCATCATTGTTTTTTTTTTTTAAGATAGTTTAACCGATTGGTACCACAATTTATGAAGAGCAGTTTATTAGCCGTAAATCCAGTGGCATTTCAGACGTAAAAAAATGTGTCTTTAAGTCTTTTTTGTGAGACTTACAACAAACAATTGCTACACCGTAAAAAACAATATGGGACCTCTTAAATATCATATGACTTGATGTATGTGCAAGAGAAAACTGTCCTCGAAAGTTTTATGGATCATTTGTACTAATTCGGTACTTTGTAATATTAATTTATTGCTTGAAATCATACTTACATACAAACCCCATGGATTTGGCTTAAGTAGAGTATAAACATTTTATATTAAGTGCCGCAATTTTGTAAGGGTTTAGATTTAATTTCGAATTTTTTTTTATAAAAAATATATATATCACTAGAGACAATAAAATAAAATTTATACTATGAAATAGATCTTCTTCGTTCAATTGGCGAAGAAAGTTTGAACCCATATATATATATATATATAAAGCGTTAAAATATTAATTTAAATAAATTTCTATAACTCAAAACTTTGGATAATAAATTCGTTGTCAGCTGAAAAAACTCCACATGAAGTAGCAATATTTTCAAGTTCCTAGTTATGACAAAGACGTGGCTTTGCATTTGCATGTGCATTGTGCAGAGCTCAGCTCCCCCCCATAACAGATCAAATCAATGGAATTATAATGCATCTAAAATCCTCTGCAGAAAGTAAAGAGAATCCGAAGCCTTTTATGATTTATTTGCTGCTCATTTCTTATTTTATTTTACTTTGTTGTTTTTCCTCTTGAAATGTATAAACAGATAACACGTGAAATTGTCCGATTGCTTACTTTTAATTTATCTAATTCAGACGCACAATAAATGTTTATATTAATTTTCTACTTTTTCATGGATCGAGAACTTCTTTTATAACCAGGAGTTTTTTTTTTTTTATAAGTTGAGTTAACTCGATCCAGTCCAGGAAAATTAATTAGGAGTAATTGTTTTCAGTGCCAAATTAACGTGGTGTGTTTTGGAAAGTTTTTTTTCCCACATTTTTTTTAATAGAATAATAATAAATTTATTGATATGATATAAATTAAGGTAAAAAAAAAAAAAAAAGTTTTAAATTTTTTATGAGATAAAAAGTGGAATTTTTATTTAATAATGTGAATAAATTGATTGGGTATAATTAAGCCACACGGCTGGCTAATTAACATCTAAAGAGCATTCTCATTAGCCTGCTTCGAGTGAATTTTTTGAATATTTTTTTTCTACATTTAAGAAAGAGAATGCATGTAACCCTTTCTCCTAAACCCTTTTTATTTTTTTTTACATGCCCACACAGGGGAAGGGAGATAGGGATTCGAACTAGTGACATTCGCTTCATTAAACGTACTTCACAATCGATTGAGCTAACCCTTGAAAACAAAAAGTCTTCTGATGGTGCTCTTAGGAACATTTATAAGCGTCTAAACCATATGCTAATTATGTATAATAATATTGGACCTAGCTAGAAGTGTACTAAAACTAGGTTATAAATCTCATAGCTTAACTAGTCCCAATGCAAGTGGGAAAGAGAGGGTTCATTAAACTAGCAAATTGCAACCCAATCTTCTAAATTGCCATTTATCCATATAGCATACGATTTTCATATATATATATATATATATATATATATAAAACAGATCACGTGATTCTCAAATATATAGTTTTTTACATGATTCGAAGACATGTCAGTTTAATAGTTTTTTTTTTTTTTTTTAAAAAAAAAACCTTCACTTAAGAATCCCGAAATACTACAACGTATCTTAAGAAGATTCTCAAATTTCAAAAATTCTCAATTTTATCTCCTGAACTTTCAATTTAAAGCAATGTACCCCTCCGTCAGATTTAAAAAGTTAAAAGTAATAAAATAACCTTTATATTTCTGACTTTTTTATAAAAGTACAAATTTACCATTAATTTCAAATTGACTTTTTTATAAGAGTAATTTTGTCTTTTTAATCATTTTCGTTAGGGGTTAATTAACGGATGGGGTCAATTTAATCAAATTAGAAGTTCAGGGGTTAAATTAATAATTTTTTAAATTTGAGAGGTTTTTGTAAAATGTGTGATAATTCAAGAGTCTAAAATAAATTTTTTTAAAAATAAAAAATAAAAAATAAAAATGATCAAACCTAATTTAAAATAATAATAATAATGTTGGTCTTCCTCAATTATTTCCATCCCTTCCATTAATACACTCTTGACTCTACTAAATAATACGGCTCGTCAATGTTGTAATTATCACATAAATAGCATTAGCAAGCTAGGGTGTCTATGTGAATGATTCTTCGTGGTACTCAACCATATATGTCGGTAACAAGACAAGCTACACAAACATCACGTTCACAAGCCCTAGCCAGTAGCCAGCGCCCAATTGAGCTGGGACATCATCTTCCTCTACCAGTTTTACAAGTAAAAGCTTGTAATAATTGCTATTTTGAGGATTTGTTCCATATTTTCTCCTTCACCTCGCGATATGATGATGCATGTTTCTTATTGTCGCGACATATTGGATGATATCCCTCAAAACAATTCAATGTGGGCCACCCGAGAATAAGGAGAGATGTCTGGCTTTTTTCTGTGGGTGGGGGCCACTATGATCTTCTCCTCGGCCGATTAAAATCCTGATGATCCCTCCGTGTCTCCCGTTCGTTAAATTATTTTAACCTTACTTCTAATCATGCGATGATTCATGCCCACTACTGTGTTTTATTTTTCACTGCATTATATATATTGATCCTCTCTTTTATGTGAATATATAGGTTACCAAATTTTCAAGTTTATCTAATTCGCGTCCTCTAGTGATCAGATACAGCTTCTATCAAGTGTCGCTCGCCGGTGATTATTGTAGCACTGTTGTTTGACCATTTTCTTATCTTTTGTAATTATTGTAATACTGTTGTTGTTTGTTTTAGGTTTATTTGTTGTTTGTTTTGGGTTTGTTGTTGGGGAGTCTACCCTATTTTCGATGTTAGGATCTCCTACTTCTTTTTTCTTTTAGATCAAAAGTGGTAAAGATCCTCCCCGGTAACTTTTTCCTTATTTGCTAAAAAAAAAAAAAAAAAATGTCGCTTGCTAGTGAGGTACAACCTTGCCACCTTGGTAGAGTAGTGGCATCGAACTTCTTGCTTCTTAAGATGTTGTAACTGTAATCGGTCATTGTGTAGTGCTATTTGCCTGCTAGTATTGAGATCGACTTTACCGAAGCTACAACAAAACATTGATCCATTCACTATACATGTCCCAAGTGGATACATTATTAACAAAAACAATCATTAGTTGTATTTTTTTTCTTCTTAATATCAATCTAGAATGAACTGTCAGCCAAAAAAAGAAAGAACAAAGAAGCAAGAATTTGGAAAAGCAAGCATATTATTACTATGTTGCCTTTCAATGGAATTGACTTTGACGACATTAATGTTGACTCTTGAAGATGAAGTAAACGTTCACATCGTAAACAAAGTGGTAAAAAGAAGCTCTGGTTCTTTTCTCCTGGGACACCCTTTTAAGCTTTCCTCTGTTTTCTCTTTCTCTCTCTCCCTTTTTTATTTTTTTTATCTTTTTCCCACCAGCTACCACCACATAGAAGAAAGCCGCCGACGGTGTTTATACTGTTCAGTAGTCGCTTTATGAAAAGCAAACAGATAAATCAATATATTAATAAAAGAAGTTCGTGATTTAATAAAAAAAAAAAAAACGAGAAAGAACCAAATAAATGACTCGACCAAATAATAACTTATCGGCAACGGGTTGTCGAAAATGACGGTTTTTTAATGATAAGCTAATTGGAGATATTCCTATTGCAGCGATAGTAAAATTTGATAATTAACCATAGTAAGAAATATTGTATTGAGATTGATTTTACCGAAGCTCTATTTCATTGAAGGTTACGGGACATCGGATTTGGATCTGACACCCTGCATCAATAAAAGAAGGTACTGTACAAAGAGATGGATCAAGGAGAAGACCGACGGTGAAAGGAGACACGTACAAATTTGTTTACTGATTTTGTTTTTGAGCAAATGATGTGAAGTCACAGCGCAAAGCATGTCTTTTTCTAATTATTGTTCAAAATGATTTTATAAGTAATAGGGGTAATTATCTTTTACTTTATGAACTAGCATTACTGTGTCTTGACATTTTTTTTTTTTTCATAAACTACCAATTAATTATGACATTTAACCTTATCAAACTACTATCTTATGACACTTCTCTCCATTTCTATCAATAAAAAAAATTAAAATTAACAATCAACGGTCATGTGACTTGCATGTGCCATTTTAAATTTTTTTCCTTTCACTTTTTACCCTACTTCAGATCAGTAAAATGACATTTATATCATCTTAAATCCTAATCCAACACATGAGAAGTGAGGACAAAAGTGGAAGGAAAAAATTTAAAATAGCACATGCAAGTCACATGACCGTTAACTATTAATTTTAACAATTTTAACTGACAGAAGGAGAAAAAATGTCATAAGATGGTAGTTTGATAGGATCAAATATCATAATTAGTAGTTCATGAGAGAAAAGTGCCAAGGCACTGTAATTCATGAGGACAAAAGATAATTATCCCTAAGTAATGGACATGCTTATATTAATTTAATTGAGCATGCATGGAGGAAAGGAAAGCATGAAGCTAATTCTAATGATCATGAGCATTAACATTTCTCTTATGGATCTGTTTCCTTCTCTCTTTGTGATCAATAATTAACTGTTCCCTCTATTGCTGGCCACTATCTATGGCTCTTGGTTACTATATGAAACTCAAATAATATAAGAACATATAATTATGTTAACTTAACACACATATGTTTAGTAAATAAAAGCAAAAGAATTTTAAAAAGTAATCAAAGATTAAATTATTTTGTTCATATAGCCATTCTATTATGTAAAAAAAGAAGGAAAAGACTACCAGTCAACTGCCCTAGGGGAAAGAGGCTGCCCCCCCCCCCTCTCTTTCGAAGGGAGTACTCCAGGGTGGCCCCCAATTTCCATAGGGTTCCATTAAAAGGCTGGAAGCCTGGAAGTAGGAAGTTTGAATAATTTAGAGTCCGCCAAAGAAATGGGGTCCATCGAGGAGAGCAAGTAGCAATTATTATTGGTATTTTTCTGAAACGACGTAATGATCGTCGTCAGAAATATTCCACCGCAGCTCAGGCGGCCAGTACTTGTACAGTGGGGGGGGGGGGGGGGGGGGTGTCGACTGATTGTTCATTGTAGCCTTGTAGGTTGAGTGAACCTCAAGATATATATAGTTCCGGGTAATTATTCGGGTAACAAATTATTGGGCCATCCACGTTATTCGAACAATTATACCAATTGCTTTAGCCTTTAGATATATAAAAAATATAACAATATATTTCCAAAAGGAAAGGAAAAGAAACATAATAATCAATCTAATGTTGTGTCTATATGATGTTGTTACTAAAGTACTAATTATATATGTTATGCTCAGAAAAATGATGTGATGGGTTATTAAAGTTTTGGATGGAACATAGATAAAAAGACTGATGAAAAATGTTAGGGGTCAAAAAGTTCTTCATATTTGGCTCATATTATCTTGCAAATTAAATAGATCAATAATTAGATTTGTGAGGTCCACATAAATCTAACAAATTTAATAATTAATTTGTAGGATAAGATAAGCAAAATATGAAAAAAAAATATTGACGCTTAACATTTATGAGAACTAAAAAGGCCAACTGAAAAATCACAAGCACCCTTTCTGACAAATTTTGGGCTCAATTAAGAGACAAAAGGGCTTGAAGTTACAATCTCTTGTGGTGGGAAGTTGGGCTGTGACACTGTCTTTTATGGTGACATCGACTACCCTCAGGCCAGCCCAATCATGTGTTTCACAACCCGGTAGGAAAAACAAAAAAAAAAAATCATATGGTTTTCCTCCTATTTGAATTTAATCACCAAGATTTGTTTGTCCAAATTTTAAAATTCTTTATCTGTCACTTTAACCTCAAAGTCAACATTTTTCATCTACTGTGTCTCATTTGACACGCCAAAGCCTATGTTACCATCCACTATCAATGTTAACATCTATGTCAACATCAAAATTAACAATTTTTTCTTTAACGCTACAAATTCAAAAGATTATAACGATGAAGAAGTGAGTTTTTGTTTATGGAGTTAAATTTTTTTTTTTAAAAGGATTTATAAATATCTTAGTGGTTAATGATATAAAATTGATATTAGAGGTATGTTACAGTGTACTATAATACTTACATTTGACCCATATTTAGTAACTTGTCTGGTGAGAGGAGATGATTGAAATTTAAATTTCAAATTTGAATCTTTTATTTTATGTGATTGTCCATTTATCATATCACTAAAAATGAGCTAAATGCAGACATTACATTGTACTGAAACATTTTTCTTGATATTAAATGTTAATATGAATACTAACGTGTTAATTGAGATGCACATAACATATGACACAACTAATTTTGATAGAAAAGCGACAATGAACCTTTAAAATTTAGACGAAACCTAAAAACTGCATTATTGAAATTAGAAAACAAATCAGATAAAAACTAAATATGATATTATTATTTTTTAAAAAAAAGGAAAAAAAGAATTGAATACTATCTTGACGGATTCTATTTTCTGTTTAAGTTCCGTGAAGTTTTTATCGAACGAATTCCCTTACTCTTCTCAGTCCAATCTCCTGCAAGCAACCTCCACGTGTCAAAACCAGAACCAATGCCCATAAATATCCCCTCCACTTCTCTTCCCTTTTAAAAATCCTCTCTTTTTTAACTCTTTCTCTGCAATGAACTGTTCACTTTCTAACGCCATGAGCGCCAGAGCTCTGCTCTACTCTCTATCCCTCACGCCTAAAGCACCTCCTGATATTTCGGCTCGAAGAAAAATTCCCGGTTCCGATTCCAAACCCAGGTGCCCGTCTCCTTTCCTGATTCGGGTCCGGTTCTCCTCCTCCTCCCAAGAACAACGTTACTCTGTCTTTCGGGTCTCGGCACGAAGAAGCTCCGGGAAAGTGTGGGCCGATGTCAAATCCGAGACTTACGATATATCCGACTCGGTTCCGGATTCTGTTAAGTTTGAGGAGGCTCTGGACGGTGTCGTTCTGGGGGAAGAGGAAAAGTTGGAGAGCTCAGTTTCCTGGCGGGAACAGTTTCCTAAACGATGGGTCATTGTCGTTTTGTGTTTCTCGGCGTTCCTGCTCTGCAATATGGATAGAGTAAGCAGCTTTTGTTTCTATGTTTTTTTTTTTTTGGTTCTTTTCTTTTCTTTTGTGTGTGCGTGCTAATTGTTATGTTCAAAATGAAGCTAATTAGGAAATTTTCATGTTTCAATGCTAGTTACGAGAAGTAATAATAGTAGGAATACAATGTTGTTTTCGGTTATTTCTGTTAATGACTATCGTTATACAGTTAAAGTAGCCGTTAAAGAAGTTTGAGTCTTTGGGTGGTGAGAAACTTTGAACAGATTATGTTTGACAGGTGAATATGAGCATTGCCATACTTCCAATGTCAGCAGAGTACAATTGGAACCCCGCAACAGTTGGTTTGATACAGTCTTCATTTTTCTGGGGCTACCTCCTTACTCAGGTATGTTAATGCAGCCTTGTCGTAATCTAGTCTATTACTCTATAGTAATATGGTTATGAATCCCATGTGTTGAACTCTCTTTGCTCATGAAAGCAAAAAGTTATTACCTATGATGCAGGTGGATGGAAGATGCTAAAGAATTAATTAAATGATTAATTTCATCATTTCTATCTGTTTAAGCTTTTGGGATAATCTTTGATTTAACATTATATTAGCGCAACTTAACCTTTTGGGATACTCTTTGATTTAACATTAAATAATTTGCATCAACTTAACCTTTTGGGATAAACAGTCTCGTTTTAACTTTGTAATTTTGAGTGAAGGTTGCTGGTGGCATATGGGCAGACACAGTAGGTGGAAAGGCTGTCCTGGGATTTGGTGTAGTCTGGTGGTCGATTGCTACAGTTCTCACTCCCATTGCTGCTAAATTAGGGTTGCCTTTCTTGCTTGTTGTTCGTGCTTTCATGGGGATCGGTGAGGTTGGTGCTATTCTAATTATCTCGTAAAATCATTTTTTTTAGGAAAGAGAATGTTGTAATATGCTTTTATCCCATGAGGTGATGAGTAATACACTATGTTTTAACACTTGTCTTGAATAAGTTAGTGATTAATTTAATAAGTTCCTACATTATGTCATTAGAGATTTGATTTATCTTATCAGGCAGATGTATCATATTTAACGATAAGATTATCTTGTCAAACATGTCTCAGTAATTTGGTTCTCTTTCAGGGTGTTGCTATGCCTGCCATGAATAATATTTTGTCAAGATGGATTCCTGTAGCAGAGAGAAGTAGATCATTAGCATTGGTGTACAGCGGGATGTACCTTGGATCAGTCACTGGCCTGGCCTTTTCACCTTTTTTAATCCATCAATATGGATGGCCATCAGTCTTCTACTCCTTCGGTTCTCTAGGAACAGTTTGGGTTGCTGTGTGGCTAAGTAAGGTAATGTTTGCAGCATTTATGGAAGCATTACATATTAACATGTTGCTTTTTGGAGAGATTTTACCATTACAAAGTTTCAGTAGTTGTAATTTGTTCCTAATACTTGAAACTTTTTGGATCACAAGTTCAATTTTTAGCTTTTGTTTTTTAAATATCTTTGAGAATTGAAATCTCAGATGTACTTATGTCACCTCACTGTTCTTCTCTTCTTCTGGGAATTGTTGTTGTAGGCACATAGTTCTCCTCTTGAGGATCCTGAGCTGCGGCCTGAAGAAAAAAAGCTGATCCTTAGCAACAGTGTTTCCAACGAACCTGTTAAAACCATACCTTGGAGACTAATTTTGTCAAAAGCACCTGTATGGGCCCTAATTGTCTCTCACTTCTGTCACAATTGGGGTACATTTATTCTTCTAACGTGGATGCCAACTTACTATAACCAAGTAAGTCTTTATACTTATTGCAATTTAGACTCCTTTAACTGGGGGCTGTAGGAAGACATCGAATTTACTAGATTACTAGATGAATCATCTCCAACAATTTTCTTGTGTGGAATATTCTAATTTTCAGCTTTACAATCTTGTGGTGTGTCAACATAAATGCTTAACCTATGGGTTCCTACTCAATTACCATTTTTTTTGTTTGTGATATGTTGAAGCCTGGAACAACACCGAGTGGTAAATTCTGATGGCTCTTTGGGCTGCAAATTCTGCAAAACTGTATAATCTTATTGGCATCTTAGAGAAGAGATGCCGCTGCTTGAATTCATCATATTGACAGAGTCAATTCATTTTCTCTGATAACTCTCTAGGTCCTGAAGTTCGATCTTACGGAATCTGGGCTTTTTTGTGTTTTGCCTTGGCTTACAATGGCATTTTCTGCAAATCTTGGAGGGTGGATTGCAGATACACTTGTTAGCAGAGGTTTATCCGTGACAACGGTTCGCAAGGTAGCAATCATTTTTCTTATACTTAAATCTAAAAGTTTCTTAAAGTTCCAATTCAATTTTCTATGGAGATCACATTCTATTGAGATTTAAAAAAGGAAAAAGAACTGGTTTACTTATTAAAGATTTCAAATAATTTGCCAGTTTAAGTCATCTTCTCACTTTGCTTTACTGTAACCTTTAGTAAACTTTCTTGGTTCACTTTTCTGTACTGCTAATAAAGTATTTAGATTCTTCCCTGCAGATCATGCAAACAATTGGCTTTCTTGGTCCTGCATTCTTCCTAACTCAGTTGAGCCATGTTAATTCTCCGCAAATGGCTGTTTTGTGCATGGCGTGCAGCCAGGTTTGCTTCTTACTACACGTTTAAACAGAAAGGAGTTATTTCCACAAATTTACCACATTTATTGTTTACTTGTTTTTGTGTTCTCTTTAGCTTCACATCTACTAGCTATAAGATCATCCTAACCAACATTAACTTCTTTCTTCATTAGGGTACTGATGCATTCTCACAGTCTGGTCTATATTCAAACCACCAAGATATTGCCCCTCGATATTCTGTGAGTTTTGTATTATGAACTCTTTAGTCCTATATTTTGTTTACATGTGCTTTCATTCATAGAATTACTGTGAAGACTAGGGAAGAAAAGCTAGTGGGTTTTATTTTTCATTTTCCATACTCAGGGTGTATTGCTTGGTCTATCCAATACTGCTGGGGTACTGGCAGGTGTTTTGGGAACAGCGGCAACGGGCTACATCTTGCAACATGGTTAGAACTTCTCTCTTGCACTTTTTCAGTAACTTCGAAGCAAGGATTGGTTATTGGTATTCAAAAATAAGTGATTAAATTTATCATTTTCTATTCGCTTGAGTTTTTGGGTATAAACAATTTTAACAAGAACAACACCCTTTTAACTATCGCTTCCAATTTAGCTATACCTAAATTTAGTTGGTGAAGACTCCCGAGTGTGAAAAATGATAGTATTCTAAACATTCAATTTCCCAATGAGGACAGACAGCTCTACACTGCTGATGTTCTTTCTTTAGGCTTTTACCAAACTCCTACCCTTTACCTGTCTTCCACCTGCTATTCTTGTGGTCATGGTCTTATTATGCTCACTGCTCGTGTTGTGTGTTATTTGAGACAACAAACTGATTCTTCATACCCACAATTTCTCAGGTTCATGGGACGATGTTTTCAAGGTCTCTGTGGGGCTCTACTTGGTTGGCACCGTAGTTTGGAACCTTTTCTCAACTGGGGAGAAGATATTGGATTAAACTAAAGATATTGGATTAAACTAAAGATATTTGATCTGATCATTCATATGCAGTACTTCCACTCCTGAGCTAATATATAATATACAAGAGTTCAACTGTAAGGATTGTTGGAAAGAGGGGAGAAAAAGAGATCAAATTTGAGGAGAGCAAGATCATTTTAATGGGTATTCATTCTTATGCTTGAAGATCATTTGCAGAATTCTTTTTCACATGGGGCATGGAGCTTGAGTTTAGCAGAGTGAATGCCCCCCATCTTCTGAACACTCTGAACAGAGGAAGGAAAGGATACATACACCGATACAGCCTGTAAATGTTGTATTCAAATTAACTAACACCAATTTTGTGATTACGCTGCACACATAATTTCAATAATATTGTTTTGCCAATCTTTTCTTATATGCTGCTATTTCTCAATTTCTTTCAATAATTGTTAGAATATTAATTAAATGATTAAATCAATTATTTCTTATGAGTTTTAAGCTTCTCAAGTAAGTGATGATTTATCACAATATCAGATCAAAGCTCTTAAGTTTGAACTTTATCTACATCAGGGTGGTGATCCCTGGTAGAACACTTCCTCAGCTCCTGCTCAACAAGTCAAGCATCACATGCTGAGCTGCCGCTATTAACATCGAGCTATTAGACTCCTCTCGTCGATGTTTCGGTGTCCACTTTTTGAATCCAAAGCCTTAAGTCAATTAGTCTTCTCTTTTATTTTAATTTGTAGAACACTTCCTCAGCTCCTGCTCAACAAGTCAAGCATCACATGCTGAGCTGCCACTATTAACATCGAGCTACTGGACTCCTCTCGTCGATGTTTCGGTCTTCACTTTTTGAATCCAAAGCCTTAAGTCAATAAGTCTTCTCTTTTATTTTAATTTTTTGGTGTATTCGGTCTTCACTCTTAGGACCAACCAAAAAGAAGCAAAAACCCCGAAATATATTGGACATTTCAATCTTTAAGATAAACGGCGAAGCCACATGGAGGCTTGTATGGGCTGTGGCCAGAAAAAGAAGAAGCAAAAACCCCATAATATATTGGACATTTCAATCTTTAAGATAAACGGCGGAGCCACATGGAGGCTTGTATGGGCTGTGGCACCTATAAATTGTTTAACAAGTTTTAATGTATAAGGAAGATTTTAGGCTTATTGTTAAATGGGAATAGGATCCCCTCCATTTCACTTGAAATTGAGAGTATCCATTTAGTGGAATTAGGAATACGTACTTGTCCAAAACATTTTGCCCAAAAAAAAAAAGGACAATATTACCCTCCTAAATGGATCTTTTTCTGCTTTTATTGGGCTGCAATTTCCTTTTTCTTTTTCCCCGTGTTAAGCTTTAAGTGGTTGAGTTTATGCACACTGTTTAACATCGATCTTCTTATTTACAGCGTATACTGTATTCTAGTGATGAAGAAAAGTAGACTTTCCACATCTCCACTTTCTTGTCCGTGCGGGAAGAACCACTAGAATACATGCAACAAATCAAAATTTGAATCATAAAATAATTTTTTTTTTTTTTTTTAATTTGTATTTAATTGAGAGAATATACAGGGTGCTTGGAAAGATGAATGACTTTCTATGGCCATGAAAAACGATTTTAATACCCATTTTGCATAGTTGGGGAAGATAATTAACTACTGAAGAAAGGCAGGGAGGGCACCTTACTCTTCATTTTTAACAATCTTTGTCTTCTTTGATTTGTGGTGATGAGGACGCCCAGAGGACCCCCCTGATGAATTAATTGCACTATGAACTCGTCCCGGGTCTTGCGTAGAGCGCTCCATAGAAACAGGGGAATCGTGCACACGTCTTCGTTTTGGAGTCTTTGATGGCTCCCCAACATCAGATAGGGAACTTCTCTGTCTGCTAATATGTGGGGAAGCCGGATGTCCACTTGTCAATTGTGAGCCTCTCAGCATACTACTTTGCGTAGACAATTGTCGGGAAGAATTTGTCAATGACAACCCCCTGGATTTCTGAAAATGTCTCAAATTTATGGGATTGGGTTTTTGAATTTCATCAGGCTCTGGATGGTAGATAAGGTTAACGAGACGTGAAATCTTCCCAACTGCAAACACATATATACTAAATCATAGGAGTGCACGAAAGCTTGTAAATCAACAATAGGAACAACACTGATAATAACGGCAACAATAATAGTGATAACCTATTCAAACGATCATGCTACACAGACAGGATTGATCTCATCTATGGTTAAACTGATCACATGTGGCAAATGAAAGACATACAAACTAGATGTTGGTGATGAAACTTCCACTGGATCAAACACCAAAAACAATCCTTCAACGTGAGAAGCATGGATAACTTATTGCATAAATTCCTATATATGATTTCAGAATCTAACTATGAACCATACAAGGATTACAGATTATTCCTCATATGGACTAAACTAGGACAAATGAACTAAACGAGGACAATTCCTCTCAGGCACTTCTTTTTCTCTTCAATGACTTTTAATGCTTACTTAAGCATTCATTAAAAAACAAAAGCTTCATAAGCTGTCAGGCAGAAGGAACAAAACCAAAATGGAGCACGATAGACCACCTTATCTGAAAAGTGTACATTATTGAAATAACACACCCAAATGAATTGACTAAAACACATGGATATCAACACAAATAAGATAGAAATATAAAAACTACTGATTCAACTTAATTCATATGGGTTAACACTGGATGAAGCTTGAAAGATATGAGAAAGATGTGGAAAAAAGAAAGGAAAGATCCTTATTTACAAGCATACCAATTTTTGAATCTGATGCAGAGTTAAGAAAAACTGTTGCATTTGACTCTTGAGCCACAAAACTGAGATCACAGACTTTTCCTGTCACAATGCACAACACTGAATAAAAATAGTTCTGGCAAATCATTTGCTGCAAGCAGTAAGTTACATTTAAATCAATCTACATGAGATGCTAGAATAGCTAACACAAGAAAAAATTGGGTGATGATCGAGACTAGAGTTTCCCCCGTGTACTGACATAGATAATTCATATTTACCCGATGAATTGTCAAAACTCCCTGACTGTCCATCTTGATGAAGCTGGAGTGACATTTCCTGCCCATCCACTCCAGGAAGCTGCAATACCCATAGATCAATTGATAAAGTTAAAGACTTGCCATGGCGACATCAACTATAATGGCAAATTTCCAGTGACTTTCAAAAATAAGATCTTTTCACTGTTACATCTTTGATGCTATAGAAGTCAAACCCAGACAACTATTTTATGCCCAGGTTGAGCTCCCTCATTTCAAACCAGTTAATTTTTTAGTTAAGATGACAGATGACAGCAGGTAGATCACACTCTACCACATAATACAATTTTGCAAAACAAATTGGCATTGACCCTCCAGCCAATTATATGTTTAAAAATGATCTCTTTAAGCATGAAACAACAACAACAATAACATGGCAATTACAGTTGGTTAAAAACCTTGCTTCATGTTGGTTTTGTTTTTTGTCTTCCACCCAAAAAACTGTGCCAGCATATACGATAATACGAAAGAATAAAACTTACCGGTTTACTAGGTGGCAACCGAATGAGCCAAAGTTCTGTGGAGTCTGTTGAGCTAAGATCGATGAGTGGTTCCTTGGCCTCTAACTGAAATTCTGGAAGAGGTTTGTAACCTTGTTCATCGTCAGAATCCATTCCCTCAATCTTTAGGTCACAAACAACCAACTGTATATCCAAAAGTAAAGCAACCAGGGAAGAAAATCACTGCCGATTATGCTCTCCGAGCTCTAGAACGTGCGGCGTGAGCGGGAGAGCTGAAAGGCTGAGAGAGGCGACAAGTACAACGGTGTGCGTGAGAAAGGAGAAGGAGAAAAAGAAGCTTGTTTGGAAGCATGTTCAATTCAATTGGGCTCAAACTTGGGCTTCCGTTTTGGGTCAGATTTGAACTGGGCTTCACAATATGTCAACAAAGGTCTGGCCTTCAAACAGTGAAATGGATGGGGATGTGATCTGTCAAGAGATGAAGTTGCTGAGTCACCGGTGCTAGGAGTTGCTGCTCGTGGCCGGCGGTGGGTGGGGAGAGAAGGAAGATGGAGATGGAGGAAATGGGGCGTCAGTTTTGTTTTCAAAGGCTGAAGGAGTAGGGTTACACTACACTGCAGTGGGGGCCTGGGCTGGTTAATGGTCTGAAGAGGATTATGCAGAGGAGACTAGTCATACCTGTGTTATCACTTTAAAATAATTAGTCAATTTAAGATTTTTTTAGAATGATCTCATATAATAAATAATCAATGTTTATAAATACTTTTATAATCCACTTACTCAATCTTAAATTCAGGACGTACTCATCAAAGGTCATCTAATGGAACCTTATTTCATTACGAGCTTTAGACGATTGCTTAAACCATCTAATGGAAGAGCAGACTCTATTATAAGTATCACATAAACTGTTATAATAATTTGTAAGGAATTTATATATACAGTAAAAGTTGTAAAACCCTAACATGACCAATCCGGGAGAGAATAAAGAAAATAAAACTTTGTGTTATATTTTATTGATAAACATATAAAAAGAAAACCAATATATACTGACATGGAATATCAACGTCACGAAGACATTAATCTTCCAACTTAGACGAGCAAACTGTACCGAAATTCAACTCACCCACCCCAACAAACAATGAAAAATAACATATCATAGCAAAACAACAAATTGAATGACTTTTACACCCTTTCCCTTCAACTGCCACATTGACAACTATGCCCTCACAATAACCGACTGAATCACCATATTGCCTACCCCTCCTCCTTTTTCACACAGAGAGCTGACGTGGATTCAAGTACACGTGGAGCCCATTCTTCATGAACAGAGTGAGAGACATCTTCTGCTCCACACGGTGACCGGGAACGGGCGATATCCGGTACCTCAAAAGCACAGCCGAAGCCACAGACTTCATTTGCAGGTAAGCCAAGTCCTTCCCTAAACAAGTCCTCGGTCCAGCATTGAAGGCCACGAACTTGTACCCATCTTTGGGCGGTTCGAACCGGTCTCCCTCTGCTGAGAGCCACCGGTCCGGTTTAAACTCCATGCAGTCCTCGCCCCATATGCTCTTCATCCTCCCAACCGAATATATCGAATATGTCACCGTTGAACCGGCTGGTACAAACGTGCCGTCAGGTAAAACATCGTCCGACACGACGTACTTGAAGTCCTCCGGCACGGACGGGAACAAACGCAGCGTTTCAGCAAGTGCGGCTTTTAGGTAGACCAACCTGTCGGCCTCGTCGAACACCAACGGCTCTTGGATCCATTTCTGGTGGTCAGCGCCACGTGTGTCGTTCAGGACTGTTGATATCTCCTTGATGATCTTGTCCTCGACCTCCGGGTAGTGCATGACGAGCCAGAAGAACCAGCTCAGCGCCACTGACGAGGTGTCGCGTCCGGCGAGGACGAAGTTCAGAGCGATGCGTTGGAGGACGGAGATTGAGAAGGGTTTTCCGTCGACGTCACGTTTGTTCATGAAGCGAGAGAGTAAATCATCTGACGGGGATTCCTTGCGCGCCGTGATGGCATCGTTCATGTAGTTTTCGACGACTTGAAGGCTTTCTTTCAATCTCCTCTCCGTTCCGATACAGAATATCTTTTCCAATCTCCAAAGGAAACCCGGGTAGAGAAGCCGTTGGAGAGTGGATTCGGTGGCGGTGTCAAAGGACATGGCAAACGGGTTATCGGGTAAGCCAGGAGAGAGCGTTTCCGGGTCTTTACCGAACGTGAGCCCGCATATATTATCGAACGTCAAGCGTAGCAACAAGTCCTGCAAGTCCACCGAGGTACTGTCTTTAGCTGCTTTCTCCAAAATGCACCAGAGCCGGTTCTTGATGGTCCGGTTCACCCACCGAGCCATGGCTTGCCTTAGCGTCCGGGTGGTGAACTCCAACGCCGCCGTTTTGCGCTGTATGAGCCACGTCTCGCCGTCGCTGTTGAAGATCCCTTGGCCCAACAGGTCGTGGAACGCCGCCTGCCAATCCGGGCCTTTAGGGTAGTTATCGAACCGGGTCCGGAGGATGTGCTCAATGTTCTTGGGGTGACAAGTGACGGTGAAAAACCCTTGCTTGTGAGCCACAAAAGGAATGGGGATGGTGCAAGTTTGGTAGGTAGCTGAACCACCAGTGGCGCGAAGGTTATTGGCCATCCAGTCGTGGATTCTCCAGCGGTTCAGAAAGAGAGACGGGAGGCTCCCAACAAATGGCCATACCTTGGGACCGGTGAGCTTCCGGGCTAGGAAATAGAACCAGACGAGATAGGCTGATGTAGCAGCTGCTATGGCGAAGAGAATAGTTAGGCTTTCCATTGGTAGATCTCAACTGGTTTTCGACAAAGTGATTGTACGTCCCACATGTCATATATAAGGAGAAAGATTTAGGAGGAGTTGTTGGGAATTTTGGCTGTTGGGTTGATACATAGAACAGTGTGCATGAGAGTAATTAATTAAGTATACACACGAAATCCGACTTAAGTCTTTTATTAAAGAAAACCCGAAATATTTTCTTCCATACAACAGAAGCCGACACGTTCATGCATTAGGTTATCTATCTTTTTCTTTTCTTTTCTTTTCTTTTTTTCTTTTTTTTTTTAAGAAAAAAATGTTCCATATTTATTTACATATCTCATCTCTTTTGGATATCGTCATCCATATGATATACATGCCATTCATTTTGAATTAAAACGAGCTAACATATAAGATTAATATGATCACTTCATAGAATCTTTTGTATTGTTGCATGTGATTTGCCTGCACGGTAATGGTAAGTTAACTATTCGCTCTTAATTTGACTTAAATTTCTTTATAGCGTATGTCCAACGAAAGGGCAAGTATACCTTTACCTACCTCAGCTTTCCAACCCATCTTTTTCGTTTTTTCTCTGCTTTCTTGCTTGCCTAGTGTTTTTGTTTGAGAGAGAGAGAGAGAGGGGGAAGATATTAGTTAGAGATGGTATACCCGAAGTGAGAAATTGGGTTTGTCTCAAAACCTGGAAAAAGGAGAATTTATGAACCTTTGAACCCATGTAAGGAAAAACCATTGAAGACCTCATGAGAGAGATGAAGCACCATTGACTCTCTTTTGAGTGAGTTGTTCTGAGAGGAGGAAACTTTGTAGTGAAGAAATGAAAGCCCAAAAATTCTTCCTTTCTCCTTTCTTAGGGTAACCCACACCAACCAACATATAGGACTTCTAGTTTAGTATTATCTCCAGAAGATTCTCTCTTATTAAGCCGTTGAAATGTCCTCTCAATATACTTGTTTCCGGCTGTGATCGCTGTTGTTTTCAAGTGAGGGTTCAAATTATATGTTTAGGGTTACATGTGGTCATGTTCATCTTAATTTGTGTCCATTTTAATTTTGTTCCCATTACATGTGGCTATATTGAGAGGACTAGAACAATTGTATGTCTAGGGCTGTAAACGAGCCGAGCTTTTGGCAAAATCGGGTTGGCTCATTAGAGAGGAAATATATTTGAACCAGTCTCGAGCTCGAGCCAAGCTAGAAAACCAATGCTCAAACTCAGCTTAATGGGCAACTGCATGGCTCAGAATTGAGCCATCAGCTCACTAGAAAGGGAAATTAGAGCCGAGTCGAGTCGAATACTCGATTGGCTCGACTCGGCTTGAACTCGACAATTAGGGCATGATTTGTGGGCTGATTTTTCGAGCCCGAGCTCGAGCCCGGTTAACGGGCCACACGAGCCTTAAGTTCTAGGTTCGGCTTGTTTAAGGCTCATTTAAGGAAAAAAAAAAAACAAAAACAATCACATATTCTGATATTCAAAATCATTGAAGAAAAACACTACATTGAATATTCATCAGAAAACTGTAATATAAATGAATGAATGTATCAACATCAACAAACAACCTTGTGAGTTGTGACAATTGACAAACTACAAGCAATTTGGGAATGAACCTATTACCTAATAGCTATACATGTAATAGAGATTACAATTTACAAAGCAAATTGAAAATAAACCTAATAAGAGATTACAAACAAATTGAAATTGAACCTATAATAGAGATTACAATTTACAAGTAAACTGAAATTGAACCTATAATAGAGATTACAGGGAAACTTAAAAAGATGAACAAATAATAGAGATTACAATTTACAAGCAAACTGAAAATGAACATAAACAACAAGATTACTTAAAACAGAATGCATCAATTTTGGTTCCCACTTGTAGTTGCCAGTTGCCAAAAACTAGCTCCCTGAGTCTCTGCATTTAATGATTTAAAATTTAAAGTTAGCTACTCATCAATGCAGGAAATATAATCAAATTCAAAAGGATAGAAAATATTAGACCAATGAGAAAAATGCAACTAAATTACACTTCCCTAGTTGCCACAGGCCCACACAGACTTCATAGTTACTGCATTTAATGGGAAAAAAAATGGTTATATGTTTTTAACTCCCTTGCAAGATGTCAAGGGAGAATTATCACTTAATATTTGGTAAAGGGGTTTGCTAGGGGTTCTCTAGGTAGTGTTCTCCTGGCGTTCTTCCAGTCTTACATAGAACATGATTTAAGAAAGAATAAAATTGTAATACTGTTTTTTTGCGAACAGATTAATTTTTATTTGTTAATAGTTAGGTTCTAATGCTTTAAAACTTGTTTTTGGATTCAAAATTAAAACTTAAAGGTAAAAGGTTAACCCTTTAGGGATGATATCACCTAAAATGAATTTGATCATCCTAAATTTGATGCTAATGCCTCAATTTTAGTGCTAATGCCTCATAAATTTGGTGCTAATGCCTCAAGTTTGGTGCTAATGCCTAAAAAAACGGTGGTGGAGGCCACTACAATTTTATTTTTTCTTAAATCATGTTTTATGTATGGCTGAGAGAACACCAGGAGAACTTACGGGGAGAACCCGGCCCTAACATTTTCCTTTGGTAAAAAAAAAAAAAAAAAAAAAATTCAAATGGCCCTTTAATGATTATTCAAAAAGCAGATCTACAAAAACAATGGAAGGGCAAAATGAACACAAGTTGGTACATATTTAATAATCAAAGGAAAATAGTAAACATAATAAGTTTTTTCAGAGAATCCCTCACAGACATAGGCTTATATAGCATTCACAACAAATTAGGTAATTTCACTATCACCATTTTCTAGAAACACAAACATGTAGATGTAAGAAGGTAATTCCACTACCACCATTTTACATGAACAAAACAGAAAATATAATCAAATTCAAAAAGAGATAAAAGATTAAACCAATGAGAAAAATGCAACTAAATTACACTGCCCTAGTTGCCACATGCCCACACAGTCGCTGCATTCAATGGAAAAAAATGGTTAGATGTTTTTTAACTCCCTTGCAAGATATTAAGGGAGAATTATCACTTAAGATTTGGTGAAAAAAGAAAAGAAAAGAATTTCATAAAACAGGTTGTCCAAATGTCCAAAATTCCAATTCCAACAAAGCCAGCAAAGGTTAAAGGTATAATAATTAATACAGATTACAGAACAAAACATAAAAATATAATGTGACATTCAAATTACATATTTAATGAAACAATAAATAGATTCAAGGTATAATTATTAATACAGATTACAGAACATAAAAATATAATGTGACATTCAAATTACATATTTAATGAAATAGTAAACAATTTCAGTAAATAAATTTAGTAACAAAAAACAGTTAACAAGTTCAAATTCAGTTAAGAGAATCCCTCACAGTATATATAGAACATGAACAAACAGCATTCACGGCAACTCCACTTCCACCATTTTTTACAAACACAAACACAATATTAATAAGGTGAAATTATAAGTAAAAAAGAGCTTGAAAATAAATTGAATAACAGAATCATAAACTTACTGGTATACGAGATTTTTTCTTTATACCATAAAGTGCCCTAACCCAATCTGAACCACATAAGAGTATCTAGACAGTATCGGTTGATAAATTGTATGTCCTATTTTTCTATTGTTTGATTATATTTTTGTATTGTTGTTTTCAGTTTGGGTTTATTGTTGGAAAGCACACCACTTATTTTATTTTATTTTTTTCTTTAAGACCTCCTATGATCTCTCTTCCTTTTGGATCAAGATGTAAATTTCACGGAAATTAAAACATGTCAAACCCACTTGTATTGAAAAGTTTACATGTCAAATATTCTTTTATATTGTCCAAAATTCAAGCGCGCATTGTAATAATTGATAATTTCTACCCTTAATTAATATAATTTTATTATTGTTCAGATTGTTAACAACTTTTGTAAATACCAGTTGAAAGCCGAAAGCATATTAATTCATATGTATATATGTGTGTGTCCAAATTTATTCTTCACCATTTGTTTTTCGGTTCATCCATGTCCATATAATTTACAGCTACGTCTACATGCAACCACCACATACGTAGTCTGTACGAGCATGGCCAATTCACGCCACATGGCACCAACCATATCAAGGCAGCTGATGGCTTTCCTTATAATATCAGTTTTTATTTATTTATTTCTTATACTCTCATATACACAGTACTTAAGCTGTTACAAGTGTGGTTAATTTCCAATTAAATTTGAAATTAATTTGCATACTAGTATAAATTATATTATATCTTCTTATCAAATCTTTTGACCAAAAAACGAATCCTGTTGTTAAATATGTAGTTTTATTTCAAAAGCTTAACTTCATAAAAAAAAAGCAGAGAATTTGATTATTTAAAATAATATTTTAACATTCTCTCTCGTGTAAGATCAAACTTTTTTTTTTTCATAGACTAAAATTTAAAATATTTAATTAAAATTAAAGGTAAACTTTGAAGTTCGGAGTTAGCAGATGCCCATACCATCTTTAAATATAGCCATATGCAGATGATGGCCCATATTTAAAGATGGTGTGAGAGGAGTTTGACTTTGTATCAATTAGTCCCTCGAGATTAAAAAAAAAAAAAAAATGATAAAACCCACAATTTTTAAAGTTAAACTATAATTTTAATAGTCAACTTACAATCTTGTCATATGCTTAACTGCGTTTTTAAATCCTAACATGTTGTCAAACCACTTATCGTGTCTCATTTTTGTTTGCTTTTTTATTTTTTTTTCTTTTCTTTTAATGAAATGCCACGTGCATTCTTGTAAGGTTAACAAAAGTGAATGACTTGATAACAAACTAAACCTTAAAAATCAATCAGATCAATCCTAAATCCTAACGAGTGATAAGGGTTATTTATTTATTTATTTTTTTGATAATATTCACCTAAAATCAAAATTACATCGAAGTAATACGAAGAGAGCACATAGAATTCCCATTTGGTAAAAAATGAAATCGCATAGACTGATTCAATATTTGGTTTGGAGTTGGACTCCTTAATCAGGAGGCTACATCTCTTCCAATATTGATGGGCTCCGGCCCAGTTAGCCCACAGTGAGCGTCAGCATGAGAGCATTGGTCACAGAGGTGCCACGTATTGTATTCATAGCCATATCTGCTGCGGATGAGCCCTCCCTCGTCGTAAAATTCGTACCATGAATAATGGCGACGCTGAGGATAAGACACTTGTGGAGAGCTCGTGCTTCATCCAACGGCTCATATTCACTTGAGAAGAGCCGCAGAGGATATAATATCCTACCCTCTTCGCCTCTGCAACTCTACTCATTTCAACTGGTCTAAAGAGATTCAAGAAAGAAAGCTAAAACATGGCTTCTCTAACAATGGCATTTGCTCCGGCAGCCGGGAGGGTGGTGTTTGCGGCGACGGCAGCAAAGGGTGCTGGCGGAGCCAAGGAGGAGAAAGGGCTTCTGGACTGGATTGTCGGAGGGTTACAGAAGGAGGATCAGCTGCTTGAGACCGACCCAATTCTCCAGAAGGTGGAGGAGAAGAATGGCGGCAGTGGCTCCGCCAGTGGGCGCAAGAACTCTGTGGCAGTCCCGCAGAAGAAGAAGGGTGGCTTTGGAGGGCTCTTTGTTAAGAATGAATGACTCTTTTGGGTCATGTTCTGGCATTTCACGTACGCCACCATGCATGTTCATGTCTCTTTGGTGATTATGGAATGCTTAACTTCTGTTTACTTCTTGATATTCTGTAGCTAAGGATTACTATTAATTCATTTTGGGTCAGCTACCCACTGTTACTCTTTTAGATTGATCTATAATTACTTATCATACTCATTTATCATCGGATAAAAAATTACTTAAAATATGTTATGTCAACTGTTTAAAATGAGAATTGAGAATGTTGTTACTCTTCATATATTATGCTTTTGACTTTTTCTTTGATTGATTGATCATGAACAATGGATGAATGGTAATTAAGACTTATCACAAAAGTAGAAGGGTATAAGTCATTGAATCTAGTTTGCCTCTAAAAACATTTATATATATATATATATTATGTCATGTCATAACACTTTTTGAAATAAAAACATAAAAACGCTGCCCAAAACACCTTAACAAACATATTCCTAAATTCTGTCAATTGGATAGCAATCAGGGACAGGAACGAACAGAACTCTTTCTTGGTACATGCAGAGGGACAATCCGAAGTTATGATTTCTACCATTGTCCCCGCAGGGTCATCTAACTAAATTTGAATAGCAAAAATCAGGATAGCAACAAACTTTCTCAAAGAGAAAAAACAGGATAGAAACACTCTTTTTTTTTTTTTCCTGAATGGGGATGCCCACATCCTAGATTCGGATTGTAATCATAGACAGTGGAAGGAATTTGGGAAAAACATGTTTGGCACCATATGATGAACATATTTAGCAATTTCCCCATGAAAGCATATTAGGGATGTTTGTTAATGTGTTTTGGAGTGTTTTTTTGTTTTTGGTTTCTAATGCAACATAAAAGTCTATAACTTCATGCATCAAACACCATATTCATACTGCCTAAATGGATGCTAAAGCCAACAAAGATGGAATATACTATTAGACAGAAAGAAAATTTGATATATATGAGCAGGAAGGTCCATAACATAAAAGTTCCTGTACAAAAACATCATAGATTTTACAATATCAAGAGTTGGTTGTTACAGAATTTGATCTTGAGAAAGTAGAAGAAGAGTTGATGAACTCGATGCAATCCTCAATGGCTTCTGTTCTATGAGAATCAACAGGAGCTACGAATGGATTTGATCTTCCTAATGAAGAATCCTTTGGTGAGTGTCTCCTCCTCATAGACACCAAATGCAGAGATCTTGCTACCTTATCAGCAAGATGCTTAAGAAATCTAATGGGTAATTCAGACCCTTTAGGCAGTTTGAATCTGCAATTATTTCTAGCAAACCTCCGAGGTCCCGAAGCACTCTCACTATAGTTTTGTTTGTAAGAAGAGTAAGGGGTTGTCTTGTCCATGAGAGAGAGAGAGAGAGACAGAGACAGAGACAGACAGAGAGAGAGAGCTTTGCAGTTGGTATAGCAAAGAATGTAGAGAGCTGCAGCAGATATATATTAAGTTGTGAATGTATTAGGTGAAAGTGTGTGGAACAGATTATAGAAAAGGGCCAAAAGGAAATGCCAAAAAAAAAGAAAAGGGTCGATTGGGGCGGTGAGAAAAGAGGGGCCTGAGAGGCAAAAAAAATTCTGCTTGCTATACTTTCTGATGCACTCTATGAGCACATCTTTTTGCTTGCATGTAGTGCAAGCATAGAAAAGTGAGTACAACCAAACAAATAAAAATACCAAAAGGGCGAGGAAAGGAATCATTTGGGTCAATTAGGTACTGCTACCATCATCTATTATGATGCCAAACTAGAAGAGCAGAAAAATGCAGGCTTAAGCAAGCCATTGAGTTTCTTAGCCTCCATCTTCTAAAAACGTTTGTTTGTAGGGGTTGCAATTCGTGTTCTCATGATGAGTTAGGGTCGTGTCGAGACATGAATATAATAATATATACGTCAACTTTAACCTGACCTATTTAATTAAAATGATCAAATCCAAATTGCCAGCCCTGCGTCTTTGTGGTGCAACTAAGATTCTTCATGTTAGGAAACGAAGCAGGAGAAATAAACACATAGAAAGACCAGATTTATGTGTTTCACCCAAGCTAGGGCTACATCAACGGAGTTGCTATAGTGTTTCACTACGACAAAGATAAAAATACAGAAGAGTTTACAACATGATGAACGTACATGTCGCCCTATTTAACTATCACTAGAGACTTCTGAGCCTACTTTGCTTGCGGGACCTCTCATGGGTCAGGCCATTTTCTAGTCCTCATATTGTAAACCATCCAAGATAATCCTTTCTTTCTAAAGTGAAGCAAAAACATGCATGGCCAACCTTTTGTCCTGAATTTCAATATAAATTTTCGTCAATCATAACCTCCATCACCAGCACCACCCGTGGAGCTTACAAGTATATATTATCTATAAATAGATAGTAATAAATTGCGTATAAGTTATATAGTGACAACAACATCAAGATGTTTCCATCAAATTAAGGAATGAAAGGAAGGCTCCAACTATTAATATGTGGTCGTGGACAAAGGAATCTCGAAAAAGGTCCCTTGTGTGGACAAGTCGAAGGAGGTGTATCTCTTTCTGAAAAAAAGAAAGAAACAATTAAGCAGCAGCATCCAATCGGTGTTTCTTGCTTTCCAAGTGCTTTTGATTCTCTGTTGGAATTTCCAAAGGAATCCACACCGTCCATTGAGAGATAGAAAAGGTGGACGGGGGGAGTGGGATAAAGGTTCTACATCTATTTGCTTTATGAAATTCTAATCTTTGATAAACTTTTGGCTAATCCGTTGGTAATTATTTGCAATATCCATATGAAAACTTTACAGCTTTTTATAGCTTAGAAAGAGCTCCATACAAATGAACGCAAACAATCTTTTGTGAGAAATCCGTCAAAATATTATGGTCCGAACTTAATTCTAAATTAGTATCAAATGCAATGAACTGCTCGTATTACATGCATATTAGCAACTCATATAAGAAGGTAGGTGAACTTTCACCTATTTGGGCACGTGTTTGGACACTTGCTAGGGCTACCTAGACACCTGTCATAGTAGGTGGGACCCCACCTATGTACCTTCTCATATGAATTGCTTATATTGCATGCAATACGGACAACTCATTGCACCCAATCCCAGTTTCAGACCATAACTCTGTAAATAGAGATTTTTTTAGAAGTAGGATCTATCCAAGATGAAAATTATTATTTTTTATTTCCCCTTTTACAATAAAAAGATATTAAGAATTATCAAACAAGATAAAGATACGTAATACCATATGTTGATAGGTCTTATGCCCCCAATCAAAGAAAAAGACATTCTTTTAGTTGCTAGAGACAAACGGAATACATTGTTGGTAAAATGTTGGTAAAATTCAATACGATCATATGATCTCCGAGCATTGATTACATCTTGCTTCTTAGGTTGGTGCAACTTTTACCAGTAAGTTGTTGGTTAAAAAATTCAAATCAAATCGGGATTTCTTGGCATTCAAAATATCATGAGTGGGTTAGATGCTCTACCAAGATATTTCCCTTCTTCTGGAGTGGGGGCTAAAAATACAATTTACTTTACCACAACGGAAGACCCAATATGTTGTAATCAAAAGCAAAGTTTTCCATCCATCCACAAGATTAAGCAACATGTAACGCCCCAGAAAAAATGCTAACCAAGTTTGTGCCATCACTCCAAAAGAATTAGCTAATTTGGAACTTCTTATTATCACTTAACAGCCATGAGTGTCTTTATAATCCATCAATGTGTTTAATGTGGGATATTTGAGGAAAAGCAGAACGCAAAAAGCTTTAAAGATAATGAGCTTGTGATGTTAGAAATGAAGAATATGGGGTTCCAATCCCTTTATTCTGGGAGAGTAGCATGAAATAGCTTGACTTTTGCTAATTTTTCTTAAGTTTTTGGAATTTTGTTCTTTTTCTACAATTTCTAGGTTATCAATTCATATTCATGTTCACTAGGGTTGTGCCCCTCTTTGCTTTGAATTAATTTGCATTATTTATAAAAATAATCAACCCACTCTATATGAGCTATTCATCTTCCCAACGTGGAATTAAAGTGTTACAAAACATTAATTGCCAACTCCAATTCAAGCACAAAAAGGTCACATAACTTTTGAGATAAGAGTTCACTGTATAGAAGCTAAAATAACATGCATTTAGGGAAATATAATCTCAACACTAAACATCATTAATTTAGTTTCTTTATCAACATCACTCGTTCTATACAGGCTACACAGCATTAAGCAGTACAAGACAGGTTAAGAGGCCATTGAACTAACCAGCAAAGCTTGAAAGGAGCACAATCAAACTTCCATCTACAGCTTCCAGATGTATCTTCACTCAAAACATCTGATATGTCAGCAGTCAGATTGACTACCTGAAATAAGTTTCCATTATTACCTACTTCCAACATGTATGACATCTCTTTTCATTCACGCTCGATGCTATTTGGATTTTAAGCCAGAAAAATGTACTCTGTATCTAGATATTGGTCAGAGAGTCTTGCCCAATATATCTGTGTTCTCCTTCTGCTCCACCAAATGTTTATTTACCAGCAACTTCTGAATTTTGATCCAATTCAGAACCCCTTTCAGGAACAAAACAATTCATTGAAGAAACAATTAAGAGCATCCTAAATCACCACCTGCTAGATCATCCTGTTATCTCCTATTACAAAACTTGCTTACAATAAACCTCTTATGAACAGATTTCCAGTAGTACCTCAAGAAGTCCAAGCTTTGAAAGACAATAAGACTTGTGCAGTAGTCGACAAAAATGCAAAAATGAAACTGAATTCGTCTACAAACTGCATCTTCTTTTGTACAAGTACACCATACACACACACACATATTCAGAAGTTCTATTAAAGAACTTGACCCCAAGCAAACAAAGCTCACTGCTTATCATTCATGACAAGCAAAACCTCCCCACCATGATCAATGATGTGATCCAAGAATTCCCTTACTTCTTCAGTATCTTTAAAAGTCTCAGGAGCAAGAAGATCACTATCCAAATTGTGCCAAACCCCATCAATCTTTTTCAATGTAACCCAATGCCTACTTTTCCAAATCCCACCAAACCTTCTAACCGACACATTAAGCACAATACCCATCAAAGTATCATCGGAAGCATCGAGATTGATCAAAGTAGCTCCATTACGCCGATCATGCCAAACAACATTCTTTCCTTTCCCTTCTAAGGCCGCAATTAGAACATTTATGTCATAGTTTCCTGTCATTGCATTATGATGAGGCTTCAAGAGCACAGATAACGGTGTCCAGGTCTCCTTGCTTGGATCATCAAGAACAAGTTTCTCAGCGATTTCATTCAAGCTAGCCCGAGTAAACGCGTCCTTTTGCTGTTTTATGGCGTAATTTTTACATTAATAACAAACCCATTAGATTAGACGATCAAATTAAGTAAATAGGTTAAAGAAACATTCTTTCTTTACCCAAACAAAAAAAAAAAGAACGAGAAAGTGTGAATTACGCTTGGTTGCTGAGAAAACAGAGGAAAATAAAATAATACTGAATAAATTCAATCATATAAATAAAAACCCTTGTCTCAAATGAATTCTTGGGTACCAAAATAAGCGTTTCATTCTTTTGCTAAAGAATTTCTCACTGACCAAACAAAGCTTTCGAAAAAGTAAAGGGCCAGAGAAAAAGAGAAAAATGGGTTTGGAAAAGGTACCTGAAAGAGATTGTTGAGTGAGTGTAAAAGGCAGAACTGTAATCTTTGCCTTTCATGGTAGATTTGGGTATTCTCGGTCGCCATCTTCGATTCCTCTTGGTCTAAGTCCTACAGACTGTGAATCACGAAAGCAAAATAGGGTTTCAGAGAATTCTATAAAGGAGGAATTAATTTCTTAAGTTTTGGCTTTTCTTGCATTGAAAACCGATAATCGAAGCTCAAGCCGTGATTTTTTTTCCTCGAGATGGGTCTTTAGCAATTTGTTTCCACTCTGGTGCTCTTCGGCTCTTCTTCCATTTTTGTTTTTTAGAGGTCTTGCGATCGTCGTTTGAACAAAATGTTCGCCGTTTCAGGAAAAAACTAGATAATTTTAGGCATTTCAGGCCGACATACAATCTGGGTGTTTTTTTTGTTTTGTTTTTTTTTTCTTGCCCTTTATTCTTGTGTGATATTCCCCGGTGATTTCTTTTTTTCCTCCTTATTTTTTCAGGGCTCAAACAATACAAAGGGTTTTGTAAATGAAATCAAAAATTGTTTAATTATTTCCTGAAATTTGACCTTTCACAAATAACTCATATTAGAGTTTAAAAAGTTACAAATAATTTTTTTTTTTTATGAGGTGTGGTTTATATTCGATTGAGCTACTTATTTGGGACTACAAATTTTAATAATTTTATGTCAAAAGTATTTTGAAAATTACATATTTACCCTAAAAATTAAAAAATTAAAAAAAAAGGAAAAGGAAAAGAGGCTGTTGGCCATCCACCCCCTTTGGTCGAATATGGTGGTTGGCCAAACCCCATAAAAAGAAATTGTTGAAATTTTTATGGAATGAGTTTTTTTTGTTTTTTGTTTCTTGAACAAAAATCTTATGATTTCATTGATTAAAGATTAGATCTAAGATATGGGTAGCTAAATTTTTCAACAAAATTTATTTAAACCGGCCATGAGAGATAACTCTTCACATCGAAATATCCAGGCCGTTAGAAATAACCTATCACACTTAATTATTCTCCTCGCTCATGAGGGCAAATCTAGAGAGAATGAACCTCTTATGTAAAACAAAAAATACAAATAAACAGCCAGTAAGCAGCAGCAGCAGCGGCCGAAGAGGAGATGAACGATACAACATGGTGGAAGGTGGACGAATGCTTCGCAGAGAGACCAAAGTCGTTGATTTGGTTGGAGAATACCTACAAACATATAATAAAAAATTAAAAAAAAAAAAAAGGAAAAAAAAAAAAAAGGGAGGGGGAGGATAGGAGGGGGGAGTAGAAGGGGAAGGAAAGAGGAGGAGGGAGATTACAAATGAGTTTTTTGTTATGCAAAGATCAATGGTGTGTAAGGTGATGCTCCCAAGATGACTAACTTTGAAATCAATTATTATTATTTAACATGTCTGTATAAAGGGAGAAAAATGAGGAAAGAAAATTCAAATTAGTGACATTCACATTATAAAGCATATTTCATTTGAACTAGAGAGAATTCTAATTTGTAATTCACACTTTATAGCCAATTAAGCTACCTCTTGAAATCAATTATATAATACAAATATACAATTATATAAGGTGATGTAAAACGCGAAGCGATGATAATGTCGAGGTGCAAGTCCCTCTTCAACTTTAAGTTAGTTTTTAGTGCATATATATATATTGCAAGTGACACATATTGCTATATAATTAAGTTTGAAGCGACATACTAATGGAATTCATCAAGATTTTGAGCGGAAGTTGATCGTAGAGACTAATTTATTATTTTTGCATACCACAGGGAGCTCTCTAAACATTTTTAAATTGTACGAAGCTTATTGCTAATCATTGTAACCATAATGATTGATTTTGCATTTTTCCTTGTTAAAAATTGAAATAATAAAATTATAGATGATGCAGACCCAAAAGTTCTTATTTACAATTGAAAAATGATAAAATTTATTTTTTTTTCGGGAAAAATACGTTTTAGCCCCCTCAACTAACACCCTGTTACGTTTTAGCCCCCTAAAATATCAAAAGTTGTAAAATGGCCCCCTCAACTACCAAACAGTTACGTTTTAGCCCCCTCCGTTAGTTTTTACCGTGAAATTGGATGGAAACATCAAAACTACGTCGTTTTGAGATTGCAAGTTACCAAAATACCCTCAACTAATGGAGGGGGCTAAAACGTAACTTTTTGGTAGTTGGGGGGGCCATTTAACAACTTTTGGTTTAGGTTTTCGG
>CM017324.1:38959861-38993683 GCA_006937295.1 Carpinus fangiana | reverse complement strand
AAAACCTAAACCAAAAGTTGTTAAATGGCCCCCCCAACTACCAAAAAGTTACGTTTTAGCCCCCTCCATTAGTTGAGGGTATTTTGGTAACTTGCAATCTCAAAACGACGTAGTTTTGATGTTTCCATCCAATTTCACGGTAAAAACTAACGGAGGGGGCTAAAACGTAACTGTTTGGTAGTTGAGGGGGCCATTTTACAACTTTTGATATTTTAGGGGGCTAAAACGTAACAGGGTGTTAGTTGAGGGGGCTAAAACGTATTTTCCCCTTTTTTTTCCAATCATCTTTTAACCATCTCCATATTGGAATAGATGAATCCACCTCCACATGATTTACAAATCTAATAGTTTGTATATTTTTATTTTTTAAAGTACAAATCTAATAGTTAATCTATTGAATTTGTTAAAAAAAATTGGTTGAAAGATAGTTTAAAATGGTTCCTAAATCACTTTAGGCTATAAATGTTCCAGCTTGGAAAAGAATGATAGAAATTCCATATTCAATAGCATTCCACCAAGCTTTGCTTGTTCTTGTAACGGGTGTGCTCAGCAGTCAAGGCCCAAAGGCCACAGCATCTCTACAACATGCCAACCGAGAAAGTGAAAAATCAGAGGGCAAGGTTACTCTGGACAGGATCCTCAAGCTCTCTCATGCATTTGCTACCAATCATTGATCTTTCTCTGTCCTTTTAAGGAACTTCAAACTTTGCACAACAACGATATTTTGAAACCTTGGTTTCATTTGATAAATTTATCTTCTTCAGTCTCTTGATTTATGTTCTCAAAACAAAAATATTAACAAAACAACCCAAAATACAAAACATTCGAAACCGAAACCGTATTGAAAACTTTTTGCTTCTTAATCTTACAATCAACCCTTTTAAGAGTTAACAGCTTGGCTTAGGCATGATTCAATTCCAAGTCCGTTTACCAGCTAAACTAGCTGAAAGTCGCCCCCTTAATCTATCTCACCACAATTGCAGAAGCTCTCTCCCTTCTGTGGCTGCTTTAATTAAGACTAGAATGTTCACACCTATGTACACTTTGGATATCAATTTGAGCATGCCATCAAACTTAACTTCCAGTCTCCACCTTCCCAAGATTATCACCAGCATCATAAATTCATAGCTGTTGGCAGTCAACCAAAGGAACTCATGATAGAGCAACCTGTCAAAAGCCATTGCATCAATAAATTAGAAAATCCCTTACACCTTTCGTTCATTAGTCTAAAATAAGTCAAATCTGCTTACACCTACAATCATATTTCTTCAACTTGTACCACCATTCATTTGTCACACATAACCCAAAAATGCCAAAAAATTTGTGAAGAGTAAACATAATGCTCAGTGTAACCACTTGAAAAAAAGATGTGAATATCCATTCGCATGAATCGTGAATCACATAAGCGCCACAACAAATTTCTTTCAATGAATCTAGCAGTTGAAAATACCCACATTTCACCTACTCAACCATCTAGGGCAACAAGAATCGCACATATCAGCCAATCAGAAGACTTGATTGAAACATTTGATCTATAATGAAGACCGTAAGCAGAAATATTACCACAATGCCTACGCTTCATTATGCAATCAATCATAAGCTAGTTGCGGTCTGGCCAAGAAGCCAAGTCATGACCATACCATCGCATAAATGCCAGTTGCATTCACAAAAGCAATAAAGACACTTAAGTTATAAAGCTAAGCGTCCCAGTAAAGCTCTACATATGGCTGGCTACCTCGTAAGAGAACATGTAACAACCACGCCCCAACAACCAGCTGGCCACCTTTTAAAATAGCAATTTAGCCTTTAAAATTGTGCATTTTCAAAAAAAACCTCATTGACTACTTCTATTATGTTTTCAAATCGCAATTTTTTACGAACGCACTCCCAAAATATACGTTTTCTGTGATTTGGTTTAAAATCATACTTTTGGTTTGCAAGATCAAAAGTGCCAAATGCACTCGTAGTCTTATACTATCAGATTCCTTCTTTTGATAAGTAATAAGGAGTTTTATTGAAAAAGGAAAAAGAGAGAAAAAATTGTACAAGAAAGAACCCAAAGCAAACCCACAAAAAGAACCCCACAAACCCACCCAAGAACCCTAAAAAGCACCCCAAAAAAACCCCCAAAAACCCAAACAGATCACTACATCACAATGATCTTGCCCCTCCTTGTCCGGGATGGCCCGTGCACAATACCATAATTAATAGAGCTTTCTAAATTTATCAGCTCTCTCTTGCCCTTAAACCTAGGTTGCTCAACCAATTTCCACCTAAAAATTTCTCGATCTGCTCAAAGTGAAACGCCAAAACAAATTCCCCCTCCTTAGCGGGCTGCACCCCATCATGCACACCTTTATTCACCCTAAGAAAAATCTCTTCAATATGCTTCAAAACCACCTTAGTTGTATCATTGACTTTTAATTCTTCCCTCAAGCGCTCAATCAACCCTAATTGGGTATCGTTCAACTCAACAGATGTGGTATCAATAGTGGTGTCAAAAGTGCAAAAATCCAAAGGAGAGACCCCTACAGCACACTTCTCAGGATCCGGATCCGGATCCAAATCCAAATGCCTATCCTCAGACTCCATCGGACCCACGCTCACCATTGCAGGGGCAGCAAGCGCCTCAAAGGTGCCACTGGAGGCTAAAGCAAAAGACGAGGCAGGAGAAGGAGCAATTTTCGACCCTAAAAACCCTGCTGGACCATGCCCTTCACCGGGAAAGAGTGACAAACAGCCTTATTAGGATTATGCTCCACCGCCGGCGAGACAGAACCCAACGCAACCACCACCGGAACCAAACCCGTGGCCCCTAATAGACCTTCATCTAGCAGCTTCACAGGCGCGACACCAGCACCCTTCATAGGCAAAAACTAGTCCGGCAGGGGAGGAGAAATGAACCCAGAAACATACCCAAAAGGAGGAAAACCATACCCAGAAACAGAAACGGGATCGGAACCAGGGTCAGAATCAGAAACATGATTTGAATAGGAAAGATCCGACTCGAAACACTGTTCCGACCCAGAATCCAGCTCCGACCCTTTAGCTGGCCCGACATCACAAGCTTGAGATTGGACTTCACCCGGAATCCCTTGGGCTTCACAGCAGCCCAAACCCACTTCACGAAAAGCCTCCAAAAGCTAAAAAACTTTAACCTCTTCGTCTTCCTCACCTTGCCGCCGTCAAGGGACAAGCCAGGCGTCTTCTTCGACTTCGTCGGCCTAGGAGGCTACCTCTCCAACTCGAAGCAATTCACCGCCATTCTTCCAGCTTCGATGTCTCTACATGACTTCATTTGAATCAGGTCCAGCACACGCAAAGTTATTGAAAAAGTTTGAAAAAAACCGAGAGAGAACAGAGCGTTTGTGAAAAAAAGTTCTCCAAGGGTGGTGGAGTAATATATGACTAACACTTTCCTTAGGTTTACTATCAGATTCCTCCTGCACGCAAGGTATAACTCTCAAAGACAATATACCTACCACACCAAAAGAGTTCTTTCTGATTCCATATCATATTCCCACTCAAGCAATAACATCAATAATGAGTAGTTAATATAATATTGAGGGGGCCAATGAATAACAACAGCAATAGTGGTATGAACATTTTTACAATGATTTGTGATTAATATAACATTTTTGGATACAAACCCATCACAGTGTTTACTCCCAATAATAAGAATCATTCCTAAACACAGAGCAACCAAAATGTCCTAAATCAGTAGGGTATGAACATTTCTTACGAGGTAAACTAGAAACAACTCAACAAGTGACATACCAAACACCTACAGAACAGGAAAAATTCACCAATAGCTTTTCCTCATTCAAAATCCAAACTTCTCTTCTATTGTTTAAACATACATATACAAGTATATTTTATAAAGGTAAAGACCTTAATTTGGTTCAGCAATCACAGGATAATTGCGATAATATTTTGGTCATAGCAGAAAACTGATCATCAATCACATAAATTTGTCAAATTTTCCGATGAATCAATCACAAAAATTTCACCTTCCGAGCTCAGTAATCACGGCGATAACTGCCGTATCTGTAACCGTCTCTGTCCCTCGCCACCGACTCGTGATCGTACCGCGTGAAATCGATGGGAGCTGATGGCCCACCAGGCGGGCTGTAATTGGACGCCAGATACGGCTGAGCCGACGGCGGATTGTGATCGTTCGACGACGAAAAATCAACGGGCGCCGACGGGCCAGCTGGTGCTACGGGCCCTACGCTACTGGACGCTCGGTTCAAGAATGGCCGAGACGGTGGCAGAGAATAGTGGCCAGTGGAGCATTGAGGGGCAGAAGAGTAAAAATGGCTGTTCCGCGGGGCAATATGGTAATCTGGAGGCGGAGCACGGCGTTCACGCAGGGCGAGCTTTAACCGGACTTTACCCTGAGGCCGGCCCGAAGGTCTACAAAGCTCGAGGGTGTGAATCGGGCGAGTCGACTCGTTCGAGTCGCCAACAAGGTTGCCGAGCGGGACTTGGAGGGCACCAACTAGGGGTTTGGGGGTTTCGGAGGGTCTGGAGTGGAAGATCTCGAGCGTGAGAAGGGAGTCGCAAAGCGGGCGCGTGAGTGGAAGCGTGAACCGCTCGTTCCAGACGGGCCGGGTGGAGCCCGAGTCGTCCGATCTGGTCGCGAGACGGTGGCCCGGATCGAGGTAGACGGTGGCGTAGGGCTTGAGATCGCCGTTGCGCCAGTTCACGTTCTTCAGGTGCTTGGCGGAGACTACGGTGATTTCGAGGTCGAGAGGGGTCGAGGTCGGCGACGCCATAGGTAGTGGTAGGTTTGGTTGGGAAAGGCGGTTGTTGCTACCGCGCGCCGAGAGTAGAGCGTGAAATATTTTAGGTGTGGAGAGGTAAAATAGACGAAGTGCTATCTATATATGTAAAAAGTCGATGGTAAAGTAGAATTACTTTCCAAAAAGTAAAAGGGATATGATCACTAGCGTAGTAATTAATTAATAATAAAAATAATCAAAGATAAATATGTAAAATGTAAAATATTTAATTTTTTAAAAAATAATGGATAGAATTTAAAGAATTATACAAATACTTTCAGATTTAAAAATGACCTTCATCTTATAATAAAAAAGCAAAGTATAGTATTTTGAGAGTGATTGGCGTCTATTTTCTAGGGTGGCCAAGCTACTCTTAAATATATAATTTTTTAAATTTTGTTTATTTTTTAAAATTATTAATAATATTTTTATTAGTTGGATTGAAAAATTTTGAGTGAAGCTGAAAAAATTTAAATTGAGTGTTTAGTGGTATCAAATCAACCGGAAAAAAGAGAATAGAGTTGAGAAAAATCTTCTTTCCAAACAAGCCCTCGCCCTTCTTAGGAGGTGTCCATCCCGCAAGGGTCGAGTTAGAAAAATTTCTTGTAAACCATCTTTGTGAGGATCGGAAGGGACACCACCACCGCCACCTCCTTCCGCCCATTCTTTAATAAAAGTGTGAAAATGTTAAATTTATTGCTTGGAAAAAACTAGAAAGCTTTTCATAAAGTGATAAACAATATGAAACAAATTTATATTTAACCAAAAGAATATTGGTTTAAACTAAGGAGAGCATCTTTTCTTTATTTATTTTACTTTGAAAGCATTTCTAAAGAGAAATATTTAGACAAAATTAAAATTTTTCGCTCAGGGGAAAAAAAGAGTCCTCCTTTGGATTAATTGTTGATGAGGAAATTAAAATTTTTTATCTCATGTCTCTCTTATAACCTTGAAAGCCTTAATTTTATTTTTAAAAGAATAAAAAAAAAAAACACTAGCCTTTTAAGAAAAAAAAATTGATACAACAAAATTAATATTAATTAAAAATAATAATTAAGTTTTACTAACCAAAGAAATTTGTGCAACAAAATATACTCCACTTCCACAGAGTAGAACAAAATTCCCGTACTATTTATCACTGTGAATCCCAGGATAGGCTACTGGATAACAATCCCACTGTCCCCTCTCTCTAACAGACACTCAAAGCTCAAAGCTTTGAAAAATGGCGACCTCCGCAACACCCCCATCTCTCTCATTCTTCTCATCCTCAATCTTCCTCACCTCCCCCAACCAAACCCCAAAGCTCTCTTCTTCAATCTTCAGACCCAATTCGCTCAAAACCCCAGCGGTGAAACCCCTGTCGCTCACCTCCCAGCTCGCCACCCTCCCAGTCCTCTCATTCACCGGCGAGAAGATCAGCGAGACCCAGCTCGAACTCAAGTCGGCCCCACCCGAAACCGCGCGCGCCGTCGTTCACCGAGCTATCATCACAGACCTCCAGAACAAGCGTCGCGGCACCGCCTCCACGCTCACCCGCGGTGAGGTTAGAGGCGGTGGCAGGAAGCCCTACCCACAGAAGAAGACGGGCCGGGCCAGACAGGGGTCCACACGGACCCCGCTCCGGCCCGGTGGGGGCGTGGTGTTCGGGCCCAAGCCAAGAGACTGGTCCATCAAGATCAATCGGAAAGAGAAGAGGCTGGCTATATCGACGGCGATAGCAAGCGCCGCAATTAACACGATCGTGGTGGAAGATTTTGGGGAAAGGTTTGAGAAGCCGAGGACGAAGGAGTTTATTGAGGCGTTGAAGAGGTGGGGGATCGACCCGAAAGAGAAGTCGATGTTCTTGATGACCGAAATCCCGGATAATGTGAGGCTTTCTAGCCGGAATATCGGGACGCTGAAGATGCTGACGCCGAGGACGTTGAACTTGTTCGACATTTTGAATGCGGACAAGGTGGTGCTGACTCGGGCTGCGGTGGACTATTTGAATGAAAGGTATGGGGTTGATGGGTATGAGGGGGAGGCCGAAGATGAGTATGAAGAGGAAGAAGGAGAAGAAATTGAAGGTTAGTCAGTCATTATTTGCTTATTTGTTTTTGTTTTTTGTTTTTTTTCCTTTTAAATATGAAGTTGAGAATTACATGCATTTTGGACAAATGCGAGATTGTCTGAATTTAGAAGAAAACTTTGTTGGCAATGTAATTGAAGGAACTTGTTTTAAGGTTATATTGATAAGTTTTATTGTTGGTTAAAAATGTGCGTTGTGAGGATTTTGGGAAAATTATTTGAATACGATGCATGCAAGAGGAAGGATTGCTTCCTTCTAATGTAGTAATATTTGGATATTTGGATGAACGTTGAGAAACATAAATATGGGAATGGTGTATATATATGGGAAATTAACAGTTATGGATTAAAACCCTATGGTACTTCAGCAAATGACAGATATTGTTCTAGAAGGATTTGGCTTGTCTCCGGTGATCAAATACCTGGAGATGTCATGTGACTCATGTGGTTCAAATAAACGGTAGAGATGGCAAGAGTGGGGAAGAAATCACTGACAATGGTAATTGCAATCTTCATCGCTTATTTGAGCCATAGGCGATCTCCGGTTATTTGGTCTCCAGAGACGAGCCAAATCCGTTATGGAATTGAAGTTTATGCTACTCGTGCACTCTTTAGTGATGCTCTTTAAGGATTGCCTTGTGTCTTTTGCAGCCATGTATCTCACTAGAGAGGTCTATCTAGTTCCCACTCTGTAGAGAAGCATGGAGTGTGCATCCATTTTGTGGCTTTTTGTTCCACCAATTTTTGTTGATTCTTAACCTATGGGAGTGATCGTAAATGGGTTGTTGTTGCTCAAGATAGATTATGTTTGAATATTCTTTTACTGTCTTGGCCTCTTAATCTGTCTACTTTGTTTCTATGCATGAGACAATGCTGTAATGAATGGTGGTTCATCCTAACTGTATAAGAGTAATGTAACCAGGGAATTTCCTTTTGCTGTTTCATATAAGAAATATAAGCTCTGGTTGATCTATTGTTCATGCTTTTCTTCCATTGACTGTATCTCTTTCTCATCAACTTGGAATGTAGGAACTGAGGCAGAAGAGAACTCTGATGCAACGGAGTGATGGTGCCGGGAGTCTTCTGATCGCCATATTCCTTATTAAGCGAGGACCAATCCAATTCCAATCCAGCAAATCTTGAAAGGGGTTCCAGCCTGCCTAAACCAACGATTGTGTTATGTTGCTGCTGCACTGTTGTTATAATTCAGGCCGGTTTTGTTAAATTTTCTGTGCATGATTTTTGTACTAATTTGCACATTAATCTAATACAATTGTATCTATTGGATCTTCTACCTTGTTGTGTATTCAGAATGTTGCTTCCTGGTTCAACTCTCACTTTTCAGAATATTGCTTTTCAATAGGTATCCTCTTGCAGGCTATTGCTCTGTTGTGGATCTTATCTTTAGGGTTATGAGGGGAATGAAGAAATGGAGCTGAGTTCATGAAAGGAAAATTTCACTTCATAGCAGAGAAAGCCAGAAAAGAATAACAAAACTTCAACTATAGTAAAGATCCATGGAATGACACCCAATTCATAATAAGGGCGTTCACATTCGGCTAGCCAAAGTTTAGCTTCTTTTTTAACCTACTTTTCTTAAACACCACGCATCTTATGCTCTATTTTAGATATCTATTTTAAAAAAATTCATTCCAATAATCATTTATTATTATTATTTTTTCTTTAACGGTCATATTTTAAAAAATTCTTATTTTCTTAACAGCCGTTTGTCTTGCTAATTGAAGAACAATAATCTTTATGATCTATTTAATAGCAAAAATTACACAGCAAGAATAATAGAATTTAGAAAAGTTGTCAGAGGTTGGTGTGGAATGACAAACTCTCAACCTTAAGCATCAAACCAATAAGTTGGGATAGGGCCACATCAAGCCAGAATATGTAGCCACAAGAAAAGGAGAAGAAATTAATCAACCACCAATAACATTAACTAAAAACAATATTATCAGCATTAACTAAACTTTGAAGCCGCAAGGGTAAGTTCAACAGCTGTTTTGGAACAAGTACCCCAACAAAAAATGGTTAGGTTGATAACAAAGACCAACGATTTTACAGCCCCCTGGCTTATAATGCTTGCAAATAACAGATCAATTACCACAATTTTTGTACAATTAAAAGACTTCTAATGACAATCAATTGAAAGGCATAAGAAGCCACCATGCTTCTTAATTACCACTAAGCTGAGTGAATTAAGCAGGTGAAACTTCCATCTGCTACAGGGAAATGTCTAGCAATCCTCATACAGAAAACACAAAGAGACAGAAGAACCAGCAAGTAACAATGCTCAGAACTAATGACAATGCCATCTTGCCTCTCATCAATGCAATGATTCTCCTTGCTACCGACTCCAAGAACTGGTACAGAAATTAGCAGAAAAAAAAAAAAACCCAGACAAATATCTACAGATTATTCTACAACTCTTTTGCCCTTGTCTTTAAGCCTGTGATCATCAGATCCTCCGAGTCTTTTGAAGCTACCAGTTCTGGTGGGTATTGTCTCATCATCATAAATTTTCTTGTTTCTTTGTCTATGAATATCAACTGCAATTTGACGAACGAGATCCTCTCTGTCAGACAATGAGGCAACACAGTGCCTTATTGCTTCCTTAAACTCTACCTCATCATGCGGATATATAAGACGGAGCCCACAATTCTGCACTGTCAAGCTTGGACTGTCGCTGAAAATTGAAGCCGTAATGTTTGTGCCCATATTCAACCAATCTGGAAGTGAAATTCGCGGAATATAGGATAGCCACATGAACCCACCTAGATATAACAACTGGACATCCTCTCCAGTGGGGCGATAGACATGGTGAGGCTCTATGCTATCAATCGCAGTTTCCAAACAACAAATAAGATAATGAGAAGTTTCTTGCTCCAAATTTTCATGGATGGCAGTTGAATTCTTGTTGACTGAAAAAGAAGCACATAAAGCAAGTCCCATCCAACGGTGATCCTCATTATGAATACTTGGAGGTAACTCAATTTCCACTTGGGGCTCATTGCTGTAGTGGCTGAACCAATCCAGGATTTGAATTGGAGGGAAGCAAGAATTGTATTCAGAGCATCGATCAAAGGCCTGTAAAATAGAAATGGGTGTCCTCAATCTTTCAGTATATAGATCCCTATAACAAGAAGACCATACATCTTCTGCGGTTTGCTTAATATCTTTGACGGCGTCCTTCTTCACAACGGGAGGCGAGGGCGGAGTGGAGGGAAAGGGTGCAAGAAAGGATGGGGGCTTGGCGCGGGCGCGTTTCTTGAAACGAGCCATTTTCTTGGAGGGTGATTTAAATTTATTTTTTATTTTTATAAAAAACCTTTGAAAATAATAGATTGTGATGTGGCGGGGGGCGTGATGGCGGTTTATACAGTTACGTAAATCAGTTGGAACCAAGGCTTTGATGGATATATGTATCCATATTATCCAATGAGGCAAGACTATTTTCCAATTCTTTCTACCCACTAGATTCGACTTCATCAACACCCATTCATATATTCGAACGGAACGCTATGGTTTCTTTTGGTGTTTTTCTAATTTAGCGTAAGTTATGAGGGACTAGTGAAATAAGTTTTTGTTTTTGCGTTTTTAAAAAACAATATCCACGTAGGACCAAGGAGAACATCATGAGGAAACTTAGCATTTATCTATTCAAATATAAATCATATCCATTAACATCAATTGGGGATTCATCTAAGGAAACTATTACATAATTAGCTTTGTATTTATTCTATAGAGCTGTAATTAGGTGTATAGGAGCTCATATATAGTCGATGGAAAGATAACAATGGAATACAAAAAATCTACTGCAGAAAATTCCTGCACGTACGTCTCTTCTTCCTTGTGTTGTATTCAGTTCACTTTTATCAAGTTCCTTTAAAATCCTTCATTATTGAGGTTTGTTTTGTTTGGCAAATCACATGGTCCAATTCAAAACCATGTGTTAATTTTCTGATTGACTATATAACAGTTCAATGATTGAGAGTCGTTGTTGTAGCAGAAGTACATCAAGTATAAGAGTAGAACAATCTCCAATTTACAGTTCGACTAGATAAAGATAAAACAAATGTAATTCAAATCTATACAATCTATAAACTTTGATCTCCAGCCTCATTGGGACTCCTAAGATGAGATGCTGCAACAGAGTTGGTTGAAGGCCTTGCTGTACAATCCTCTGCAGTAGCGGAACATCTTGGCAGTGTGGCTGCATACGCATCACTGAATGTCTGAAAATGCCGCACGTGAAAAGTGACACATGACATTTGTATAAACTAGGTTGGAGAAAGTCCGTCCAACTCAATTTGAAAGAAAACTTTGTCCATGTCGTCCTCCCCCCCAAATTACCAGAGACGAATTTAATGTGTCTTTGAGGCTTTCGTAAGTTGAGACTTCCCTTGTGCAGTTGCAGCCTGAGCATCCTCAATGTTGGAGCCAATATCATCTGCAACAATAAATATGCTTGATCTGTGATAACATGAGCCAGAAAGACAAATATTGGTGACTTATAGAGAATAAGCTAGATGACTTACCAATCATGGATCCTTGCTCATGGACCAGAATGGCATGTCAGAATACAATGAGATGAGATAACTATGGTCGAGGGGTTGAGATGATCAAGAACAGAGTGGCAGTAGAAGTCAAGAACGTGTTAAATGTCGGAGATTTTATTGTTGATAACTCTGAAGTCTCCACATAAGCATGAACAAAACTATCTGAATTGTCTGTCTTCAGTTTGCGTCTGAGAGAGAGAGAGAGAGAGAGAGAGCTCAATGTTTCTTCTCTCCATTAAATTTCCTTGTGCATCTGATAATCTATCTCCAGGCCTTTGCAATCTTCATACTGATATGATCTAGAGCATTTAATAGTAGATCCTCATATTTCATCTGAAAGTCTGAGCATCAACTTCCCTAGAATGTGTTTCCAAGGAGGTACAATCATCAGCCTCTACATATACTACACTTGATGGAAGTTTTGGCAATGATCAGAGCCTGCTACACTCTCTCAAGAAAATTATTGTAAGCTCAGAAAATTGAGATGCTTCCAGGTATGAGCTCAAATTTGTTTCTAGATGACAAGTTGCCGAGATCAACGGGAATTCCTCCATCTGGCAAATCTCAATAACTCAAATCTAATGTTCTCAAATGTTGTAAATCTAAGAATGAATTAGGCGACACCAACCCAATGTCGGGCTTGGAATCAAACAAGAAGTCAAGTAGATGTTCAAGGCTCTTCAATCTAGGAATGGAGGATGGTGCTTGTCTTCCAGTAGTTCTACTGGTATCAAGTTCCTCCAGAAGTACCATGTTCCCTAGGTCCTTTGGCATTTTATCAAGTTTTGAGCAACCGGAAAGAATCAAAGTTTCAAGGGAATCCAAGCTAATGTTGCATGGAAGGCTAGTAAGAGAGTTGCAATCTTTCAAGTTCAGTAAAGTAAGTCGTTTGAGAGCTCCAACGGATGGGTGGACCTCAAGTAAGCTCACACAACCTTGAAGAATCAGCCTCTCAAGATTTGGGGCTCCCGTCAAGTCCGGAGTCTTGATCAATTTTTTCGAATCACTAAGTTCAAGGATTTTTAACTTGTATAAACTCTGATAAAACAAAAAAACATAGGGAAAAAAATAATACTTTAGCAATCAGATCTAATTTGAAAAGGAAAAAAATAACACACTTGCATCAGTGGAGATCTTACCTTCTTTCCCTTCCATATCTGTTCAATGTGGCTGCAAGGCATATGGAGTTCAACGAGATTGTCAGGTGAGAAACTCATTGGCAAAGACTTCAAAGGATATCTATGCCAATCAATAGCCCGCAACTCGTTAGAAAGAGTACTAAGACCCTCAGAAAGGTGCACATTGCAGATTTTGAGCAATCTTAAGTTCTTCATCTTCGAGAAGGCTTTAGCATTCAAGTGTAATTCTTCCTGTGGAGCAGAGTTTACGACTATGCCTTCAACGCTTTTTGTTCCCTAGTAACCAAGAAGAAGGAAGTGGTGAAGTGAAAGACACATTAGAAACTGGAAGTCCAGCAGAAAATATATACAAATATACTAGTTTATTCTCCACTTGCCCACTTACTGTATTATTCTTCAGTACACGAACGATGTCTTCAGTAAACCACAATCTACTGCGCCTGCCAGGATCTTCAAAAGATTCGCGACGAACGATCTCCCGACCCATTGCTTCTAACAAATCATTCAACCACAATTTTTTTCTTGAGATGGTTATGAGTGACTTATTAATGAGATTATCTATACCGATTTTAGGGTGGTAACCACAACTTTCTAGTATATCTTCCACACGATCTTTGTCCTCCCCATTGAAGAATCAAGCAATATCTAAAAAAATTCTTTTCTCTACTTCTGGGAGTCCATCAAAACTTATTTGAAGTGTATCCTGGATTTTCCCATCAGGGATTTCTTTTAGTTTACTTGGTATACTTTCCCATACATCTACACTTCTACAATAGAGGGATGAACCCAAAATGTCAAGGGCTAAAGGAAGGCCTTTAGCATAATTTAAAACCTTCTTGGAAAGCTCCACAAAATCTTTAGGAGGGCAGTCTTCCTTGAAGGATTTCCGACTAAATAATTGGAGTGCTTCACTGTAATTCAATTCCCTAGCCTTATATATTTCACCTTCAGCCACGTCGTGTTCAATCAACAGACGCTTGTTTCTTGTTGTTACGATGATTCTACTCCCTCGACCAAACCAGCCACGCCTTTTTGCTAATGCACGTAATTGTTCAGGTTGATCCACATCATCAAGAATGATGAGAACTCTTTTCCAGCATAGTCTGTTTCCAATCACATTAGCTCCCTCGTAAACATCCCATATATTAATACTGCTTTCTGCCATGATAGTCCTGGAAAGAAGTTGTTTTTGTAAAGCAACTAGACCATGTTTTCCAGCTTCTTCTCTAACATTAGTAAGAAAGCAATAAGCTTCAAATTCACAAGCAATTCTTTCATAAACAGCACGTGCAAGAGTTGTTTTACCAATTCCACCCATCCCACATATCCCTACAAAGCGAACATCATCCACCCCTATACATAAATATGAATTCATTAGTTCCTCTACTTGAGAGCCTATTCCAACAAGGTCATCGGAAACACTCGGACCTATAGAATTCAATTGACCAAGTATCTTCTCAACAATTTTTTGAATGACTTCTGACTCGCGCCTGCAAATTAAGGAGAGATCGAATAATCATTTTTATGAGATAGATTGTCAGAAAAAAGGGTTTGGCTATGTTTGGCAATGGCCTGTTACTGTAGAGATGGCTTGTTACCGTAGTTGAAAGTGATAGATGTGAAGAAAAAGAAAAGTAAAAAAAAAAAAAATTTGTTTTATGAGATAGATTGTCAAACACACCCGAATTCATTTTTGCGGTTTAAATCAGAAAATTGTCACTGGAAGAAGAAAGAAAAATGTCACCTGTCCTGTAAATCCCATCCGGAGATATTTGCTACCTCTTTCAAAGCATCACTCCATCTTTGCACCCTCTCTATATTCTCCTTGAAATGTTCTTCATGTTGAGAAAGGGCATTGGCAAAAACCCCCCTCTCTTTGCGTAAGTCAGAGGGATTGACATGGTAGAAAACAGGCAAAACTGTCAGCCTCGTCTGTTCCATGCACTCGACAATCTTTGCAAGTTCATCCAAGCACCACGTCGATGACGCATAGTTTCTTGAGAGGATAATGACAGCAAACCTCGAAGCTTCAATGGCTTTCAATAGCTCTGAAGAAATGGATTTTCCTTTCTCAAGTTCTTCGTTGTCCCTAAAGATCCTAATTCCTTTCCCTTTCAACTCACGGTACAGATGATCCGTAAAGTTCTCGCGAGTGTCTTCGCCTCTAAAACTGAGAAAAACATCGTATTCCCACCCGGGCAATGACAAAGAAGATGTTTTAGTGATCATGGAAGCCATGGGAAATTCTAAGCTTTACTGTCTATGACAAGGCTAGGATTAGCGCTATATATATATATATATATAATGGAAAAGTCGTCGAAACATTATACTCTACATTCTAAAAGTCGTCCTTGCCTTTTTTTTTTCAGTCTGAACAACGTACACTAAAGTCGTCAAATGCAAGCGAAAAAGTCGTCAAATTGAGCAAATTTCAAGGTGACTACTACTAGCACTGAAGGAATTAGACGGAAGGAAAAAGATGAAACACGGCTGAAAGGAATGGGTCAAAAATTATAATTACATTATTAGAAACGAAATTCACAAAATCAATTACTATTGAACAGTTAGAAGATACTGCACAAATAATATATGTAATGAACTCACATTTTGCCAATTTTTCGTCTACAATGAAACAAGTTGACACTAATTTGCATCGGTGTTGGAAATTTACTTGCAAGTTGCATTCACATCCTTAATCTTATAAGAAAGACACAAGAATCTAGCAGCCAAACTAGAATCTATTCTGTTGTATGTACTAATTACATTAATATGGTCATAATCACAACAAGCAAATCTCTAAGTTGGGGATCATCAAAATGGAAAATCCTACAAAATGCGAAAATCAGATCAAAATTATGTAAACACCTGAGCTTCCAAATTTTCATAATCACAACAAGCAAGTCTCTAAGTTGGGGATTATCAAAATAGAAAATCCTAGAAAATGCGATTCAGATCAAAATTCTGTAAACACCTGAGCTTCCAAATTTTCATAATATCAATAAGAGGACTAGTAAAGGAAAAGGCAGAGAGTGATTGAGGGTAAGTGCAACGGCTGTTTCGGAACAAGTACCCAAAAAAAAAAAAAATGCTTAGGTTGACAACAAAGACGAACAATTTTACAGCCCCCTGGCTTATAATGCTTGCAAATAACAGATCAAGTTTCACAATTACATCTGCTACAGGGAAATGTCAAGCAATCCTCATACAGAAAACACAGAGAGACAGAAGAACCAGCAAATTACAATGCTCAGAACTAATGACTACAGATTATTCTATGACTCTTTTGCCCTTGTCTTTAAGCCTGTAATCAACAGATCCTCCCATTCTGCTGGGTATTGTCTCATCATCATAAATTTTCTTATTTCTTTGTCTACGAATATCAACTGCAATTTGACGAACGAGATCCTCACTGTCAGACAATGAGGCAACACAGTGCCTTATTGCTTCCTTAAACTCTACCTCATCATGCGGATATATAAGACGGATCCCACAATTCTGCACTGTCAAGCTTGGGCTGTCGGTGAAAATTGAAGCCGTAATGCTTGTGCATTGATTCAACCAAAGTGGAAGTGAAATTCGGGGAATATAGGATAGTCACATGAACCCACCTAGATATAACAACTCGACATCCTCTCCGGTGGGGCGATAGACATGGTAAGGCTCTATGCTGTCAATCGCAGTTTCCAAACAACAAATAAGATAATGACAAGTTTCTTGCTCCAAATTTTCATGGGTGGCAGTTGAATTCTCGCAGACTGAAAAAGAAGCACATAAAGCAAGTCCCATCCAACGGCCATCCTTATAATTATGAAATCTTGGAGGTAACCCAATTGCCACTTGGGGCTCATTGCTGGAATGGCTGAACCAATCCAGGATTTGAATTGGAGGGAAGCAAGAATTATATACAGAGCATCGATCAAAGGCCTGTAAAATAGAAATGGGTATACTCAATCTTTCAGTATATAGATCCCTATCACTATAAGAGCAGCCAGCTTCCGCGGTTTGCTTAATATCTTGGAAATTCATGGTGTTGTTGGTGCTTTTCTTGAGTTTCTTGAACACTTTCATGGTGTTTTCCTTGGATTCTTCCAAGAGAATTACGAGCTTCTTTTTCACTTGTTCTATTCGAAAGGCTGGGCTGGGGTTCGCGTACCTGATCCATTCAACGTTCAAGAGACCTTCCACGGGGTCCGTAGGATTTTCCAGCACCAACGCTTGCTTGCATGCTTGGATGACGTCGTTGTAATCGTATTCCAGAGCGGCGTCGTACTGGGCCAGGCGGAAGAGTACCATGGTGTGGTAGAGCGCGAAGTAGATGGAGTTGGGGGTCAGCTGGACGGCTCGGCGGCAGGCGTCGAGCGCTCTCTCGAGGTGCTTGACTTTGGCGGCAGAGTCGACGCTGATTTGGGAAACCACCTGTACATGAAAGCTGCTTCTGATGCTGTAAAGAACGGCGGAGTCAGGGTAGTGCGTAAGAGAGTCGTCGATGAGTTTAAGCGCCGTGCTAAGGTTACCGCCACGGTCGGTGGCGTCTGCCCGCTTCATTTCGATGATGACGTTAATCTTCTCATCTGGCGGCGAGGGAGGAGTGGAGGGTGCAAGGGTTGGGGGTTTGGCGCGGGCGCAGTTCTTGTAACGAGCCATTTTCTTGGAGGGAGGTGGAAAACGGTGATTTTGAAATTATTATTTTTTTAAAAAAAAGAAACTTCGAAAAGAATGGATTGTGTGCGGCTCCAGATAGATTACGTTTGAATATATATATACAGGAAAATGCTATAGTTCTTCTCATAGTGTTCTCTTGGATTCTCTCAGACTTACGTAAAACATGATTTAAGAAAAAATAAAATTGTAGTGGCTTTTACCACTGGTTTTTTTAGGTATTAGCACCAAATTTGAGATATTAGTACCAAAATTGAGGCATTAACACTAAATTTAGGATGATCAAATCCATTTTGGGTGATACCATCCCTAAAGGGTTAACCTTCCACCCTTAGTTTTTAGTTTTGAATCCAAAAACAAGTTTTAAAGCATTAGAACCTAAATATTAACTCATAAAAATTAATCTGTTGGCAAAAAAATGATACTACAATTTTATTTTTTCTTAAATCAGGTGTATGTAAGTCTGGGAGAACCCATGAGAACACTATAAGGAGAACCCCTATCTGGACCACTTAATTTGTCCAATTTGTTTATATGGACCATTGAAAAAAATACAGCAACTTTTTTACAACCAAATCCGTCTGGGGAAATTCTTAAAATTTAAATAATTTTAAATTTATGAACTTTAATCGTAACCATGAAATAAAGGGGAAATTCTTAAAATTTAAATAATTTTAAATTTATGAAATTTATTCGTAACCATGAAATAAATCTCTTCGGTTAAAATAAATCTCCTCATTTTCACTTTAATCCACTTGAAATAAATCTCTTCGGTTAAAATAAATCTCCTCATTTTCACTTTAATCCACTTCAATGAGTCAGCGTCTTACTTTTTAATGTTAGCGTCTTACTTTAGGGGTGCTCTTGTTACCTTTTTTAAGTTTTGAATTACCTAAAAATGAATAATGTTATTTAATAGACTCTCATTTCAATACCATATAACTATGATGACGTGACAATAAATATTAGCTTTTGGATCAATAAAGACTTGTAAAAATAAAAATTAATGACTGATATTCACTATTACATCATCATAATTATATGATAGTCTTACGAGAATATACTAAATATAATTTCTTCATCAGAATTTGTAACAACCGCAATTCTCACAAAATATCTTTGCCTGTATGTTACTGTTTGGCTCATAGGGGCCAAACCAACATGAAAGTAGCAATACAGACAAACACGAACTTTAAACAGAAACAGAGCATCATGCTAGACCAAAGTTTTATATGGCTTCAATCCCATGAGAGTAGGTTTACCACAATCTCGCCATAAAACAAAATTTTGTGTGGACTAATTTATATCATTCTTCAATAGAATAATTCAACTGCTATCTGTTATTTAAAAAATGAATATATATACATATATATATATATATATATATATGACAAACAGAGAGACTAATGCCAGTAAACTGTTTCGAAATATTCAATCAATGTGGAAAATAAAATTAAAACATAATTAGCAAACGCAATGACAATGCCATCTTGCCTCTCATCAATGCAATGATTCTCCCGGCCGGCCACCGACTCAAAGAAGTGCTATTGGCAAAAGGTTATTCTACAACTCTTTTGCCCTTGTCTTTAAGCCTGTGATCAACGGATCCTCCGAGTCTTTCAGGTTCAGCGTCCTCACTGGAGCTGCCAGTTCTACTGGGTATTGTCTCATCATCATGATGTTGCTTATTTCTTTGTCTATGACCAACCGTCAAATGACGAATGAGACCCCAACTATCAGACAATGAGGCAATACAGTGCCTTATTACTTCCTTAAACCCTACCTCATCGTGCCGGAATACAAGACGTAGCCCGCAATTCTGCACTGTCAAGCTTGGACTGCTGCTGAAAAATGAAGCCATAATGAAATCGCATTGAGTCAACCAATCTGGAAGTGACCTTCGAGGAATATAGAATAGCCACATGAACCCACCTAGATGTAACAACTTGACATCCCCTCTCGTGGGGAGATAGACATGGAGAGGTTCTACAAATAAGACAGTGAGAAGACAATGAGAAGTTTCTCGCTCCAAATTTTCAAGGATGGCAGTTGAAGGCTCGTAGACTGAAAAAGAAGCACATAAAGCAAGTCCTATCCAACCACTATCATTATGAAAATTTGGAGGTACTGGAACCATCACGTTGTCCCCATTGCTGTGATTGCTGAACCATTCTGGGATTTTAATTGGAGGAAAACAAGAATTATATACAGAACATCGATCAAAGACCTGTAAAATAGAAATATGCATGGTGTCCAATGAGAGAGAGAGACAGAGAAAGAGAAGCTTGATAGTATTTTTTAAACAAATCAACATAATTTTTTACCGGCAGAGTTATGCGGAGTTGATTCTCACGGGGTCCCTCCTCAAAAGAGATGCCACTTCCACTGCTTTGCCCTTGATAATTAGGTGTCCTCAATCTTTCAGGATATGGATCCCTATAAGAGCAGCCAGCTTCAGAGGTTTGCTCAGTAATTCTAGTCTCATCTGCTATTAGCTGATGGATATATTCCACATTGTTGTCAAAAGGCGAGGTAACACACTTTATGATTGTCTCCTGCAACTCTTGCATATCTTTTTGGTATACTAGACGGAGCCCACACTTCTTAGCAATCAAGTGATCATATTGCATCCAACTGTTGCCATTTTTCTTTTCTTCGGGTAAGTGTCCAACTGTAGCCTTTTCTATTTCTTTGACTGATTGTCCAATTGTAGCCTTAATGGAACTGCATAGGTTCAAATCTTCTGACCATAACTTACGCGGTATGTAGGATACCCAAATAAATCCACGAAGATATAACCACGTGAACTTTTCTTCGGTGATCTTGTAGGTATGAAAAGGTTCGACACTACCTATGTCGGTATCCAACAGGCAAAAGAGTTGGTGAGAAAAACCGGAATCCAGATTTCTACGTATGAGAGTCGGATGCTTGTTGACTGAAAAAGCAGCACATAGAGCAAGTCCCATCCAGTCACTATCATCACTTAAATTTGGAGGTAGATGGTCGATAGTCACAGAATGCCCCCTACTTTTACTTTGATGGTTGAACCACTCCGGAATGTCAGTGTGAGGTAAAACAATATCAGTTACATGGCATGGATAAAAGCCCTGTAAAATAGAATATGGTTTTGGATGAGACTTGAGAGAGAGAGCAATATCAGTTACATGGCATGGATAAAAGCCCTGTAAGATAGAATATGGTTCTGGATGAGAGAGAGAGAAACCTCAAAGTTGTTTTGAAGCAAATACTCAAGATCCCTTTTCAATTGGGAAAATGAGTCACTGTTGCAGTCAAGAGATGTAGACGGTAGAGTTGGTTCAACATAATATCCTGAAGTGCGTTCTGGAAATCCTTCATTTGAGAATGTTTTTGATTCTGGTTCTACTTTATGTTTATTTCTCGATGGAGGCCTCCGAGTGGATTGAAAGCGCCTGCAACTGTCCAAGTAAACAAGCTCAACGTTAGGAATATTATTGATGCATTCAGAAGGGCTAATGTTTAGTTACCTTTCAGATGTGGGAGAAAAGCAGGGGTAATTGGATTCAGCCCTGTTACCCCTGCTTTGTACAAAATTTGCTCGATTTACCAAACTTCGGTAATAGTCAACACGCTTGGCTTCCGGGATAGCTGATACACACTCGACCATCGTTTGGACAAACCCTTCCACATCTTGTTTATACATTATATGCATCCCACACATGACAATCTCCACCGCTGGCCCATTGCATTCAACTGTAGCCCGAATGTGACTCCATTGGTTTAACTTAGTGGGAAGCATCATAGGTGATACAAGCTCTACTACAAGCTTATGCGACTCTCCAAATGCGGATGCAGGGAGGGGAATGGCTAGGTTAGGTTCCAAACAACCTTCATTGCTATCCAAATGAAGAATAATAATGTCTGTAGAAGTTCTTGAATCTGTATTGCCACTGGAGTAAGCTGGAAAAGCCAAAACAGCACATATAGCAAATCCCTTCCAAGTCTCATCATTATACAAATTCGTTGGTAGCTGGATTTCTATTGAGGGCCCATTACTTTGATGACCGAACCACTGCGGTATGTTATCTTGAGGAAAGAGAAATCCATGATAATCGTTTTGGTGTCCCTGTAAAGTACAGAATTATAGACATTTGATGTTCAATGTCAAAGAGAGAGAGAGAGAGAGAGAGAGAGAGAGAGACCTCAAAGATTGTTAAAAGCAATGGCTCGAGCTTTCTTTTGAGCAAGGTGGTTGATTCACATTTGTAGCCTTGGTTCTCAGCCAAATCTTGTTCAGCTACATCTCTACGAATGAGATCCCAATTGTCTAAAAATGAGACTGAACAGTGGAGCACTATTTGCCTCATCTCTTGCTCATCTTGCTGATACATAAGACGGAGGCCACACTCCCGCACTGTCCAGCCCGGCCAATCACTCTTAATTGAAACCTTTATGTGATTGCAGTGATTCATTCCATCCGGAAGATACCAATATGGTATACAGCAAAGCCAAATGAATCCACGTAGATGTAACCACTTGAATTCCTCTCTGGTAGTGCGATATACATGGATAGGTTTTGAACTAGCTGTGTCTGTTTCAAAATGACAAATAAGGTGGTGAGGAATTTCTGATTCTAGACTGTCAAAAAATTCAGTTGGATACTCGTGGACTGAAAACGAAGCACATAGAGCAAATCCTATCCATGTAGAATCATTATGCAGATTTGAGGGTAGCTTGATTGTCACTGAAGGTCCATTTCTTCCACGATGGCTGAATAACTCTGGAATCTCACTTGGGGGGAAAATACAATCATATTCAAACAGTAGATGATACTCCTGTAAAATAAAAATGTAATGGCCAATGAGAGAGAATGAGAGAAAGAGAAAAAGACAGATAGACATAAAAACAGACGAACCTCAGAGTGTTTCTGAAGAAAATTTGTCCATTTTCTTATCTTCTGGTAATCTATGCAAAGTGGAGTTTCGCTGGTTTCTCCCTCATCCACATGGCCTTGCTTATTATTTCTGTTCTCATCACCTTCAAATTGATTGGTGACTCCGAATTTGTGAGGACGTGTGGTCGCACACTGGACTATTGTTGCTACTAACTTTGAAATTTGTTGCTTGTACACAAGTCGGTGCCCGCACTTCTGCACTTCCAAGTCTTGGCTATTGCTTACAAAATGGGCTTTCAGGTTATTCCATTTGTTCAAACTATCTGAGAATGAACCACGTGGGATATACGATAGCCAAATAAATCTACGTTGATTTAGCCAAATAAATCTGTTGTATTCGGACGCAGTGAACACATGAAAATTTTTCGTGATCAAAAAACCTGTGTCCGTAGTCAAATAGCAAGAAAGGCTATGATAAATTTCCGAATCCGGATTGTCGTGGATAAGAGATGGAATTTTGTGGACAGTGAATGCAGCACAAAGAGCTAAACCAATCCAATCAGAATCATTAAACAAATTTGGAGGTAGGCTGAATGCCTCTACGGGACCACCGTGACAGCAGAAAAACTTGGGAATTTTACTTTGAGGAAAACAATCATTATAAGGGTAGCGTTGATACCAGTAGTCCTGTAAAATAGAAACGTGTTGTCCACAACACTGGAATTTGAGAGTTTTCTATGAGAGAGAGAGAGAGAGAGAGGTGATTACCTGAAAGTATTTAAAAAGCAAAGAGTATAGGGCTTGTGAAACAAGACCACTTCTGCAAAGTACATTAAAATACATTGCACCAGCCTGTATAACATTGGAATCTGAATCTCTTGAAGCCCTTCCAGCAGTTACCTGACTCAAGTATTTTTCAAACACATTAGAATTCTTTTCTGCTCCGTGTTCAATACTTGATGCAACCTTTTCCAAGAATTGAATCCTCCTACATTTGTCCAGAAAAAAAGATATTTTATCAGCTAATTAAGCTTAGAAGATTCAGTATTAATGATGTATGCATAATGCATTTATGCTTACCTTTGCATTGAGGTACGTAGACCAAAAGGAATGGGCCATTCTCCTTCTAAGCGATTGCACTCCGTACTGGATATAGCCTCAGGAACATAGCTCAGCAGCCCTTGCACTTGATCTTCAAGACTTCGGAAATAACCTCGATGGTATTTATCCGGGCTCCTTAAAATGCACCCTGCTATTGTTTGGACAAGCCCTTTCAAGTCCTCCTCCATTATTACTCTGCTTCCACACATTTCAACCTCCACACCTGGGCTAAAGCTTCCAAATGCAGCTCGAATGCAACTCCGTTGATTCAACTTATCAGTGAAAAACACACGTGGTGCATAAAATAGCAAAAGTCTATGTGACTCTACAAAGACGTCTCTGGAGAGGGGAAAGACCATAAAACATTCGAGATCATGATGATCATCTGTATCCAAAAGACCAAAGAAGTTGCGAGAAATTGTTGAATGCAGATTATCACAGGAAGCAGTTGCCTGATCATTGATAGCATAACGAGCATATAGAGCAAATCCCATCCATCTCTTATTATCATATAAATTTGGAGGCAGATTGATGTTATGTATGGGCCCCGTACCATGATTTCTGAACCATAACGGTGATTCACTTAATGGAAATATATATTTGTACATTTTGTTTTGTGCATAGTTTACCTGCAAAATATAGAGTTATATATGGTGTTGTGAGAGAGAAGTACGGTGTTGAGAGAGAGAGAGAGAGAGAGAGAGACAGACAGACAGACCTCATAGCATCTCAAAAGCAACGACTGAAGATTTGTTTTCAGACGGATGGCCGAGTCGCTTTTGCAACCTTGGTCCTCAACAGGTATCTGGGAAGGTGTACTAAAACTAAAATACTTCGAGTTGCATTCTTGGATTTCATGTGAGATCGTGTCCAGTGAGGTAGGGCGATTTTCCAAAAGCTTGGACCCACTAGATTTGACTTCAACAAAATTGTTTGGTTTTTTCAAAGTATAAACCGCATAGCTTTTTTTCCGATAAAAAGCATCAATTGTAATGTTTTTATGACTTGGAGATCTCATGCGGTCGAATTGCCTCTTTATGCCGCAAATGTTGAAAGTGTTCCAATCAGAGGGTTTTACTGTTTCAGCAAACTCTTGGGCATTTTGCTCATTTAGTACTAGACGAGCACCACTCATTTTCACTGCCATGCTTGGACTACTGAATGTAATTGAAGCCTCAATGCAGCTCCATTTATCCACGTTATTTGACATTTTTGCAAACCAGAGGCGTGGTACGTATAGCCAAAATCCTCTTGACCCATCACCGTGGACTTTAGGGACACTTTGGACTAGCGGCTGTTTTAGTGGACCTTCATCAGTGTCAAAATTAAAAAAAAACTGGTCCAGATCTTTTGACTCGTACTCGAAAATCTCGCTTCTAAAACTTGAAAAATCCATCCTTTCATCTTCATGGACTTCAAAAATAAAATACAGAGCGTATCCCAACCAGTTACTTCTATCATTCGAATCCAGATGCAGCTGGATTGTAGCACGGGAATCAGTATTCTGATTGTTGAACCACCTTGGAATTCCAACTCTCGATGAAGTACCAGAGATTACTTCGCCAAGATCAATGGCTGCCTGTCAAAAATAGATCAAAAAAAAAATGTTAAAGTTAGGCGGATATTTTTGTGCGTGAGAGAGAGAGAGAGAGAGAGAGACCCAAATGTGTCTTCGCCGCATTAAATTTCTTCGTGCAGGTGATACTTTTACATTCTGGCCTCTGCAATCGTCATACTGATTTGATTTAGGGCAGCAAATAAACGATGCTCCTGTTTCATCTGAAGTCCGAAAATCAAATTCCCTATATTGTGTTTCCAATATGATACAATCAGCAGCATCATCAGCAATAAATACATCTGATGGTAATTTTGGCAATGATCGAAGCCTGCTACACTCTTTCACGAAAATTATGATGAGCTTAGAAAGTTGAGAGATGCTTTCAGGTATGTGCTCAAATTTGTTTCCACTTAGATCCAGAAATTTCAACGATGACAAGCTGCTGAGATCATCGGGAATTGCTCCATCCGGTAAATCGCAATAACTCAAATCTAATTTTGTCAAGTAGCATAAACCTAAGAATGAAGTAGGCAACACCAACCCAATGTCGGGGCTCGGAATCAAACAAGAAGCGAAGAATGGCCATGTAGGATGCGGACCTTTACATCCACGGAAGCATAAATGTTGGAGGTTCTTCAATTGTAGAATGGAGGATGGTACGTGTATTATAGCGGTTCTACTGACATCAAGTTCCTCCAGACGTTCCATGTTCCCTAGGTTCTCTGGCATTTTATCAAGTTTTGAGCAACCGGAAAGAATCAAAATTTTAAGGGAATCCGAGCTAATGTTGCATGGAAGGCTTGTAAGAGATCTGCAATCTTTCAAGTTCAGTAAAGTAAGTCGTTTGAGAACTCCAACAGATGGGTGGACCTCATATAAGTTCACACAACCTTGAAGAATCAGCTTCTCAAGATTTGGGGCTCCAGTCAAGTCCGGAACCTTGATCAAGTTTCGAGAGTCACTTAGGTCAAGGATTTTTAACTTGGGTAAACTCTGTAATAAAACAATAAAATTGTTAGAAAAAAATAATGAAAGCATAAAATCGAAATTGCTCATAAGTGTGTTACAATGCCACTTTCTTTAAGAAATTATTTTTCCCCTCCATAAATGGCAAGCAAATGGGTGACAACAAATATATCTCCAAGATACAATGAAGCCCATAATATTTATGTAGTTTAGTTGCATTTTGCACAAACGAAACTAAACGCGAGCACCCTCAAATTTTTTATTCTAGCAAGAGACAAAGACTCTAAATTTTTGTTTAAGTATAGAAAGTGTTTTTGAGAGAATAGATGAAGAGATAATTTTATGTGCTTTTCAAAATTGGACTACAATCTTTATTAATAGTGTTAGAATAGCAGTTATAGTTACACGCCTAATAAAGTGGATGTCACTAGTTTGAATCATCCTCCCTCCTCTTGTGTGGACATGTCAAAAAAAAAAAAAATAGCAGTTATATGTGTCTGTTTACTAACGGTAATAAACTGCTACTTTAATAGACACTTATTTTTAACTATTAGATTCAATAATTAGCAACGATTATTTAATAATAACCATTATATCTTAATTATTTAATCTCAATCATTAGATCATAGTTAATTTGGTCTTATAATTAACTTTAATTGCGGTCCAGTAAATCCAACTATTTGGTCTACCTAAAAAGCATCATAAGGTCTAGATTGTATGATCCTGACCATCCAAAAATGAATGGTCATGATCAAATCGTTACGAGCTTCGATACTTTGTGCCAAGTGCGCCATCAAGGGGCCACAAAAGCACCACTACACTTTTCTCCTTTTCAAATGTGAGACTCTCTTCATTCAATCCTCTTTACAACCTTCTATTTTAAAACATTCTCAAGGCATAAAATAATATCTATATATATTAATTGTGAAAATCTTTCAACAAAACATGGGGAAAAAAAATTTAAGCAATCATCAACTTAATTTGAAGAGGAAAAAAAGAACACACTTGCATAAGTTAAGATCTTACCTTCTTTCCCTTCCATATTTGTTCAATGTGGCTGCTAGGCATGTTGAGTTCAACGAGTTTATCAGGTGAGAAACTCATTGGCAACAACTTTAAGGGATATCCATGCCAATCCATAACCCGCAAGTTGTTAGAAAGATTACTAAGACCTTGAGAAAGGTGCACATTATGGATTTTGAGCAATCTTAAGTTCGGCATCTTCGAGAAGACTTCAGCATTCAAGTGTAACTCTTCCTGTGGAGCAGAGTTTAGGACTATGCCTTCAACTTTTTCTGTTCCCTAATAACCAAGAAGAAAGAATTGGTGTAGTGAAAGATATACTAAAAACTGAAAGTGCAGAAAGTATATACAAATATACTAGCTTATTCTCTACTTGCCACTTACTGTATTGTTCTTCAGTACATGAAGGATGTCTTCACTAAACCACAGTCTGCTACGTCCATTAGGATCTTCAAAAGAAGATTCACCACGAACTATCTCCCGACCCATTGCTTCTAACAAGTCATGCATCCACAATTTTTTTCCTGAGATGGTTATGAGTGACTTGTTAATGAGATTATCTATACCGAGTATTGGGTGGTAACCACAACTTTCTAGTATAGCTACCACACGATCTTTGTCCTCCCCTTTGAAGAAACAAGCAATATCTAAAAATATTTTTTTCTGTAATTCCGGGAGTCCATCAAAGCTTATTTTAAGTTTATCCTGGATGTTCTCCTCAGGGATTTCTTTTAGTTTACTTAGCATACTTTCCCATACACCTACACTTGTACGATACAGGGATGAACCCAAAATGTCAAGGGCTAAAGGAAGGCCTTTAGCATGAGCTAAGACCTTCTTGGACAGCTCAACAAAATCTTTAGGGGGGCGGTCTTCCTTGAAGGCTTTTCGACTGAAGAGTTGGAGTGCTTCATTGTAATTCAATTCCCTAGCCTCGTATATTTCACCTTCAGCTACATCATGTTCAATCAACAGACGCTTATTTCTTGTCGTTACGATGATTCTACTACCTCGACCAAACCAGCCACGCCTTTTTGCTAATGCGTGTAATTGTTCAGGTTGATCCACATCATCAAGAATGATGAGAACTCTTTTCCAGCATAGTCTATTTTTTATCACATTAGCTCCCTCGTAAACATCCCCTATATTAATGCTGCTTTCTGTCATGATAGTCTTGGAAAGAAGTAGTTTTTGTAAAGCAACTAGACCATGTTTTCCAGCTTCTTCTCTAACATTGGTAAGAAAGCAATAAGCTTCAAATTCACGAGCAATTCTTCCATAAACAGCACGGGCAAGAGTTGTTTTACCAATTCCAGGCATACCCCATATCCCTACAAAGCGTACATCATCCACCCCTATACCTAAATATGAATTCATCAGTTTCTGTACGCGAGACTCTATTCCAAAAAGTTCATCGGAAACAATTGGAACTCTAGAATCCAATTGACGAAGTATCTCCCCAACAATTTCATGAATAACTTCCGACTCATGCCTGCAAATTAAGGAGATCGAATAATCATTTTTATAAGATAGATTGTCCGAAAAAGGAAAACATTCCGTAAATTTGAGGAAAATTTTACCATCCAGGTTGCAATACCCAAAACTTAAGTTGCAATTGACCCCGCAAACTACCTATAGTACCCTCCACTAGGAAATATTTCTTGCTTAAAAAGAACGAGCAGCATTCACGTGTATATAAAGTTGTTCAACAAAGAGCACTATATATATATATATAGAGAGAGAGAGAGAGAGAGAGAGTTTTTTTTATAGTTTTTTTTTTTAATGGAACTTCTATTGATGAAATTTCATGAGCATAAAGCTCTTACAACATAAAGTATACAGTTATGAAAAATCATAGAAAAAAAAAACTATGAAGGTCACAGAGTCATAAAAATGACTTTAAGCTTTCTCTAACCTATGTACAATTACATTTAAAAAACAGATCTACTTCGTACATACTAGATCTAGGATATGGGTAATCCAAATACAAAAAAAAAATAAAAGCAACTAGAAACTAAAAATTCAGCCATGAGAGTTAAGTCCCTGCATTGATCTACTTCATCCTCAATCCGAATGGCAGGACAAACAAAATAAAAAACAAAAACCCCACAAGCAGCAGCGGATGAGCACAACATTGTAGACATTCATTTGGAAGACACGCCTTGGCCGAACAAGACAATCAGATCTACGGTTGAAAAGACTATATCTAAATCTAAAGCAACTCGCCAGAAATGAAAACATGCGGAACCTATAGAGCAGACATCGAACACTACTACCGTGAAATGAGAGAAAAAAAGATCTAAATCTTGAAGTTTTTCTTAATATTGTCTAGAAGAAAAGAGAGGAAATCTAAAGAGAAGAGCGTTACTTATAATTAACACGTTTATTTTATAAGGATTAAACTTTGTGACTTTTTAAATTTATTTGATATAAGAGTTATATGGTGTTAAGTAAAGAAATATGGTTAAAAATAATCTTATAAATATTTTTTATTTTTAATAGCAGTTAATTGAGTGAAGAAAAGAAAAATTGTTATTGATAATCTTTTAAAAACTTTTTGAATAAATTATAATGAGATTAGCTAACTTTCCTTGGCGTTCGAGAAAAGAAGTATGACAGATATATGTAGCTACCGTAAGAGAAGTGTTCATATTTGCAGTCAAAATCAGAAAATTCTTACGGGAAGAAGAGAGAAAATTATCACCTGTCCTGTAAATGCCATCCGGAGACATTGGCCACTTCTCTCAAAGCATCTCTCCATCTCTGCACCTTCTTTTTATTCTCTTTGAAATGTTCTTCGTGCTGAGAAAAGACCTGTGCAAAACTCCCCCTCTGGTTGCGTACGTCAGAGGGATCCATATCGTAGAAAACAGGCACAACTGTGAGTTTCTTCTCTTTCATGCAGTCAACAATCTTTGCAAGTTCGTCTAAGCACCACTTCGACGACGCATAGTTTCTTGAGAGAATGATGACAGCAAACCTCGATTCTTCTATGGCTTTCAAGAGCTCTGGAGAAATGGGTTTTCCTCTCTCGAGTTTTTCTTCGTCCCTGAAGGTCCTAATTCCATTCCGTTTCAAAGCGTCGTACAGATGGTCCGTGAAGTTCAAGCGAGTGTCTTCGCCTCTAAAACTGAGAAAAACGTCCCATTCCCATAGAGGGAATGAAGAAGGGGAACAAGAAGAAGAAGAAGCCATTGGAAACACACCAAAAGCTTTACTGTCTGTGACAAGGCTCGGATTAGCGTTATATATGCAAGTAAAGTCCCGCTTTCGATCGGTGTCGTGGAAAAGGGGTCGAAATGAGTTAACACGTTACTTTCTCAGAGTCGTCGACTCGTCGTCACCTTTTTTTTTTCAGTCATGCTAAAATGGAAATAAAAATAAATTTGCTTTTGCTGTGTGTTCTTCCACCTTTCAATTGCCGTTTGCTGTCTTGCGTAACTTGGACGTGCCTGTTATTCTTTCTTGTGTAATTAAGTTGGCTTTTCCTTGGTGCACGTACTGTTAAAGAAAAAAGCAAGCAGCCCGGGTATACCGGAATGCCTAGCCCCTTGCAGCAGTCGCTCCTCACCTTTTCACGCTCCATGTTTTACGGCTTGCCTTCTGCTGATGCACATCATATCAGTACAACCTCGTGTTCTCAATCCTTGATCGGGACTGTCGCTACTTGATTATTAAAAATGTTTTTTTTTTTTAAATAATTATTAAAAATGCCTTTTTTTTGCTATACATTAAAATCAAAGTAAAGGAAATTATATTTGGGTCAACAATATAAAAAATATATATTAAAAAATATTAGGGCTGCTAACTCTTTTACTAATACATGGGTACTAACATGACGGAGAGCTTTTTCATTTGTGAACAAAATAGTTAATAAATTTTTAATTAAAATGATGAACGAAAATTTACTGTGGCCGGAATGTGAATGCTCTCAAGTCTTGCCGTGTAGCACTGAAGTTTGTTGACTGTTTTAAGTCGCTGATTTGGTGGGATGGACACCGAAATTAGCACTTAATTAGTATGCTTCCATTGATTAAAGCCATTCTTTCTTTATTGAATTCTACGTCCATTGCTCCCTCCCTTGTGAGGGCTTTTTTGTTTGTTTTAGTTTTGGCTGTCCTTGTTTCTGTTGTTTAGCTTGCTGTTGGCTATAAGCTTGTAGTGCTTTCGGTTTGGCTGTTCTCAGCTTCTTTTATGAATGTTTGTTCATTACAAAAAAGTAAAAATAAAAATAAAATTCTACGTCCATTGATGCTGACAAGAAATGGTGATTGACATTAAAATTTATTGAATTTATATTCATAAACTAATTAAAATGATATTCAAACATATTAGGTAAAAAAATATTATTGATATTCTTTACACTTATTTATTACATTTATTTTATATTGTGTGATTTTAATTTAGTTAGTTACTTTAACAGAAGATTTGGTAAACTGCAACAATGCTCAACACTCACCAAATGTAATATATATATATATATATAATGATCGAGGTCAGTAATTTGTCTATATTTCTCTTATATTTTTTTACAAATTTAATAGATCAACAATATTTCTCTCATAATAATTTAATATTATGTGGGATCCACCATTTAGTTATATAGAATCCACATAAGTTCACAAATCTAATAACTGATTGTAAGATGAATGATTCACGTCAATATTTTCTGAGGTGTAATACGGCCACAACTTAAACCTAACTAGACCCAACTTTTAAACCCAATTTTTCTCTCTCTTATAGTTTAAGGCTCTCTCTCTCCTCCATCCACAGTTTCTTTTTTAAAAAAAAAAATTAAAAACACTACTACTTAAGAGAAAAGTTGGGTCTTCTTAATTGGGTTTAAGTGATGACTTTATTATTTTCCATATTTTCTCTATCTTTTTTCTCATCTCATCTGCCTACAAAATAGATAAATGACAGCTAGGGGCCAATAAGTTTATCATGTTTGGTCAATATTTTCTTATAAATTTAATAAATCAACTATTAAATTTGTGGAGTTTACATAAGTTCACAAATCTAATGGTTAATTATAAGTTAATATGAGCCAAACATAAGAAATATATTAACGTGCATTTTTCAATTTCATATATCAACCTAGATTTATTGACCCCCACACAAACTTAATGATAAATTCATTCATTCACTACGAAGATAATTAAAAAATAGCTAAAAATAGAATGAAAGCATATAACTAACATAGAGAGCCAATGTAAATATTTTATTTCAATATTTTTTTTGTAAGAGGATAGATAATGTAAATGCTTTGAAAAAGTAAATAACTAAAATAAAATAAAATAAAATATTAATTAAATTGGTGAACAAAAATTTACTATGGCATGTGAATTCTCTTACCTTGCAGCAGAAAAGTCGTCAAAGTGAGGAAATTTCCAGGTGACTACTTCTACTCTTCTAGCACTAAAGTTTGTTTATCAAAAGAAAAAGATAAACTTTTAATTAAAATGGTGAACAAAAATTTACTGTAGAATGTGAATGCTCTGAAGTTTATTGACTCTTTTAAGTCGCTGATGTGGTGCGATTGGGACACCCAAAGGTATTACTGTTAGCATGCTTTATTTATTAAACCCATTCTTATGTCCGTCCATCAACATCTTTCTTTATTTCAAATTAGTTATAATAGAGAGATACTTTTATCTTTTTATTTTTAAGGAGATAAAAATATTATTCACTATAACTATCTAGATATTATCCCAATTCATTTAAAATTGAGAGGATCATAATTCCTATGTCCATTGATACTGACAAGAAATTGTGATTGACATGAAAATTTATTAAATTTAAATTCATAAACCAAGTTATTTAATTAAAATGATATTCAAACATATTAAAGTAAAAAATAATAATGATCTTCTTTCCACTTATTTATTACATTTATTTTATGTTGTGTGATTTAAAATTTATGTGATTTTAATTTAGTTAGTTACTTTAACAAAAAATTTGGTGAATTGTATATAAGAAAAAAAATTAATAAATAAAGAAAGAAAAAAAAAATATTGAAAAAAAATATTTAAATTGAATTGCTAAATTGGATGAGGACTACTAGGGTGCGAAACAAATGAACCCAAATTTTTTTTCAAACTGACATGGCGAATTGTTGGCCAACAAAGGAGAGAGAATTACTTTTTTTTTTTTTTTAATTTAAAACTCTTGCCACATCAGTTTGGTAAATTTTCTGCGTTCATTTGTTTGGTTTCTTAGCACTAGCCAAATTAGATAGCTAAAATAAAGGATGAAATGTATGTATTTTGAAAAAGCATATAGCTAAAATATTAAAAAAATATATATAACTAAAATAGAGATTTTTTATTTATTTATTTATTTATTTATTTATTTTGTGAGTAGTGAATAGAAAATTTAGAACATGAATGTTTATCCTTAATATTAAAAATTCAAACTTACAAAAAAAAAAANAGTAGTGAAGAGAAAATTTAGAACATGAATGTTAAAAAAATAAAAAAAATAAAACTCAAAACTTACAAAAAATATTAAAAATTCAAACTTACAAAAAATAAAAAAATAAAAAAATAAAACTCAAAACTCAAAATAGATAGTATCCAACTTTGGAAGTTAATTAAAAGCATTCTTAATTAATTTGGATCTAACTAATATTGGTTAAAAAAATTAAGAGTTAATTAATATTGTCACATCATCAAAGGAGAATAAATGTGTAATATATATTATTACTCATTATTTTATGTGTACATTTTTCAAGTCTCATTATTTTATGTTAAGTTTGAATGATGGGTTTGGACCTCATGTGGTTCTTACACCTGTAATTAAGGTTTGTAAACCTCTTGAGGTTTATGACTTTTTCTATACTCTTTTTGCTTTTAAAACCGCTTTATATAGTCCCTTGTAGAGGATTGGGCTAATTATTTGGCCCATTAACTACTTTGTTATTGTGTATTTTCTATGTTTGGGTTTATTGTAGGAGAGCCCACCCCTTTTCAATATTTTGATCACTTGTCACCTTTTCTCAATTTGCTTAGAAAAAAAAAAAGTTTGAATGAATCCGCTAATTTTATTCAAATAATAATTAATTTTGATAAGCTCTTCGTAGAAA
>CM017324.1:38947786-38959761 GCA_006937295.1 Carpinus fangiana | reverse complement strand
AAAAAAAAAAAAACATATTCCTAAAGTAGCAACGCATGTCACATGGATCGCCAATTGACAAGGCATGTGGTTGTAGTTCAACAATTCTCCTTCAATGTGACACTTTTACGATTCGAACCCATAGCCCTTGTTCCGATACAATCTATTGGATAAAGCGATAATTTCATCTGAAAACCAATTGGTGTGAAGTAAGAGAAGTCAAAGCTTTTTATGGCATCCGAAATCGCTCTCTATAAGACATGTGAGCAGAGTGACATTGTTGCACCTCAACCAATGGCTCATCCTTTAACTATCACTAGCTTAGAGCCCGCGCTGTGCGCCGGGTTTTTTATTTGTATTTTTATATATATATAATTAAGTCAAAAAGACTTTAAAAAATTATCAACAACAAATTCTATTTTCCTCTCTTAATTAACAAATTAGTTACCAAAAATGACAAATGTTCATAAGATCATTTTAAACCATAATTTTACTTAATAGCATAAACCCACTTACCCAATAAATTTAAAAATTCATAAATTTTAGTTCTTATAAATTGAAACGTGTTAAATATTTGTTCCCATATATGTAGTTTAAAATTGAATATAAAGGAAAAAAAATTCTAGATTAATCAATCATAGAAAATGATTGATTAATCATTATATTCCAACAATGATATCACTTCTCCTCCGCTACACAATCTATTATGGTAAACTTTTGTCTTTTAGGAGTTGAACTTCCTCCTCATAAACAATTTTTTTTGAGAAATTTTACTATTACATTGACAAAAGTAAATAAGTGTTCTAAAATATATGAGCATGTTGATATCTGATTACAGTTATATTTACTAATTTTGTTAACAAAAGAATGTTGATAGTTTAATTTTTCTTTTAAAAAAGAAAGAGATAAAAACAGTGGCATGAATATAGCCTATATAGGAACACCCAAAAGCAAAAATGAACAACAAAAGTCAATTAAATTTACAAAAAATAATAATAATAATAATTGTAACTTGTATTAAATAAAATTAAGAAAATTTGAATGAAAAATAATATATAAATTAGAATAGAAATTAAGGACAAAAAAATAAGTAAACAAATGAAAAATACTAATATAATAAAGAAGAACTAACTTTTTTTGTATATTTCTCTCAGTTCCAATGAAATCCACAAATATAAGAAAAGGTTTTGCCAAATAGATTTTTTTTTTTTCAACCATCCTTCACATATATAAAAGTAAAAGAAAATAATTTTAAGACATATAGGAAAACAATTCAAAAAAACTCTATTGATTGAAAAATTAAGTGTGAAATATATTGGAAAAATTGAGTTTCTAGAAAAGAAAGTCATAATTATTTCTTAAATTCAATGTAAAATTTACAAAAGAAAAGTGATAAATTGAATAAAAAATAATATATAAATTAGAAATAAAAAAATAAGGGTCAAAAACAAAAAAATGGAAGAACATAAGCACCGGAAACAAAGATAAAAAAATGAAAAAAAAAATTAATATAATTGAAAATAACTATTATAGCAAAAAACAAAACAAAACAAAACAAAGAAAGAAAAAAAATGGTAGTATAATTTTTCATTGAGAAATAACAAATAAAAAATCTCTAAAATATAAAGGACAAAAACAAAAATGAAAGATCATAAGCACCGAAAATAAAGATAAAAAATATATAAAATGACAATACTAATATAATGGAAAATATACATTTTTTTTTCAACCATCCTTCACATATATAAAAGTAAAAGAAATTGATTTTAAGACATACAGGAAAACAAAGACGAAAAAAATCTATGATTGGAAAATTGAGTGTAAAATATATTGGAAAAATTGAGTTTCTATAAAAAAAAACTAAACTATTATTTCTTGAATTCAATATAAAATTTACAAAAGAAAAGTAATTATTTAAATAAAAAATATATATAAATAAAAAAAAATGGAAGAACATGAGCACTGAAAATAAAGATAAAAAAAATGAAAGAATGAAAAAATTAATATAATTGAAAATAACCATTCTTGCAAAAAAAAAAAGACATAAAAAAACTGTAGTATAATTTTTCATTGAGAAACAATAATTGAAAAATTGAAAAGAACTGTTAGAGGAAAAATAAATAAATAAAGAACGAAAATAAGTGTATATAATTTTTCATTGAGAAATAACGAATAGATACTCTTTCTCTTGTCTTTTTCGGAAATTGATTGATATAAATAGAAAGTAAAAGAAGGAAAAATAGAAAATAGAAAAAAAAATATGATGGACAAAAACAAAAATGGAAGAACATGATCACCAAAAATAAATATTAAAAAAAAACATATAAAATGACAATACTAATATAATGGGGAAAAAAAATGTTATAGCACAAAAAAATAATAATAATAATAAAAAGAAAATAACTGTAGTATAATTTTTCATTGAGAAACAACTATTGGAAACTCTCCCTCTCTCTTGCCTTTTTTTTGAGTTGAGTGTGAAATTTGCAAAGGAACATTGAGATATATAAATAGAAAGCAAGAGAAGAGAAAAGAAAAATAAATAGAGAGAATTTTGGAATTTTTTGTTTCTTCATTAATATATCAATTAAATGCATTTCAAATAAAACTCATACGTTTTAATTGTCTCACATTGAGATATAAAGAGAAAGCAAGAGAAAATAAATAAATAAAGAGAGAGAGACACAGATAATTTGTGAACTTTTTGTTTTATTCATTAAGACAATTAAATATATTAATTGTAGTATATTAACTGTTATGGGAAAAATAAATAAATAAAGAACGAAAATAATTGTAGTATAATTTTTCATTGAGAAACAACAAATAGATACTCTCTCTCTTATCTTTTTCAGGAATTGATTGATATAAATAGAAAGTAATAGAAGGAAAAATAGAAAATAGAAAAAAAATATATATATAATGGACAAAAACAAAAATGGAAGAACATGATCACTTAAAATAAAGATAATAATAAAAAATAATAAAAAAAAAACATTAAATGACAATACAAATATAATGGAAAAAAAAATGTTCTAGAACAAAAAAAAATAATAATAAAAGAAAGAAAATAACTGTATTATAATTTTTCATTGAGAAACAACGATTGGAAACTCTCCCTCTCTCTTGTCTTTTTCCTGAATTGAGGGTGAAATTTGTAAAGGAACATTGAGATATAAATAGAAAGCAAGAGAAGAGAAAAGAAAAATAAACAGAAAGAATTTGGGAACATTTTATTTTCTTCATTAATATATTAATTAAATGCATTCCAAATAAAACTCATACGTTTTAATTGTGTCACATTGAGATATAAAGAGAAAGCAAGAGAAAATAAAAAGAAAAATAAGGAGAGAGATAGAGAGAGACAGAGAGAATTTGTGAACCTTTTGTTTTCTTCATTAAGACAAATAAATATATTAATTGTTACAGGAAAAATAAATAAATAAAGAATGAAAATAACTATAGTATAATTTTTCATTGAGAAACAACGAATAGATACTCTCTCTCTCTTGTCTTTTTTGGGAATTGATTGATATAAATAAAGAGTAAAAGAAGGAAAAATAGAAAATAGAAAAAAAAAAAATATATATATATATAATGGACAAAAACAAAAATGGAAGAACATGATCACCAAAAATAAAGATTTAAAAAAAAAAAACATATAAAATGACAATACTAATATAATGGGAAAAAAAAAAGTTCTAGCACCAAAATAATAATAATAATAATAATAATAAAAAAGAAAATAACTGTAGTATAATTTTTCATTGAAAAACAACGATTGAAAACTCTCCCTCTCTCTTGTCTTTTTCCTGAATTGAGTGTAAAATTTACAAAGGAACATTGAGATATAAATAGAAAGCAAGAGAAGAGAAAAGAAAAATAAACAGAGAGAATTTGAGAACTTTTTGTTTTCTTCATTAATATATGAATTAAATGCATTCCAAATAAATCTCATACGTTTTAATTGTCTTACACTAAGATATAAAGAGAAAGCAAGAGAAAATAAAGAGAGAATTTGTAAACCTTTTGTTTTCTTCGTTAAAATAATGGGAAAAATATAAAAAAGCCCCCCAAACTACCAGCTGTTTACAATTTAGCCCCCCAATATTCAAAAAGTAATAAAATAGCCCCCCAAACTACCAAAATGTAACAAAACGGCCACTTATTTTTTAATATTCGTATAATACCCCTATTCTTTTAACAAATAAAATAATAACATAATTGTAAAAAAACTAAACAATTTTTTAAAAATACAAAAAAACAATGGGCTAATAAATAAATAAATAAAAGTTTTTTGGAATAAATAAATATTCGCCTACTATTTTTTTTTTGTTGGGGTTTTTTTTACAATTAGTTTAATATTTTATTTGTTAAAGGAATAGGGATATTATAGGAATATAAAAAAAATAAGTGGCATTTTTGTTGCATGTTGGTAGTTTGGGGGGCTAATTTATTACTTTTTAAACATTGGGGGCTAAATTGCAAACGGTTGGTAGTTTGGGGGGCTTTTTTATATTTTTCCCTAAAATAATTAAATATATTACAAATGAGAGCCCCTATGGTTAGGATGCGCTGCAAAACATGCAGTTTACAGCATCCAATAGGGATGCACCATCAGCAAAATGCAAAATATAAAATAGATAAGGAAAACACCATAAAACAACCCAATATTTTAATATTAAAAAATAAAATCCCTCAACTCACCCTCATCTCTTGCGTCTTGCCCACAGCAACAACCCACCCATTCTTCCACCAATTCTTCCATTGACGATTCAATTGAAGTTGAAGATCGTGTCCGTCGATATCTCCATTTTCGTCGAGCCACGCCAACACTCTCTGCAAGATTGGGTTCCGATTTAGTCAAGAATCGTCAAGTTTTTTCGTGTTCATTGATTCTGTACAACATTCTACAATTTCCGATTTTGCAGAAGAATCATCAACTTTCTGCAATTTTTTCGTGTTCGTTGATTCGTGTTCGTGTTCACGTGATGAATTTTCATATGGGTTGTTATTGTTTTGCTTAATTATGGAAAACCCATATATATTTGTTTGTAAAACTTTTTGGATGGATTTGATTTGTTGCTCAGATTCTTTTATTTGTGATGTTAGAATTTTGAAGTTGTATTTGAATTTCATTTTCGGTTGAAGGAGAAAGTTGGTATTTTGTGTATCTTGTAATGTTTGCTTGAGGGGAATGTTTGCCTAGGGGGCTCTAAGACACGGCCAGGTTGAAATAGCAGGTCATTTGTTTGATGAAATGCCTGCGAGAGACTTCTTTTTTTTTTTTTTCTTCTTCTGAACAAGAGCTGTTTGCCTAGAGATGTTTTCAGATATAATGTCAGACTTCCACATTATCAATACTAAAAAAAAGGCTGATTGCTCAAGAGCTACAATGTCAAAAATGTTAATTGGAGTAGAATCTCTCTTAGTTCTAACCATACACTGAGTAATGGCTTCTTTAGCAAGAATATGAAATAGCAGGTCATTTGTTTGATGAAATGCCTGAGAGAGACCTTTTTTTTTTTTCTTCTTCTGAACAAGAGTTGTTTGCCTAGAGATGTTTTCACATATAATGTCAGACTTTCATATTACCAATAATCAAAAAAGAGTTGATTGCTCAAGAGCTACAACGTCAAAAATGTTAATTGGAGTAGAATCTCTCCTAGTTCTAACCATACACTGAGTAATGGCTTCTTTAGCAAGAGTATGAAATAGTAGGTCATTTGTTTGATGAAATGTCTGCGAGAGACTTTTTTTCTTTTTTCTTTTTTTTTTTTTTTTTTTTTTTTTCTGATGAACAAGAGCTGTTTGCCTAGAGATGTTTTCACATATAATGTCAGACTTTCATATTATCAATGCTCAAAAAAGAGTTGATTGCTCAAGAGCTACAATGTCAAAAATGTTAATTGGAGTAGAATCTCTCCAAGTTCTAACCACACACTGAGCAATGGCTTCTTTAGCAAGAGTATGGGCAGCCTTATTGGCCTCTCTGCTTACATGACCACTCTGCCAATGGGGAAAAGAGTTAAGGATCACTCTTCCTCAATGCATCAAAAACGTTTTTTGGCATCCCCTTCGGTACACATTTTGGAACCCCATGGATTAACATAAACAGAAACTAGTACACCCTTCTCATTTCTCAAACTTTTACACAAAATGAATAAATATCAAATATCCCTCAATGAATCAATATCAAATATCCCTCAATGAATCAGTATCAAATATCAATATTAGTGAATCAATATCAAATATCCCTCAATGGGACATCATATCCCTCAATGGATCAATATCAAATATCCCACAAAAAATTGATTACATTTGGATTTTTAGCAAAATATCCAACAACTAGAAAAAATCATAGCAACTTGAGGGAGCTTCATAGGCGTTGATTCTATCTACACCAATATCAACTGTAGACGATGAAGATACAGGATCTTGAGACACGACAAGTGTCGTTGTAGAGGGATAAACCATAGTTGGCAAATAGTACTGTAAATTATTCACAAATAAACAAAAGTTAAAAGAATAAATATCTTCACTATTAATCAAATAAACACATATTACTTTGGTAGAGTATATGTTATAATGAAAATTTACCGTTTCTAAACTTTGTTGTTCTATCAACCCCAAGTTAGCTGGCATAAACTTTGTATCCCTATTGAAAAAGAACATTATGAGAAATATGTAGTCAAAATACAGTTAATGTAAAGTATTATAAATTGAAAAAATAAAAAATAAAAATCATAAGAATACTTGGTTTGCCTATGTGAAGGACAATTGCTTTTCACATGCCCAATTTGTTTGCAAATGCTACAAGTCCTTGGGGTAGCTCCTTGTTTTTCTTTTGGATGTTTTTGTCTCAAAGCTTTGGTCGTCCTCTACAAGGAACATGAAGAGGATCTTGCAATGTAAATGTATTGTTTGACAATCCAGGACCCTCGAAACTTCCTACATTACCATCCTCTATATCTTTATCACAATTATCATCGATTGTCAAAAGCTCGTGACGTAGTTTTTGTAAAGCAATGCTAAGATGTTCATATCTTTTTTTCGAATGGGACCCCAATTCTACAATGTCATCAAATTCCAACTTTAGGCTATTTTTCATCAGGGTTGAAGAATTTTGTATCTCTACTTCTATTTCATCACTAGATATATTATGTATAATGCGACTCTTGGCATTGATCGTCAATCTCTCTAAAACATAATGTTGGGGGATGTCCACTATTGATTTCTTCAAAAAAATGTGAAGAATGTGTCTACACAATATTTCAACAAATTCAAACATGTGACATGTACAAGTCACTTTCTTCTCAAGAATTTCAAGTGTAACTTGATAAAATGGACTTTCTCTCTCATGATGGGTCACCCTAAATATCTTCATACCTTCTTCTTCTTGATGTTTAGATGAATTGTATTTTTGACTGTTAAATAGCTCTTCTTGAAACATTAAAAATGACTTTCTTGTGTAAATATTTGCCGCCTGAACTTCCATCTTGTAGCATGTTTTCAAAATTGGTTTAGAAGTTTTTGTCTTGACATCTTTTTTTTTTCTCTTTCACGTAACGTGCATCCAAGGCTTTCTCATATTGATGGACAAATTCATGGACCATTGTGCTCTAACGAACATAATCTTTAAAAAAATTATTTATACTCTCACTTCGTTGAGTTGTAGACATGTCAGCACAAAATGAGTTTCGCAAGTAAACTGGTACCCACTTTGCACGCCGCATATAGAGTTTGTTCAACCAATCATTCTCTCCCAACCCGTACTTTCCTACAAGTTCTCTCCATTCCATCTCAAACTCTTCAATTGTAAGCGTGCTATGAATACAATGGTTAAACTCTACTTGGAAAGATGAATGCTTATTATATATATGAGCCAAATGTTCTGGAACTTTTTGTAAGATATGCCACAAACACAATCTATGAGTGGTATTTGGTAGTACATCTGCGATTGCCTTACCCATAGCCTTGTCATCATCTGTGATAATTGTAAAAGGAGTACGTCCAAGCATTGCCTTAAGCCATGTTTTCAACAACCATGTATAAGATTTGACCGTTTCATTTACGAGCAAAGTACATCCAAACATCACAGATTGATGATGATGGTTAACTCCAGTAAAAAGAACAAAAGGCATCCTATAGCGATTTGTCAAGTAAGTAGCATCAAAAGCAACAACATCTCCAAAATACTGGTATGCAGCTCGTGATCTAGCATCTGCCCAAAAACAATTTCCCATGCATCCATCATCATCAACATCAATTTAGAAAAAAAAACTCGGGTTTTTGGATTGTCTGTCCATAAAATAATTATACATTCTTTGTGCATCTCCCTTTCCAACAACAACACTTCTTTTATTGCCCACATAATTTTCAACATCTTTAGCAATACATCCAATATTATAGTCACAACCAGATTCTTTACTCAACACCGACATTATCTTTCTTGGAGGTACACCAGACTCATTTAGTGTATCTATAAGACTTTTTTGGGCAGGTGTTATTGCTCTATGCCTGCGAAGAAAACGTGTACTTTTAGGACTAAGAAGTTCATGATTATGTTCAGCAACGAACTTTCTTATAGTCCATCTTAACCCTACTTTCTTCAAACCCATCATTGCATTACATCCTACCCTTGTTTCTGCGGGCTCCGAATTTTTATGGATTTTCTTCTTACAACTTGTTCGACGAATTCCTTCCCTTGAACAAACATAATCTACCGCAATTAATAACTTGTCATTCCTCGATAGTCGAGTATGATTTTTTCTAATACTGAAACCCTTTCGCCTTGTATAAGCATTATAACATATACGAGCATCTTCAACCTCATCAAATTCCAAACCAAGGCATGGTTCCAAAGGACCATTATATGAAGAAAAACTAGCAGTTGGCTGCTTCAAATCATTCTCAAACAAGTTTATATTATTTTGATCTTCTATCATTTCATCATCAACATATATTTCTTTAATTAACTCATTATCTAGATCTGCAAAAGGCGCCATAGATTGTATAAGGAAGTATAAGGATTCATCATTTTACTTCATAAACTAAACTGAGCTTTTGATAAGAAAAATTAAAATAAAATTAATATTAAATAAATATTTACAACTAGTCGCTATTCAAAACTGATGAAAGCAAGAATAACATATACGAGCATAATAACAAAAAGAGCAAATATACTATTATGCAAATTGAAGTTTAATAGCTCACCAAGTAGTTGACTCTGATGTTCCTGAATTTCACCCATTCTTCAAATTCCAACAAACACGGGCACTTTCCTTAAATTTCTACACAGACCAAAAAATAACCCAATCAATACCACCATAGTTATACACAAACCCAAAAATAACACAATCTATATCACCATAGTTCTACACAGACCCAAAAATAACCCAATCAATATAAACATAGTTCTACACAAACTCATAAATAAATGCCAATCAATAACCCATAGTTCTAACAAATCGTAACCTTTCCGTGGCTTTGAGCAATCTCCGACAGCAAGAAAATCGCGGCGTAGCTCTTTCGTCAATCTCCGGCAGCAATCTCTGAGCAATCGCAGTGTTGTTTAAGGTGAGTTTAGGTTGAGAAAACGGCTGGGTTAGAACAGTGGGCTGGGTTAGAATAGGGACTGGGGTGTCTTTTTGGTTTTTGTCAATTGGAATAATGATCTGGTGTTTTCATCACCATTCTATTTTATGCTCTTTGTTGAAGTGGCAGCTTATGAGTGGTTGCTGTAAATGATGGCTTTTACAGATTGACCGGACCAAAGTTTAATTCAAAGTCAATATATATACGTAGCTAACTAGTAGTATAGGTAAGACATAATTAGGGAATAGGATCCTGTCCATTTTTAAATGAAATGGATAATATCCATTTAGTGTAAAATGAAGGGTAATATTGTAAATTTAGTCCTTCAATTTTAATGTTAAGACATTACTACCCTTTATTTTACGCTAAATGGATATTATCCATTTCATTTGAAATAGACGGGATCCTGTTCCCATAATTAGTAAGTAGTATACTTAATTAATATATAATTAATGAATTATGTTATTACTATATAGTTAATTGGTAATATTATCACTATATAATTAATGACTACTTACACTAACTGTTATATAGTTAATTACTAGCTTGTACACCTAATGTCCAACTAACTCATACTAAACGAAGCCAAAAAAAAAAGGAATGAAATCAAATGAAAGAAGAAAACGAAAAAAAAGAAAAGAAAGAAACAACCAATGGTAACGTTGCAACTTTGCAACGTTACCATTGGTTGTTTCTTTTTTTTTGTAATCCTTCCATTAATACATATAGTTAATTAGTGAATATAATTAATAACTACTATAATTAGTACCTAATTAATTAATATGTAATTAAGTATTACTATAATTAGTATATATATATAATTAATATATAGTTAATCATCACTACAAGTAGTACTACTAGTAGATAATTAATTGCTAGTATAATTAAGGGTAATTAAGTACTACTACAATGATTATATAATTAATTTGTACTATAATTAATATAAAGTTAATGAGTATTATAATTTTTTTTTTGAAAAGATACTGATCTCATTAAGGTAGAAGTCAAAAGCACGAAGCTTATGCAACGCAGAGCAACAAAACTCTGACAAATCTTAACCATAGCCAATATAAAACCATAGCCAAAACTGCGACTTTACCAACTGACTAACCTATGTGTGACTTCCGATATTAGAACAGATCTGCAACAAACAGATACCAACAATACATAGGTGTAGCCCCTAATGGAACCCCCACAACCAAAAGTTAAGGGACTAAACCATCCACAACCCAAAAGGCTAGGATGCCTTATTATAAGAAAAACAACTAAAGCTAACTCATGTACCAGATCTGCATCAAACAGCCAAGATCTAGAACATGAATAGCCCAAACACGACAACAATAAAACAAAACTAAAAAACTAAAAAACTCCACAAGCAGCAGCGGAGGAGCCCAGCATCGAAGAGATCCCCATGAAGACGCACCAAGGCTGATGAAGAAAAACAGATCTAAGAAAGAGAAAACTAGATCTGAAGCAAGATCTAGAAATACAACTTAGATCTGAAACAAAACATCCGCCTGAAAACGAAGACAGGAGGAAACACCGAGCACTGCTGCCGTAGAGGGGGAGGAGGGAAAATCTAGATCTAAATCTAGATCTTCCCTCCTCAAGGCTTTTTACTAGTTTGTTGCCTAGAGGAAGATGGAAGAAGTGGTTTCTAGAGAGAAGGTAGAGCCTTATATGTTAATGAGTATGTTAATGAGTATTATAATTAACATATAAGTGAATGCTACTATCATTAATTTGTACGTTTATAATTAATTACAAGTATATAATTAATATGTTTTTACTAATTACTACTAATTAAAATGAGTACGTATACATATAATTAATTGGTACTATATAAAGTCAATATATATACGTAGCTAACTAGTAGTATAGGTAAGACATAATTAGTAAGTAGTATACTTAATTAATATATAATTAATGAATTATGTTATTACTATATAGTTAATTGGTAATATTATCAATATATAATTAATGACTACGTACACTAACTGTTATATAGTTAATTACTAGCTTGTACACCTAATGTCCAACTAACCCATACTAAACGAAGCCAAAAAAAAAAAAAAAGAATGAAATCAAATGAAAGAAGAAAACGAAAAAAAAAAGGAAAAAAAAGAAACAACCAATGGTAACGTTGCAAAGTTGCAACGTTACTTTGCAACGTTACCATTGTTGTTCCTTTTCTTTTTCTTTTTTTTTTAATCCTTCCATTAATACATATAGTTAATTAGTTAATATAATTAATAACTACTATAATTAGTACCTAATTAATTAATAGCATAATTAATATGTAATTAAGTATTACTATAATTAGTATATATATATAATTAATATATAGTTAATCATCACTACATGTGCCACGTTACCTTTGGTAATTTTTTTTTTTTTTTTTT
>CM017324.1:38913328-38946404 GCA_006937295.1 Carpinus fangiana | reverse complement strand
TTTTTTTTTTTTTTTTTTTTTTTTGTTTTTTTGTGTGTGAGTAGTGAAGAGAAAATTTAGAACATGAATGTTTATCCTTAATATTAAAAATTCAAACTTACCAAAAAAAAAAAATCAAAACTCAATAGATAGTATCCAACTTTGAAAGTTAATTAAAAGCATTCTTTCGATCTAACCAATATTGGTTAAAAAAAATTAAGAGTTAGTTAATATTGTCACATCATCAAATTAGAATAAATGTGTGATATATATTATTACTCATTATTTTATGCGTACATTTTTCAAGTCTCATTATTTTATGTTAAGTATGAATGATGGGTTTGGACCTCATGAGATTCTTACACCTGTAATTAGGGTTTGTAAACCTCTTAAGGTTTATGACTCTTCCTATACTCTTTTTGCTTTTAAAATCGCTTTATATATATAGTCCCTTGAAGAGGACTGGGCTAATTATTTGGCCCATTTTTTACTTTGTTACTGTTACTTGCACTGTTATTTTTTGTGTTTGGGTTTACTGTAGGGGAGCCCACCACTTTTCGATATTTTGATCACTTGTAACCTTTTCTCAATTTACTTAGAAAAAAAGAAAAAAAAAAAAAAGTTTGCATGAGTCCGCTAATTTTATTTTATTTTATTCAAATAATAATTAATTCTGATAAGCTCTTCATAGAAAAAGAGTGTACCGAAATTTGAAGGAAGTCTCGTACATGTGAAAGAAAGACAAAAAATGAACAAAGGAAGGAGCGAAGGAATTAGGCGGAAGGAAAAAGATGAAACAAGGTTCAAAGGAATGGATTATGGGTCAAAAGAAAAAAAGTGGTAAAACATTATAATTAACATTTCCCATGTAACTGTTTGGGCACATGTTTCGGCCAGGGGCAGAACCAGGATTTATTAGTTGGGGGGACGAATTTACGTGAACATGAGCGGTGGTAATAATGAGGGGTTGAAACTTTTTGGGGGGAGATTTGTCCCCCTAACGTATAACGTGGGTCCGCTCTTGATACAAACTCATCTAATTCATACGTACTTATACATTATATAACTTAGCTATACCCATAGGCGTGTAATCGCTATTTCGGGAAAACACAAGCTACAAGTATGCAATCTAGCTCTAAGATTCTATATAGATGCTCAGTTATATATCCCACCACATATGCATATTAATACATCTAGCATCAAAATCATCATATAAATTATCACAAAGCATCATAAGCAAACCATTCATAACAATATCCATATACTCGATTACATCTCTCGCCACGTATGCATACTATTCCTTCTAGCAAAATTCCTTATAAAACAAATCATCATCATAAAACATTGTGCCATGCATTCTCATGGTTAACCTCCATTACTAGGATTAGTCAATCATACCATTACATCATACAATTTTCATGCCGTATCTTGTCATGCTTGTGGTCATGTCATCAAATACTTATGCTCATATATATAAATATATATATATATAATGGAAAAGTCTTCGGATTAGCTAAATCTCTATTTTTATAACATTTCTCAGGTAACTGCTTTGGCACAAGTTTTAGCCCAGTCTTGGGATTACCCTGCGATGGCCTATGTATCGAGATACCAAATCTAATGTTCTCAAATGGCGGAAATCTAACTATCTAAGAATGAATGAGGCGACATAACTCTCAAAGACGGCAAAATGAACTCAATATGGCCTGATTGCAGGTTCCATGGTACTCTTCAGATGCAAGCACCTCACATATTTACAAACGAAATGCACAAAATCAATCACCATTGAACAGTTAGAAGATACTGCACAAATAATATATGCAATGAACTCACATTTTGCCAATTTTTCTTCTACAATGAAACAAGTTGACCCTCATTTGCACTGGTGTTGGAAATTTAGTGGCAAGTTGCATTCAAATTCTTAATGTTATAAGAAAGATACAGAAGAATCTAGCAGCCAAACTAAAATCTATTCTGTTGTATGTACTAATTACATTAATATGGTGATAATCACAAGAAGCAAGAGTCTCTAAGTTGGGGATCATCAAAATAGAAAATCATACAAAATACGATAATCAGAGGACTAGTAAAGGAAAAAGCAGAGAGTGATTAAGGGTAAGTTCAACTGCTGTTTTAGAACAAGTACCCAAAAAAAAATTGTTAGGTTGATAACAAAGACCAACAAATTTACAGCCCCCTGGCTTATAATGCTTGCAATAACAGATCAATTACCACAATTTTTGTACAATTAAAAGACTTCGAATGACAATCAATTGAAAGGCATAAGAAGCCACCATGCTTCTTAATTACCACTAAGCTCAGTGAATTAAGCAGGTGAAACTTCCATCTGCTACAGGGAAATGTCTAGCAATCCGCATACAGAAAACACAGAGAGACAGAAGAACCAGCAAATAACAATGCTCAGAACTAATGACTACAGATTATTCTACGACTCTTTTGCCCTTGTCTTTAAGCCTGTGATCAACAGATCCTCCGAGTCTTTTGAAGCTACCAGTTCTACTGGGTATTGTCTCATCATCATAAATTTCCTTTTTTCTTTGTCTACGAATATCAACTGCAATTTGACGAACGAGATCCTCACTGTCAGACAATGAGGCAACACAGTGCCTTATTGCTTCCTTAAACTCTACCTCATCATGCGGATATATAAGACGGATCCCACAATTCTGCACTGTCAAGCTTGGGCTGTCGGTGAAAATTGAAGCCGTAATGCTTGTGCATTGATTCAACCAAAGTGGAAGTGAAATTCGGGGAATATAGGATAGCCACATGAACCCACCTAGATATAACAACTCGACATCCTCTCCGGTGGGGCGATAGACATGGTAAGGCTCTATGCTATCAATCGCAGTTTCCAAACAACAAGTAAGATAATGACAAGTTTCTTGCTCCAAATTTTTATGGGTGGCAGTTGAATTCTCGCAGACTGAAAAAGAAGCACATAAAGCAAGTCCCATCCAACGGCCATCCTTATAATTATGAAATCTTGGAGGTAACCCAATTGCCACTTGGGGCTCATTGCTGGAATGGCTGAACCAATCCAGGATTTGAATTGGAGGGAAGCAAGAATTATATACAGAGCAACGATCAAAGGCCTGTAAAATAGAAATGGGTGTACTCAATCTTTCAGGATATAGATCCCTATCACTATAAGAGCAGCCATCTTCTGCGGTTTGCTTAATATCTTGGAAATTCATGGTGTTGTTGGTGCTTTTCTTGAGTTTCTTGAACACTTTCATGGTGTTTTCCTTGGATTCTTCCAAGAGATTTACGAGCTTCTTTTTCACTTGTTCGATTCGGAAGGCTGGGCTGGGGTTCGCGTACATCCTTCCAACGTCCAAGAGATCCTCCAAGGGGTCTGTAGGATTTTCCAGCAGCAATGCTTGCTCGCATGCTTGGATGACGTCGTTGTAATCGTATTCCAGAGCGGCGTCGTTCTCGGCCAGGTGGAAGAGTAACACCGCGTGGTAGTGCGCGAAGCAGATGGAGTTGGGGGCCAGCTGGACGGCTCGGCGGTTGGCGTCGAGCGCGGTCTCGAGGTGCTCGACTTGGACGGCAGAGTTGTCGTAGCTGATTTGAGAAATGACCTGAAAATGAATTCCACTTCTGATGCTGTAAAGAACGGCGGAGTCAGGGTAGCGCCTAAGAGAATCATCGATGAGTTTAAGCGCCTTGCTAAGGTTCCCACCACGGGCAGCCGCGAGGGCCTGCTCCTTTTCTATGCTAATGTTAATCTTCTCATCGGGTGGCGATGGGGGTTTGGCGCAGACGCGGTTCTTGATACGAGCCATATTCTTGGAGGGAGGTGGAAAACAGTGATTTTAAATGATTTGAAAAGAGTGGACTGTGTGCGGCTCAAGATAGATTACGTTTATATATATATATATATATATATATATATGTAACTGTCTTGGCCACTTAATTTGTCCAATTTGTTGTTTATACGGACCATTGAAAAAAATACAGTATCTCTTTTACAACCAAATCCATTTGGGAAAATTCTTAAAATTTAAATAATTTTAAATTTATGAAATCTAATCTTAACAATGAAATAAATCTCTTCTAGTTAAAATAAATCTCCTCATTTTCATATCCACTTTAATGAGTCAGCGTCTTATTTCAAGAGTGCTCCTGTCACCCATTTTAAGTTTTGAATTATCAAAAATTGACTAAATGAGTAATGTTACTTAATAAACGCTCATATGAATGTTATATAACTACAATGATGCGACAATAAATATCTTTTGAACCTCCTTAAAATTCCTGATCAGTGTGGAGTTGTAACAACTGCAAATCTCAAGTGCTTCAAAAATTCTCTTTGCTTGTGTGTCTTCCCGTCGCTCTTTAGCTCATTGAGTTTTTTTTTTAAAAAAAAATTATTATTATAATTATAATTATTTTGTTTTAATAGATGAGATAAGAACAAACAGGCCAACCCAGCAGGAAAGTAGCAACACAAACTTGAACAGAAACAGACCGTCATACTAGACCAAAGTCCTCAACCAAAAAAAGCAAGACGGGTCCTTTGCCTTGTCCGGGGAATATCCAAGTATGGAAGTGGGCTGCAAGAGCCTCACATATGGTTAATTTGTAAGAAGCTTGTATAATAACAATACTTCTAGGACCCATTTAACGTTTCACATTCAAACTCAAGTATGAATATTTTAATTAAAAATTCCCCATAAAAAAAAATATAAGGTTTGCATGGTATAGTATGCAAACTTATCTTATAGAGATTGAACAAAGTTCATGTATATATGGCCATCATTTTTCTTTTTTGTTCGCTAATACTTATATCATAATCACAGGAAATTAAAAAATATATATATGTATAGAAGCCAGTTCCAGGTACTTCCCAGCCACAGGACTGCGGACATTGTATCTGCCTTCACATGGATCAGCTAGCCCGAACCATGGATAGAAGAAGCGTTCCTCCCCCTCCCTGTGCAAGCACAGAAACAAACAGGAAAAGAAAATGCACGCTCCCTACGCAGGCATTATCCTGTTCAGGTTCAAAGGGACTGTCTCAGCCTGATCTGCCAACATCCCAGCCAAATTATTAGCTTGAGCTGAAGCAGATACAGGCACCCCTGGTGCATCTCTTATGTCAATTCAGCAGCAAAAGAAAGAAATCATCACCAAAATTAAAACATGAAAAACAAAGCATTCTATTGCTGAGCCACACGAAACAGAGAGATTAAAGATAGATGTGTCTTTAAAGCTTTCACAAACTAAACTCCAAACTTTCCAACAGCGTTCTTGATAAAATCTATTCAGGCACCAAGTCTCCATTATTCCAAACCCATTCCCTGGAGGCATATGATCCTGCAAAAATTGGCACCCCCAATTAACGAATGCAATTACTTAGATTCTAATTAGACAAAACAAAAGCTCAGAGAAGCCATTTTCATAAGAAATCAGGAAACAAAAAACATAAGTATACTGACCTTCAATGCTCAGACGAACTTAAGTGACTTGCTGGCAGGTAAATTTCTCCACCTATTTCACCATGTTGTTCTCCGCTGACAGTTTTCTTAGCGGCCTGAAACTCAGCACTCATAGCATCCATCCCACGCTGCACAGCTTCCTCGGCACTCCCATAGCCATGCTCCTCAGCATACTTCCTCACATCCTCCGTTATCTTCATAGAGCAGAATTTAGGCCCACACATGGAGCAAAAATGGGCCACCTTGGCACCTTCTGATGGCAAGGTTTCATCATGGAAGGACATGGCAGTCATAGGATCCAATGACAAAGCAAACTGGTCCATCCACCGGAACTCAAATCTCGCCTTGCTTAATGCGTCGTCCCAGGCTTGAGCGTGTGGGTGACCTTTGGCTAAATCAGCTGCATGAGCAGCTATCTTATATGCTATAACTCCAGCCTTCACATCGTCCCGATTCGGCAATCCAAGGTGTTCTTTTGGAGTTACATAACACAGAAGAGCAGTGCCCAGAGCCCCAATGTTGGCAGCACCAATTGCAGAGGTGATATGATCATATCCAGGAGCGATATCAGTTGTTAAAGGACCAAGAGTGTAGAAAGGTGCTTCATTACACCATTCCAGCTGTTTTTGCATGTTTTCGGGAATCTTGTGCATTGGAATATGTCCAGGCCCTTCATTCATGACCTGAAAGTGTGTAGTGTCATATTGTGAGTCCTAATGTTAAACTATGAAGCAATAGAATGACAACTTTCAAATTCATTTTTCAAACATTAAGGTTAACCAAATTTGCTTTTCTGCAGTAGAAATCAGTTAAAAACCAAAAATGTTGAAATATTCTGAGATTTACACCCCAAATTTCTACTCAAGAAGGATAAGACTTCCATAGAAATAAGATTAGAAGAGATAGCTAAACCTTGTAAGGGCAATAAAGGCAAAGCCAAGTTTCTTCATGTTGTTAAATGTTTTTAAGCCATTAGGCCACCAAACATTTTGTAATGTTATTACCTGGACATCCTTTTCCCATGCTCTTCGGGTCAGCTCTCCCTGAGTTAAGAGCTCTGCAAACTGAGCAGTGTCATTGGCATCATAAATGGACCCAGGTCTCAGCCCATCTCCTATTGACAGGGCCACATCGTATTGATTACAGATGTCAAGTATGTCATCCCAGTGTTCATATGCAAAATTCTCCTTATGGTAAGCCAAGCACCATTTTGCATGAATGGATCCCCCGCGTGAAACAATTCCTGTCATTCGCTTTGCTGTTAGTGGGATGTATCGTAGTAGAACCCCAGCATGGATAGTGAAGTAATCTACACCCTGCTCAGCTTGTTCAATCAGGGTGTCTCTGAAAATTTCCCAGGTAAGATTTTCCGCGATTCCATTCGCTTTTTCAAGTGCTTGATAGATGGGTACAGTCCCTACTGGTACAGCAGAATTACGTAGGATCCACTCACGTGTCTCATGGATGTGACGACCTGTAGAGAGATCCATGACAGTGTCTGCACCCCACATAGTTGCCCATTGGACCTTGTAAACTTCTTCCTCGATGGAGCTCGCAACAGCAGAGTTTCCAATGTTTGCATTCACTTTGACCAGAAACTTTCTTCCAACTATCATAGGCTCTAGCTCCTGGTGCTTCTTATTGGAAGGGATGATTGCCCGACCACGAGCAACCTCTGATCTCACAAATTCTGGGTCAAGCTTCTCACGAGTGGCACAGTACAACATTTCCTCGGTTATAATTCCCTGCTTGGCATAGTACATCTGCGTGTATCTAGGTGTACCTAATTTCTCCCGCCTGTCAACCCAGTCTTTACGCAGTTTTGGTAGTCCTGATTAACTAACAATGTCAATTCAAAACTAGCCAAGTGATCACCGCCCACAAAAGGCAGAATTACAAGACGCTGAAGAAAAAAAATGATACAACTATTACTAAAATCAACTGCTTCCTTAAAATTTATTAATCGATTGTTTCACACCACTTCAATGTCCATTATACAAAGAAATTAAATCCGAAAAAGTTGATGAAGCACTCCTTTACAATCTTATTATGTTTCCCAAAGCAATCATCATTGGAACAAAGTTATAATGTAAAGATGTCAGGACTTCAGGTCATGACTCAACTTGTAAAGTGTACCAAATGGATTCAAGAGGATACAGTATCATAGAGTACTTGGAAGGTATGGGATTTATCTACAGAGAGTGGGGAAAAAATTAATTCAGAAATAAATAAATAAATAAAGAAGAATTAACATCTGTGGGAACGAAAAATATAAAAATAAAAATCTGGACACAAATAAAAAAGTATCCTCGCTAACAAAGGGGGAAAAAAAAAGTTAGGACTTCAGAGAGGAGTAGATATGTGAAAGTTAAACTTGATTTGCATACCAATGCGAGGGCTAATGTTTTGAGGACCAGTGGTGTCATAAGTGTCAAAGTGTGGTTCATCCCCAGCTAGGTGGACCCGTCGAAAGGGAACTTTGAGTATATGACCAGATTGTTCATGAATAACTTCCCTGTATGGCAGATTATGCATCAGTTCATTGCAAACAAATGTATTTGACTACATTTTACGTGGGTGTCAATGTCATGCCATGAGCAGACAAGAGTTAGCACACCAAGTATCTCCAAATGAAAACAATTAGTCACATAAAGCAATTGGAAAAGAGCGAGAGATGTACTTAGATTCTTTTGTGCTCTTTGGAAAACATTGTTCAAAGGACGGAAGTGGCAGAAAATCAGGAGCAGCAGGATCAACTGTATGCTTCCTTTGTTTGGCTTTCTCTGAATCGGTCGTTGGGGGATCAAATGTTAATGTGGCTCTAGGGCCCGAGCTAACAGATGTTTCCTTCTTAGATGCACTTGAGCCACGCCCAACCACATCAAACCCAGGCAAGAAGGCAGTACTTGGGAACTTTGCTGGAGAAGCATGGTTGCCATTCTTGCACACAACTGACGTCAAGCTAGCATGCAGACTATGCAGTGATGCCATCTCTAATTCAATCTGAACAGTATTCGAGCATTAAAAGATTAGCATCTAATTGACAAGCAACTACACATGCTCTGTATCTACAACAAACTGAGTTGTAACATACAACAAAAAAAAAAGTACATATATATATATATATAACTCCTCCTTCAACGAACGACACAAAACTCAGACCATTAAAGGAAAAAAAAATCACTAAAAACAAACCTAAACATTTAAGACAACCAAAAAAAAATAGTAGCCAGGCTCTGTTTGGTAGGTGAGGAAATGCAACAAAACAAAAGGAAACTAAAAACTCAATAGCGCTGAAACCAAGGACGGTGCGTTTTGCGTACTCGGAAACCAAACAGCATGCAACTCAAACGAAAAAAAAAAAAAATTGATTTCCTTAATATTTCCCGGCAACCAAACCGAGATCTAAAGGCCGCACGCGAGAGAAATCCAAGGATCAAATAGGAAACGAACAGCAAGAAATTGAACCTCACAAACGAAAATATGCATGGAAAATTGCTAAATCTAAATGGAAATCAAAGCTTACAAATAAACAAAGAACATTGAGAGTGTAACGTTAGGGTTTAGGAAATGCGTATTTGTGAAAGAGAAACGGACCTGGAAACGAAGCGTAAGGCCTGGTCTTATCTTCTTAGGCACAGAGTCTCACTGAGAAGTTCTGAGCTCACAAATTCACATGCCAAAGATTACGTTGGCTGGCTCGCCTTTTATAGGGGAGCCGGGGACAAATCTCCCGAATACTCCAAAAGATACCTCAAAAAGCCATAGCTGACGTGGCTCTCGTGATTCCTCATTTAGATATTTCTTTGAATTTTTTATGCCCTGTTAATGGGCTATATACTTGCACTATTTAATTAGAAAAGTGCTAGAGGTTCTCTTCATAGTATTCTTCTAACGTTTTTTCAGACTTAAATAAAACATGATTTAAGAAAAAAAAAATTATAATGGCCTCCACTACCCTTTTTTTAAGCATTAGCACCAAAATTGAGGCATTAACACTAAATTTAGGATGATCAAATCTATTTTGGGTGATACAATCCTTAAAGGATTAACCTTCCACCCTTAGGTTTTAGTTTTGAATTCAAAAACAAGTTTTAAAGCATTAGAACTTAAATATTAACTCATAAAAATTAATTTGTTGGCAAAAAAATGTATTATAATTTTATTTTTTCTTAAATCATATTCTAGTAAGACTAGGATAACACTACGGGGAGAACCCCTAGCAAACCCCATTTAATTAAGCTTTTACTTGCACACTTAATTTGGCTTCTTGGCCAAGAAAAATAAAAACTTAATTTAGTGTTTTTTTTCAGTGGTTTGAAGAGAATATTAAGTCATAATTTCTGCGGGCAGATTTGGATTCTCTCCATTTTAAGTAAAATTGTCACATTGGTCAGTGGTTTATGTCACCCTCTTGTATTTTTTTAATTCATTTTTATGCGATTAATTCAAATTCCTAATCCGGCCAAAAAAGCATATTTGATTGCAGGGGAGCTATCCCTGAACAACTATGTTTTTTTATTCCTAATCACACATCAATCATACAAGTTGCAACATTTTTTTACTTAATTCTAACGCTTTGAATCTGTAAGGAGTAGCAGAGTCAGCAAAGAATCTTGTCTTCACTTGAGAGTGGAGACTAACTGGTTCATAATTTACACCTTTTTCTTCTTCCTTAAAGTTTGCCTTTTTTCTTTTTCTATTGTAAGTTTTTTCATAAATCAAAGAATATGTCAAATTTTCCTCTTTGCGGCCTCTTTGGGCTCCATAATGCCTACCCATTTTGATGTTACTCTTTGATTGCGAGAAAGGGTATGACTGGTGATCTTTCTCTTGCATCTGTATAAATTTAAAATATAATAAAACTTGCTTTTTTTTTCTTTTTTAAAAAATATATTTCTTTTAATCTTGCATTTATCATTGAGCCATATTGAAAATATTATACTAAACCCACTAGCCTCTTCCATAGGATCTTCCTAATTCATAAATTTTCAATTGATTCGTGCATTCGATTTAGTCTTTTATTCTTCAAATATGATTGTTTTTCTTTTTAAATTCAGTTCTGACTCCTGATTTCATTTGTTTAGAAAGTTTGCTTTTTTGTCTTCTTAGACTCTTAATCTTTCATTTCCCAACTCAAAAAATTACTAGTCACCAATTCATAACCTTTCGCCCCTTGTTCACCATTTTCTCTCATTGTCATCTTTGACTATTCAACTTCTTTCTCCAAAAAACTCGCTGTCTCTTTAACATTCACAAACAACAAATTTTTCTCCTAAATTCCAAGGAAAATAAAAGCTTGATTATCGCTCCCTATATACTTTAGAAGGAGAAAAACTTAAATGTGTCAACATGTGATCGGAGGGTGTTTAAATAATTTTTTAGTGGCCGACATAACTCCAATCATATGCTAACACGTGTTAATTTACCATAAGATAATAGGTAAGTATTTTTATTAGCTATTACCTTGGATGTTTCCTTTCCAAGGTGAAAAAGTTAATGCTTATCTCATACCAAGTGAAAATAATCACTTTCTAATCACAAGAATTATGGAGAAATTTAATAACAAATTCTTACAATTTATAGTTAAGAGAAGACTACACACCTCCTCCCTTCCCAATTATAAAAGAATAAAGAATAATGCTAGAAACTATACTTGTGTGCCATTATTATCTCAACCTGTTGACGTGCCAATGGCCAAGCACTTGGTACCAAATATTATGATTTTTCCAGGACAACCATTGAATTGTGGTCCTTACAAATCATGTGGTTAAGAGATCTTGCTATTTTTCCTGTAACAAAGGACGNTCACTGAGAAGTTCTGAGCTCACAAATTCACATGCCAAAGATTACGTTGGCTGGCTCGCCTTTTATAGGGGAGCCGGGGACAAATCTCCCGAATACTCCAAAAGATACCTCAAAAAGCCATAGCTGACGTGGCTCTCGTGATTCCTCATTTAGATATTTCTTTGAATTTTTTATGCCCTGTTAATGTGCTATATACTTGCACTATTTAATTAAGCTTTTACTTGCACACTTAATTTAGCTTCTTGGCCAAGAAAAATAAAAACTTAATTTAGCGTTTTTTCAGTGGTTTGAAGAGAATATTACGTCACAATTTCTGCAGGCAGATTTGGATTCTCTCCATTAAAATTGTCACATTGGTCGGTGGTTTATGTCACCCTCTTGTATTTTTTTAATTCATTTTTATGCGATTAATTCAAATTCCTAATCCAGCCAAAAAAGCGTATTTGATTGCAGGGGAGCTATCCGTTAACAAATATGCTTTTTAATTCCTAATCACACATCAATCATACAAGTTGTAACATTTTTTTACTTAATTCTAACGCTTTGAATCTGTAAGGAGTAGCACAGTCAACAAAGAATCTTGTCTTCACTTGAGAGTGGAGATTAACTGGTTCATAATTTACACATTTTTCTTCTTCCTTAAGTTTGCCTTTTTTCTTTTTCTAATCTTCACTTGAGAGTGGAGATTAACTGGTTCATAATTTACACATTTTTCTTCTTCCTTAAGTTTGCCTTTTTTCTTTTTCTAATGTAAGTTTTTTCATAAATCAAAGAATATGTCAAATTTTCCTCTTTGCGGCCTCTTTGGGCTCCATAATGCCTACCCATTTTGAGGTTACTCTTTGATTGCGAGAAAGTGTATGACTGGCGATCTTTCTCTTGCATATGTATAAATTTAAAATATAATAAAACTTGCTCACATTTTCCTACTTGAAAAGATGGGATTTTTTGTTTTTCTTTTTTAAAAAATATATTTCTTTTAATCTTGCATTTATCACTGAGCCATATTGAAAATATTATACTAAACCCACTAGCCTCTTCCATAGGATCTTCCTAATTCATAAATTTTCAATTGATTCGTGCATTTGACATAGTCTTTTATTCTTCAAATCTGATTGTTTTTCTTTTTAAATTCAATTCTGACTCCTGATTTCATTTGTTTAGAAAGTTTGCTTTTTTGTCTTCTTAGACTCTTAATCTTCCCTTTTCCCAACTCAAAAAATTACTAGTCACCAATTCACAACCTTTCGCCCCTTGTTCACCATTTTCTCTCATTGTCATCTTTGACCATTCAACTTCTTTCTCCAAAAAACTCGCTGTCTCTTTAACATTCACAAACAACAAATTTCTCTCCTAAATTCCAAGGAAAATAAAAGCTTGACTATCGCTCCCTATATACTTTAGAAGGAGAAAAACTTAAATGTGTCAACATGTGATTGGAGGGTGTTTAAATAATTTTTTAGTGGCCGACATAGCTCCAATCATATGCTAACACGTGTTAGTTTACCATAGGATAATAGGTATGTATTTTTATTAGCTATTACCTTGGATGTTCCCTTTCCAAGGTGAAAAAGTTAATGCTTATCTCATACCAAGTGAAAATAATCACTTTCTAATCACAAGAATTATGGAGAAATTTAATAACAAATTCTTACAATTTATAGTTAAGAGAAGACAACACACCTCCTCCCTCCCCAATTATAAAAGAATAAAGAATAGTACTAGAAACTATACTTGTGTGCCATTATTATCTCAACCTGTTGACGTGCCAATGGCCAAGCACTTGGCACCAAATATTATGATTTTTCCAGGACAACCATTGAACTGTGGTCCTTACAAATCATGTGGTTAAGAGATCTTGCTATTTTTCCTGTAACAAAGGACGAAAGATACGGTTGCTTTCAAAAGCAACACTGATTTTTGGTTTCTCCTACCAAAAATATCAATGAATCAGATTAGGAAACAATCACCACCCTTCATTCCTTTGGGCAAAGGATTATAAACAAGTAGATCTAGATTCTTGTCTTTTTATGATGATCTCAAAAAGAAGTTAAAATTGACAGCTATTACGTAATGCAATCAAAATGGATTAGAGATTCTAAAACTTGGCAAACTTTATATCCTTACATAAGGAAGATGACATTTCAAGTAAAACTTGAACCATCTCTTGACAAAATTTTCCTTCAAATTCAGTTGAATAATTTTTCTTTGACCTAATCTATCAAATTGATGTGTCCAAAATACATGCGATTTTCATATATTCTATTGTTAAAAATGCATATGAGAATTATATACAATTTAGACACAAGTTGACCCAATTACCATATATTCTATTGGTTGACCCAATTACCATATTTTCTATTGTTATGTTATGGTCTACTTCAAGGACACACGTTGACCCAACTACCAATCCAAGGCAAACCAAAGCCTAAAAAGTCACTAGCCTAGTTGACCCATGCAGTTTAGCTTCCATGGCTACACTACACCCTACCAACCCTCATACTAATACAAACTGTAAGAAGAATTTATCCTTAAAAATCGACTTGCAAGAAGGTGAGCTCAAGCTTATATACACTATGTAAGACACCTCGGATCGTACGCTCCGCAACGGCATCTATAGCAACTCACTATATTCCTATAGGTCACTCCCTCCACAACTTTAACTCATGACTGGGTGTCTAGCTGTTACCAAATGATACAAACTCCAAGTAAAACTCACCCTTGAAAAACATGCAATGAGAGAGTACTCAAGAGCTTATAACACCGACAAACCATCTTTCTGTTTCACAAGCATAGCGAAAAATAAAAATACAGAGGGAAATCTGGTGAAGATTCACAGCCTTTGTAGCTCCTATGATCAACAACATTCGTCTGGACTTTCTGAACCATGTGGAGCGGTATGTATTTCACATAACAAGAACATATACAAATGAATAGAATTACATTACGGATGGTGGCATTTCTTTCTTGTCAGTTCCATATTCTGTATGACTTAGATGATAGCCAATGTACAAAAGATTCGATACCCACACTTGTAAAAAGTTAAGGTGAGAGATACTTGAGAAGGCTGACCAATATAACTCTTTCAGCCTTTTTCACTTTATCTTGTTTTAATCAGGTAAATTGTGAGATAAGACATGGCACATGATGGTAGATGCTGATTAACGAAGCCAAAATTTACCTAACTGAAATATACAGAGAAGTGTGAGCCAAGGCCAATCTGGAGGATGAGTTCACCGATGACAGCATCAATGGCTAGAAGCTGTGTCAATTGACTCCATTTTTCACTTGGCATTAAGAAGAATAAGCAACAGTTGTTATCATGAGCCTGTCCGAAGTGGGAGAAGAGTCTCTTGCTTGCCTGCAATAAAAACTTTAAGTTCTGCTGGTGCAACGACCAATTTCAACCACTCTTGAAGATCCTCACCTTCTACTTTCTCTTTATCTGAACAAAAACACTATCAGAACACCATGGCCAACAGTAGCCAGACTTATTTGGATTTAAGGAGCACTTATTTCACATCACAAACTCAATATCAGACATTTATATCTGCATATTATCCAGGTGATTATGAGGCAGTCCCTACACTTAAAAAGAACTGTTTTTTTTTTTTGGGTAAATCTTGAACAAAGTTCTTACTTTCGCCAATAAAATTGTTGGAAATAAGCTAGGTAGAGCTTTATACAAGTTTCTTAGGCTCAGATTTTCGATTTGAAGCTCGTCTATAAGATGTTTATTGGGCAGTTTCTATTCTCATGAAATCAAGTCTTCTATATGGTTTCAATATTGCTTGTTTGTTTTTAGAGATGTTTTTCTTGACAAGTCTGTCTTTTAAAGTCTCCATGATGAGTAATTATAGAAGTCACTCTTGTGTTACTCTAAAAATAATGTGGCTTCTAAAATCACCATTAGGCTTATGATTGATCATTATTGAATTTTAGTCAAATGATGACTTTAAAAGGCACATCATTCATGGAGTGACATAGGAGGGACATAAAAATAACTTTTAGAATTACTCCTCCATCCATGATACCAAAACAAAATGAGAGTTCTTATATATTGAAAATATTTGTGTTCTTTATTTGATCAAGGACCCACTTCTTTATACCTTCCCTAATTCTTTACTTCCTCATATGATTCTACACAATCTCTCTATCTCTCTCTCTCTTCAATAATTTTCTCTGCTATGTTCTTTGATAAATCTATACCCTGACCTATTTTATTTACTTTTTAAGCCTGACAGCTTTCATAATCATAAATCATCCACCATATTTTCTTTGCAAGACAGCCCCAGAATTTAGGATTCTCCATTTCATATGAACGTCTAGCAATTTGTTAAATTGTAAATGATATCCATTTGATCTAAAATTTGACATGCATGGTAAGTGTGGAAGACATTTAATCCAATGGTGACCTTAGCAAAATATTAATCCAATGCAAAGAGTTATACTAAGTTTATGTAGAACCCAACCCTATACATGTATGCACATATATTTAAAACAGAAGAAAATAAGAGCGATCAAGCATCACCTTCCAAATGGGCACCAAGCCCCTCTAAGACAGTAGGATTAGCACGCACAACTGTAAGTGCTACTTCCAAAGCAGATTGCAACAATGCTTTCACCTCTCTTTGAACAAGATCAACAAGATGCCCCTGTTAATGGTCATTGTACATCAGTATTTACAGCAAATATAAAGGAGAAAGACAAAAAATAAAAATCACAGGACCTGATCCCTTCCCCAAGGAACTGCTCCTCCAGATTCATCAATCCCACCACCCGAAAGCGTGGCTATAGAAACAGGGCCAATGGTCTGATTAAGACCATATTCAGCTACTGCCTTGTATGCCAGGTCAGTTGCTCGTCGTATATCATCAAGTGCACCAGTTGACACACGACCTGAATAAACCACTTCTTCAGCTGCACGACCTCCAAGAAGAGTAACCAAGCGGCCTCGTAACTCATCAATGAACAGCAAATATCTATCTTCAGTTGTTGGAGGAGTATAAGTAAAGCCCAGTGCCCCTCCTGACCTTGGCAATATACTTAGCTTCTGATAACACAAGAACATTTAGTGATTACTACTATATAATGTATGTGACATGCACATCAATAACTGGGTGAGAGCAGTACCAATTCATAGCATGTGCTAGATTCTAATGATTCACAATTTCTTGCAAAACATTTCTACATCTTTTTCTTCATTTACACATTATTAATTAAAATCTAGCTTATCATATTCAAAACTTTTGTACCTAGTCCAAAGGAAAAAAAAAAAACAAAAGATTAATATGCCCATGAAAAGATAAGTGGATGCAATTCATGGTATGAAACATCAATAGCGAGAGGCATATTCTCTATATGTACCAATATTGGTATGACCATATTTGGACTTAAGTTTAATGTACAAGTAAAAATGAATAATTATAAAAAACTAATGCTGATACACAATCGATAGGAAATTGATATACAATTTGAAGCAACACCAATCAAGTAAGGACACTTGGTTCCCATCAAGAAAGGAAAAAACAAACAAAAACTAATAATTTAATGAAAAAAAAAAGAGAAGCTCCTCTATCACTCGCTTATAGTGTTGGCACACTGAGAAAATAAACTAATATTTCAATTTTGCTAAACTTTTAACACTTTTCAAATTTCAAAACAATAAATTTTTTCACCTAACCAATGATCATGACACAATCACTCATCCACATAAGATTGCCTTACACCAAGCTCTGTTCCAGCACACAAATAACAGAAGCAAACATGCATAACAAATATAAAAAAAAATCATTCAAGGAAATAGACAACCCATGAATATGCTCTATTTTTCCAGACCCTATCATATTATTCTCAAAGAAAATGTAAAATGTTTGGAATTACAGTGATTAATTATGAAGACAGTTTCAACAGGTATTTCACCCAGATAGAGGCCTATCATCTGCTAGGATCCCAGCAACCCCAGCACATCAATGCTGTTTGCAACACCATATTTCAAACTGCCAGCGTTCAGTATCTTCCAATTTGGTAACAAGAGGAAAAGGGAAAAAGTACAAACTAAGAATATCCCAATAAAAAATTCCTATGAATTACCTCAGCGCGCGGCTGTCCAACAAGAAGATTTGCAACAGCAGTACCTACTACTGCATGACCAGCTTCATGCCGTGCAACTACAGCTTTCTCACTTCCTTGCAACTTAGCAGTCTTCTTCTCTATGCCCTACAACAAGAAATTAGGTTTAGTTTCTCTGTTAGTTAATCCAAACAAAAGTTCACTTATCATATTAATAGATTTCTATGTTGCAACTGGAATATTATATACTTCCAAGAAGGGGTAAAACCTTACATACCTCAATGCACAGGACAAAGAAAAAGCATGAGAGCAATAGGATGCAGTCGACTAAAATATGTAAACAGGGCATTCTCATTAAACATAGCAGCATAGTACACTTTTATGTCATAAGAGCATTCAAGATAACATAATTTTGAAACTCCATTGCATATAACTCCTAGCTAGAGTTTAAACACACAAGGAAAATGCATTAGAAATACTTATTTAGTTATAAAGTTATACTTCATATTATCAAAAAAGAGAAACAAACCTCAAACAAGCGGTTATATAAGAGAAAAAGGAAAAGCTAAAAGGTATCAACCATAGAAAACCAGATCAAGAAAGTCACTAAGAAAAACACTAATATCAGGATCCAACTTGGAACTAAGAGGGGAGCGAAAGGGTGAAGTCACAATCAATTATTGTATATCATTTTATCATAAGTCAGCAAACTGCAATATCACTATTTAGCTTAAGAAAAAAAAAAGTAGGAAAAACAAGATGAACAAGACTGAAAAGTAAGCACACCAAAGAAAGAACAATCTCTCCCCTCCCTCCCTCCAACAGACACACAAATAGACCAAGAGACTTACAGCTATTGATCTTTCCACTGCTTGAATGAAATCAATTTTGTCCACGACAACTTTCCGCTGTCTTCCAGCCAATAAAGCAGCTTCATTTACTAAGTTTGCAAGATCAGCCCTGCACAACATTTTAAAGCAAACATTTACTCCAATGTTTTACGCAAACAGGGCTATGGAAAGAAGAAAGGTGCAGCTTCTAGATGTATTGGAGAAAAGAACAAGTACCCAGTAAAACCAGTAGTCATAGAAGCAATGTCACCAAGGACAACATCCTCTGCTAGAGGAAGTTCTTTCTTGGAAACATGTACTTTTAAAATGGCTTCTCTTCCACACCTATCTGGTGTTTCTACCTAAAAAAAGACAGGAAACCATATGAGCATTATTGCTGACACAACTGCAAAGCAGAACTTGTTTTGACGTCACATTTCAACACTCAGAGAGATGAAAGAACCAGAATACAAACCATAACCACTCGATCAAATCTCCCTGGTCGGCGAAGTGCAGGGTCTAAGACATCTGAGCGATTAGTTGCTCCAAGAACAATCACAGCAGAGTTGCTGTCAAACCCATCCATCTCCTGAAATGCAATTTCACATAGACTGGCCGATGTCAAGAGTGACTGCAATAAAATGTTCCAGAAACTGACAAACTATGTCGTAGAAAGCTTACAGTGAGCAGCTGATTCAAGGTCTGCTCTCTCTCGTCATTGCTAACAATACGATATTTTCCATCACGACTTTTTGCTACAGCGTCAATCTGCATAAAAGAAAAAATGTGACTGGTGATGCATTGATACCTTCAGAGATTGAACATAGTTATCCAACATAGTAAGAGATTCCCAAACTCTAACCTCGTCAATAAATATTATTGAAGGTGCCTCCTTCTTTGCCCGTGCAAATAGATCCCTCACACGGGAGGCCCCCATGCCGACATACAATTCTACAAACTCACTAGCAGAACAACTTATAAAGGGCACGTCAGCTTCCCCAGCCACAGCCTTTGCTAGAAGAGTCTTACCTGTCCCAGGAAGACCCACCTGTAAGATAAACAGAGCCATATTTACTAATTATGCATCAAACTTATTTCAAAAGGAAGGTGGTGTCTGCTATATATCCTATTATACAAGCAGTCGACAGGAAGCATTCAAGGGTAAAATAACGAAACCTCCACTTTAAAGAGATATCTGGCCAATCTCCATCAACATTTATAGGGAAAACAAATGTAAACCAGGAAGGTTTGTAGATTGGACAGCACCAATAATAATTAATCTATCATAGAAGATCTTCAGGGAAGAGAATTAGAATAGTTGCCGCCCATCCCTGCAGTTGATCAAAATTGCCAAAGATTTGCTAGTAGACTATCACAACTTCAAATTCTTGGGTTCATAATGAGGTCATTCATCATTAGTCTCTGCATAAAACTTACCAAGAGAACACCCCTAGGTGGTCGAGCACCAAGTCGTATATACCTATCTGGATTCCGAAGAAATTCCTGGCAAATAAACATCAGCATTATTTAAAAATAAAATAAATAAATAAAATAAATAAATAAATAAATAAATAAAGAGAAAAGAAAGAAGAAGAAGAAGACTATGAATGCCATACAAAGATTTTAAAGGAAAAATAAAAAAGGAGCAAGTAAAAACCCTTTACGACTTCCTACAAAACTTGACAATTTTTGTTGATAAAAGAATCATCTGAGCAGAGTCTAGCATACCACAATTTCTTCAAGCTCCTCCTTAGCCTCATCAACACCAGCAACATCAGCAAAGGTAATCATTTCACCTTGTTCAGATGCTTTTGCACCACTAGAACCCCCAGATTTGCGGTTCCTAATCTGACCAGTTGTATGCTGTACACAAGAATGTATTCACTGAGGGCCATGAAGCATTAGTTCAACCATCAAGGCACAAGAAAAAGAAGCATGCTGGTTCATACCTGAGAAAAGCTTACAGGAAACCGGTGAAGAAGTCCTGCAAGCACAGCAACATAAAACAAAGCTATCTGCAAATAACAGTCCAAAGTCAAGATATAAAGCTTTGATCTTCTAAGAAATAAACTCCAATACAATACAAATTGTAGATACAGATGGTGTAGGAGTCAAAAACAATTTGAAAGAAAATTTAAGTTGCCAAAAAAAAAATCATCACACTTATGCTGTGTAGCAGCCCCCAAAAACTAAGCCACTAGCAAAATAATTTCCCGTTGCATTGGTAATTGTCTACTTTCCATAGAAAGCAAATTAATTTGGCTTTTCATGCATATCAACATTTGTTAACCCAGATAAGGATGTCAGATGAAGCGTAATACATGGTTCTACACTTGGGGCATGTTTGGTATGCGGAATAAACGCATGGAATGAAACGATTATTCTGTTGGGTTGCACATCATTCTAAAGGCTATTCCTAGACGAATATAATGGAGATTCCAAAAAAACCCAATGTTTTTTCGTCAAACCCAAAAAAAAAAAAAAAACACTTGGGTATTTTAGGAATTTTTATTCAATTCCATCGAGAGCATCATGTGTTGTCACCAAACAAAAGAATAGGAAGGGTCATTTCATTCCAACTTCATGTATTCCCATTAATACCCATTCCTATTCCTAAAAGAATGACCATTCCATGTACCGAACATGCCTCTAGGGTCTCATTTAACAATATAAGTAAACATGATATGATATGGTCATATTTGAAACCTTCCGTGTTTAGTTTCCACACAATCTTATAATCTATTGAGAGCTATCCTAGATTATTATTGAGTTGAAGAAAATTTCATATATTTAGAATGGGAAACCTTGTACTGGTTGTTATTTAGTCAAAACCAACTTACAAAGCAAAGACAGTGAATTCACATAAACTGTCCTTATGTGCTCACACAAAAAAGCAGGATTCTCGAGAAGATTCAAGTTACAGACATATGTATTAACTAGCTGCCATTGGGAAAAAAAAAAAAAAAATTCCTGTTAACCTTATCTTCCCATATAAATGAACATTAAAATAGATGAAAAAAAGGAATTATATTTCAGTATGAAGCTCAACAAATCGGCTACTATGTAGGATTAGCATCAAACATTATAAATTTTAGCTCAACAAAAGGATTGGAATTTCTTATGTTCGAAACCTTCTATAAATAATTTCTATTTTTCATCAATTCTAGCTGCCAGCCTTACAATATTACACTAGAAAATCAATACATAGTTCAATTGTTTTGGCATGAGGAACCATTGAGCATGTCACAAACAACTGAAGCCGAGATAGCGAGTTCATAGCAGCTCGCGCAAAATAAGATATGTTAACCATTAAAACTACGTCACTATCATAGCATGACATAACAGAACGAAATGTGCTTACCAATGCAGAGTTCAAGAATCCACCGGACCGCTTGTCCGGCGACCCAAACTCCACCGCATTCTCAAGCATCTTCTCGTACGGGGCTTTAATATCACTCGGCCGAGTCGTCGTGTACACGATCCTCTTCGTCGGCGCCACGCTCCGGAGCAACAACTCGGACTCCTGCAACTTGCTGCTACTCGCACCCACAACCTCAATTTCCTGACTTGCCGGCTCGGACTTCAACTTGAACATAATGTGAACCCCATCAACCTCGACTTTATGCACCTGATTGCTATTTATCTTGCTCAAAAAATCACTGTACGGAACGCTTATGAAGGTCGTCGGAGTCCTAGGCTCCGAACCCGGAAGCGGAAGCCCGGGCCGGAGCAACCTCATAACGAAAATCACAATCCCTAATTGCAAGAGCAAAACCCCAATCTCCTGAGCCTGAACTATCGGCTGCCACTGCCATTTTTTCCCTTTGGGCCACCACACATTCCCTTTACCTTGCTTCTCTTTTCGCCTATTGGACGCCGAAGAAGAACCCGAATTCTGGGAGTTCTTGTTGCCCTCGCTCTCGCTCGTCCCGCTCGAACCGGCCGCCGAATCGCTGTCCTGAGTACTCGCCCGAATCCGATTCCTTCTGAACCCGAAATCTCCCCAAAGATTGAACCTCTCCGAACTCTTCGAAAAGCTGGTCGCTGGTCCGTACAGGTCCGCTGAGGAAAAAGGTAGAGAATTAGGGATAAAACGGCTGGCGTTTTGGTGAAAACCCTTGGACTGGGAGCGAAAGAAGCGTAATCCATGGCAATGATAGTGTCTCTGATACGAATTCAAATGGATGTTTTGGTGAAATATTGGACGTAAGGACTCCACCGATGACATTTCGAAACCCTAAAAAGCAAAATCAATTTTCAAATAGTGTGTTTATATTATATATTTATCTATATATGTGTATGTATATGCTGTTGTGTTGCGCTTGAAAGAGAGATATATGTGCGAAGGTTGCAATAGTGAATAGCCTATCGCTAAGGTCGGAGCAGATAGACAGACAAGACAGAAAGACGGGCCGACAGAATTCTACTTGGATTCCAGGCCGTCCGATTAAGCCAAAGTTGTAGATCCTAACTGTCAATTTCTTTTTTTTTTTTCTCTTTTGGTTAACGTTATCCGCAGCAGTTGTAGTAAAATGAAAAAAAAAAAAAAAAAAAAATCTAGAAGGAATTGTCTGAGTCGCTGACCACGTGGAAATAATATTCCGAGGTCAGCTTCAGGAGACACGTATAGTCGCAAAATTGGCGCTGACTGAGGACCACATGCTGATGATTGGTGGGGCTCCAGCTGATATTTTTGTACGTGATTGGGCTTCACCATACGTAGTCAGAGTTGTGCTCGGGTTAAGGCAATGGTTTTCGGGCTTGGCTCCTTGTTTTTTTAAATGGTTAAGGACTAATTGAGTTTCTCAGGCGGAGGAATTCTAATTAAGGACCTACAATTAAAAAAGTAAGATAAGTAAATGGGTGACTAGACCACTTTCTTGAGGAGTGGCCAACCTATGAGAAGACGTTCTACCGGCCTAAAAGAGTGATCAGCGTGATTGGATCACCAGCCATTCTCGTTTTGGTTCAGGAATGATTGCATCACCTCAAGCCATCAAGCTTAGTCGATAATTCAACGAGTGGCCCTAAGCGCTTAAAGGGGAACCCTCAAGGGTGGTGCGATCACCGTTTGGAGTTCAAAGGTAGTACGATTATGTCTTCACAACTAGGAGGTAGTCACACTACACCTTTAGGATGACCAACCACCATTTTCAGAGGGTGAATGAATGATTGGCCTATTTTCAATTACACTTTTTGTCCTCGAGTATCATATCACTTTAAAAAATGGTTTGGCCCCCAATTACCTTTTTTCTTTTTAAATATATATAAGATGACTCAGTCTTCGCACGATGGGATTGACTCAATTAAGGTCCCTTCCAAATTTGCAATTCAAAAATGATCATAAAAAATATATATTGTTGATATGACTTAATTCAAACTCATCAATTTTTTTTTTGGTCAATCCCATCGTACAAAGACCGAGTCAACTTTGGGGGTCGACAACTTTTGATTATTGAAAACCAGGAGGTCATGTGATAAATACGTTCTTTTGCTCCGCATTAACCACATGTTGTTTGATTTCTTAAAATAATATTAGTTGTTCATTTCATCTAAGTATTTAAAATAAGTTATATTTTAATATTTAATGAAAAAATTATTTTCAAAAAATTTAATAAGTCAATTTTTTTATTATATACTGAAAATATGATTTATTTTTGACGCTTAATTGAGATAAATGATTAAAAGTTATTAAATTCTCAAATTTAAAGAGAAATATAGGTGATCTCTATGACCTTCACATACCTGTTTTCTATTTTGTCCTCATTATCCCATGAACTTAGGAAAGATAAATAGAATGTAAAACTCCTGATTCCAGAATCCGAGGATCTCCAAACGCTCTTAGCCAAACAAATGTTCCTAAAAATAGACATCCCAATCCAAAGCTGGGGGAATACAGCAAAGATGTTGACCTCTCTTTTCTTTCTTTCCTCTTCATTTGTTCATCACATTTATAGTTTTCTATCAAAAAATCAACCCCAACTCTGCATTTTTTTTTTTTACTGAGCATTGATCTTTTTCAGTTGATTCTCAATTACCCAATTCTTATTTTCTTCCAAATGTGGATTATTCCATTGTAGATTACTGAAAGAAATAGATATGGGTGTTAATGCAGAGGATATTGTAGTTTGTTTATGCAGAATCCTCGAGTTTTCCATCAAGACCAGTCACAGATTTGTACAAAAGCATCCATTTGTTTCTGGTTCTTTCTTTTTATCCCTCCTTGTATATGCGTTTCTTCCTTTCATCCTCAGCTTTTTGGCCTACTCTTCCCCATTTCTTGTCTGTATTGGTATTCTTCTTAGAGTCTTTTGGACTTCGGAACAGTCCAGCGTTGTCAAAGGAGATGAGGAAAGGAACAATGTAACGTTACATAAAAGGTCTGTTGAATATGATATTGTTGTCAATAGAAATTATTACTCTTCCTTACAAAATCAAACAAGTGTTCGAAGAAATGTTAAAGAGAAGAACAAAGAATTGGATGTACAGAGGGGTAAGATGGAAGAAGATAAGGTTTTACAGGTAGCTTCTAATGAGTATCCGATTGGTAAAACTGCCATTGAGGAGAAAGAAAGTTATTCTTTTGAGCATGGAGAGAGTTCCTCGGCTAATGATTCAAAATCTAGAGGTATCCAAAATCTTGATGAACATTATTCTGCATTCTTGGACTCTGCACGTTCTCATAAATTTGATGTTGGTGGTATTGAGTTAGAGGCAGACAACACGGAAGAAGAAGACGATGACGATGAAGAAGAGGCGCACGAAGATGGGAATCAGGCTGTGGAATGGACAGAGGATGATCAGAGAAATCTTATGGATCTGGGGATTTCTGAGATAGAAAGGAACAGGAGGCTGGAAAGTCTAATTGCAAAACGAAGAGCAAAAAAGCTACGCAGAATGCAGGTTGAGAGAGCTTCGATTGACTTAGACAGTAATCCTCCAAGTCAAGTTACCCCAATTTTTGTTGCAAGAAACAACCCTATTGGTGTCCCAAACATTCTAGATGAAATTGAACGCTTAGAAATGCCTGATTCAGCCCCTTCAATTTTGTTACCAACAAGAAACCCATTTGACATTCCCTATGACCCCCTTGAAGAAAAGCCCAATCTCATGGGAGACAGTTTTGATCAAGAATTCATGTCAGCTCATAAAGAAATGTTATACTGCAGGCATGAAAGCTTCAGTCTGGGGCCTTCTCTCCCAATGGAAACCAAGCAAGATCGACGAGACACGAAGTTCAGCCCCCTTTTTGTTACAGAGAAGGGGGCCTTGGAGGGACCAGGATACTCGAGATTCAAAAGGCACTCAAGTAAGACCAGTTTTTCCATTTTTAGATATTTGTTACTTACTATTCTTAATTCAACCTATGATCAGAAAAATTGAGGTAACTTCTGCTTCTAAATCTGAGTCAATATAATCTTTTTCCCTCGCAGATTTTGGAGATCATGATAAGCTAATTGAACAGCTATTAAATAAAGAAGGTGGCCACTGCATTTCCCATGTCGATAACATTCGTGATCTTGTTGAAACTGGAACCCTAGCTCACAATCAGGTAATAAACTTGGTGGGAATCGAACATGAAGAGGACATAGTTACTAAAAATTACATGATTGACATCAAAGGAGAGAAGGAGATGGAAACATCTCATGGCATGGAGTCAATCTTAAGTAACAAACGTGAAGTTGACATAGAGACGGATTTAATTGAAGATAGCAGTGATGAGTCAAACTCATTTTCTTCAGATGAAGAACATGAACACATAATCAGTGCTTACAGAGCTGAAGTTTCAGAAAATGTAGAATCAAATCCTGCTGAAATGTCCATAAGGAGTTCAATAGCTGAGCCTGGAAGTGAACCTTCATATGATTCTAGTCCATCAGCAGATGACAAAAACAGGGGAGAAGACTGTAATTTTTTTACAGGTAAGGGATTTGGTCATACTCCGGCCAATTCCATAGCTTCTGACATGGAGGTGGAGGTCTCAGAAGTTGGTTCGTCTCCACGGACTGTTGACGGAACAATTTCACCTATTGATGGAGAATCCATGGCATTTGATGAGGAAACTGAAGGTAGTGAAGAAATAATGTGGGCAGGAGCCTCATCCCACCTCTCTGGAGTAGAAGAAAGTGAATCGAGATCAAGAGGAATATATGCAGTCAGTGGGGAGGATATTGTAGAAGTAGGATTGTCAGAAGTCAACAAGAATTCTAAGGATGTTGTTGTGTCATCCAAACATCCAAAACAGATAGATGATCAAGAATTAACTGACAACAGTTCATTGTCATCTTCAACAGTTGACATATCTGGAGAGAGTCAAGCTCAGTCAGTAAACATCGAGCATAAGATCCATGCTGATGTCCAACAAGTAGTGGAAAAAGTTGGGGAACCCAAATCCAAGTCTTCTAATTCTTCAAATCCGTCTTCAACTGAAAATCTGAAAAGAGAAATGCATTTGATGGAGTATTTGGTGGCTCATTCACTTGATGAAGTTTATTCTGAAAAACCAGAGGTCAGCTAGTCATTTTTATGCCATTACAAAGTACTATTTTTGGTCTCTAACATTTTCCAATATCACAAAAGTTCAAATTTTAAGAGGTTAAAAACATCAATGATACTGACATCAAAGGTCATAGTAGGATAAATTATCAAATCACTTTCAAAACCTCTTTCTCAGAATATTATTATATATTTTTTAGGACCAAAACTACGTAATACTATCTCATTCAAGACCAAAAAAAAAAACAAGAAAAGTAAATTATTATACTTACCATTGTACATTTGGAATATTAAACAGGATTTATATGAGATGTCTAGAAAGGGGGTGAACGCTGTTTATGATGTTAATCATATAGTACCCCAGCCAATGGCTGACATGGAAGAATTGAAGACGAATGAAAGCACAGATGGTGGATGGCAGCTAGTGAACAAGCAAGACACTGAAAAGCCTATTGAGAATCAGGCCTTATTGGACTCTGCAAAACCAATTGACGGGAATAATAACTTAAAGCCTATTGAAGATGTTGGAGGAAATCAAGTAAAGCTGACCGAAGATGAGGGCATTGTGAACATGGCAAAGCCAATTGAGGACAAAGACAACTTGAAATCAATTCAAGAGAGTGGAGATGAACAAAGTGTCATAGCAAGTGGAGCTTCTGGGGTAAACCGGAATTCTAATGATCTCATTGCATCAGCTGCACCACACGAGTTGGTGATTGAAGAAGTCCCCATTAACTCGAGTTCATCCTCATCTTCGAAGTCTGTATTAGCAGAAAAGATCCCAATTGATCAAGCCTCCTCATCGAATTCAAGTCAAAATTCGGAAAACACTGAAGAAGCTGATGCATTGGATAAACAGCCACCTTTGACTTTAACTCCGACTGCACTTCAAAATGCACAGCATAGGGCGGAGGATACAAATGCTCACCCAACTAAAAATATTGATTTTGAAAATTTTCTGGTAGTATTCCTATTGCGATTAGTAAATATTCTTGTGCATAAAAAAGAAAAAATCTTGTGCATTTTAGATCAAGAAAGACTCTCTCTCTCTCTCTCACACACACACATGCTACCATCTAACTTATCTGTTTGCTCCTTTTATAATTAGGGTCTGCATTGGAGCATTAATGCTCATTGAAAATTGAAATAGTATGATTTATAATTGCACCTCATACTCACCAGGAACCATCTAGTCATTCAGAGAAGTTAACTGATGGAATCATCAGTGTTGACAGCTTGAGAGAACACATGGCTAATGAGTCCAAAGACAACTTGAAACTAATTCAAGAGAGAGTAGATGAACAAAGTATCATAGCAAGTGGAGCTTATGGGGTAAACCGGTATTCTAATGATCCCATTGCATCAACTTTTCCACAAGGGTTTGCGATTGAAGAGGTCCCTATCAACTCAAGTTCATCCTCATCACCAAAGTCCATATTACCAGAAAATATCTCAATTGATCAAGCCTCCTCATCAAATTCAAGTCACAATTTGGAAAACAGTGCAAAAGTTGATACATTGGAGGAACAACCACTTCTGAATTTAACACCGACTGCAACTCAAAATGCACAACATGTGGTCAACGATGCAAATGCTCACCCAAGTAAAAATCATGGTTTTGAAAATTTGCTGGTCAGTTTCCTATTGCAATGAATAAATATTTTGTGCATATATTAGATCAAGAAAGATGCATCTTTCTTTCACACATGTATACCATGCTACCATCAAACTTATCTTTTTTTTTTTTTTTTGCTTTCATAACAAGAAATATCAGGATATGATGGGAGCAGTAATGCTCATTGAAAATTCAAAGAGTTTGATTTATAATTGAACCTCATTGAACAGGAAGCATCTAGTCCTTCAGAGAAGTCTGCTGCAGAAACCAACAGTGTTGACAGCTTGAGAGACCCCGTGGTTAATGAGGTCAAAAGCAACTTGACATCATTTCAAGAAAGTATTGATGAACAAAATATCATGGCAAGTGGAGTTTATGGAGTAAACCAAAATTCTGATGATCACATTGCATTAGCTTCGTCGCAAGAGTTGGTGATTGAAGAGGTCCCTATCAACTCAAGTTCATCCTCATCACCAAAGTCCATATTACCAGAAAAGATCCCAATTGATCAAGCCTCCTCATCGAATTCAAGTCACAATTTGGAAAACAATGCAAAAGCTAATACATTGGAGGAACAACCACTTCTGAATTTAACACTGACTGCTACTCAAAATGCACAGCATGTGGTCAACGATGCAAATGCTCACCCAAGTAAAAATCATGGTTTTGAAAATTTGCTGGTCAGTTTCCTATTGCCATGAATAAATATTTTGTGCATATATTAGATCAAGAAAGATGCATCTTTCTTTCACACATGCATACCATGCTACCATCTGACTTATCTGTTTTTTTTTTTTTTTTGCTTTCATAACAAGAAATATCAGGATATAATGGGAGCAGTAATGCTCATTGAAAATTCAAAGAGTCTGATTTATAATTGAACTTCATTGAACAGGAAGCATCTAATCCTTCAGAGAAGTCTGCTGAAGAAACCAACAGTGTTAACAGCTTGAGAGAACACGTGGTTAATAAGGTCAAAAGCAACTTGACATCATTTCAAGAAAGTATTGATGAACAAAATATCATGGCAAGTGGAGCTTCTGGAGTAAACCAAAATTCTGATGATCACATTGCATCAGCTTCATCGCAAGAGTTGGTGATTGAAGAGGTCCCTATCAACTCAAGTTCATCCTCATCACCAAAGTCCATATTACCAGAAAAGATCCCAATTGATCAAGCCTCCTCATCGAATTCAAGTCAAAATTTGGAAAACACTATAAAAACTGATACATTGGATGAACAATCACTTCTGAATTTAACACTCTCTGCATTTCAAAGTGCCCAACATATTGTGGAGGATACACATGCTCACCCAACTAAAAATCATGGTTTTGAAAATTTTCTGGTTAGTATTCCTATTGGAATGAATAAATATTGTGTGCATATATATTAGATCATGAAAGAATATATCTTCTTTCACACATGAATACTATGCTACCATCTAACTTATATGTTATTGTCACTTCCATAACAAGAAATATCAGGATATGATGGGTGCAGTAATGCTCATTGAAAATTCGAGGAGTTCTGATTTATAATTGCACCTCATTGAACAGGAACCATCTAGTCCTTTAGAAAAGTCTGCTGAAGAAACCAATAGTGTTGACAACTGGAGAGAACCGGTGGTTAATGAGGTCAAAAGCAACTTGAAATCAATTCAAGAAAGTGTTGGTGAACAAAGTATCATGGCAAGTGAAGCTTCTGGAATAAACCAAAATTCTGATGATCACATTGCATCAGCTTCATCGCAAGAGTTGGTGATTGAAGAGGTCCCTATCAACTCCAGTTCATCCTTGTCACCGAAGTACGAATTACCAGAAAAGATCCCAATTGATCAAGCCTTTTCATCGAATTCAAGTCAAAATTTGGAAAACACTGCAAAAACAGATACGTTAGATGAACAACTACTTTTGAATTTTACACTGGCTGCACCTCAAAATGCACAGCATATTGTGGAGGATACACATGCTCACCCAACTAATGATCTTGGTTTTGAAAATTTGCTGGTTAGTATTCCTGTTGCAATGAAGAAATATTTTGTTCATATATTAGATCAAGAAATAGTATATACATATATCTCACATGCATACCATACTACCATCTGATATATTGTTTTTGTTGCCTTCATACGAAGAGAATATCAGGATTATGCATGCATAAGAGCTGTAATTCTCATTCAAGATTGAAATAGTTTGACTTATAGTTGCACCTCATATTTAATAGGGACTATCTATTCCTACAAAGAAGTCTACTGAAGAAACCAACATTGTTGACAACTTGAGGGAACCCATGGTTAATGACAAGGAAGGAAAGGAAAATTCAAAATATTATCAAGCCATTGAAAGCGAATCTGAAGCCAGCACTGGCCTATCAAAACCAGTACATGACAACAATAGTATACCTGGAACCATGGTACCAGAAGAAAGAGTATCTTTTTGCATGCATCTTTCTTAAAATAGCTATGAAGTTTCTATAGTTAGTTCCTTATTTTGTTTTGTTTTTTTGGACATGCTACATCTTCTTTTATTTGACTGCTATTGCATAGTATTCCTAATTATATAGTTTTTGCCAATTAACATAATTTGTATTGTTTTAATAAGTATATCGTTCAAGCATACGCCAAAGAAATACTTTTTTTTTTTTTTTTATATTTAATTGAAAAGGAGTGAGGAAACAACAGATGACTTGACTAACATATGCTCCATTTGTAACATAAAACAGGAACCAGGGAAGTTTACTATAGAAGCCAACATTGTCTACAATGTCAATGATCCAGTAGTCAGTGATATGGATGGATATCCGGACATTTCTGTAAATATCAAAGAAGAGGTTAGTATTTCGCATTATATATCATCTGGGTTTTGAGAAGAAAGAGCAAAAGGAAGATATTTATAACTAAATTATTTCAACACCAAATAGTTGAAATTAAAAAGCAAACTGAATTTCTCTTCCTTTTTCTGCTATCCAAGGAAATAATGATACTAACCTTAGATGTCAAAGCATTAACAGACACTCTCTTGTTTCCCCCTAATCCAGGAACTAATTTTTTACCTACCTCAATTGCTATACCGCAGCTATCATGCATAAGTAACTGCACTATAACAAGTATTTTCAGTAGTCTTTATTGTTGCAAATATCGACTTAGGCCTTCAAGCTCTGTTCATTTAATTTTACTTCGAGCATGAGCCGAGCTCTTCAAGCTTAGCTCATTTATTTTCCAAGCGAACCTAAGCTTGTTCAGCTTGTTCACAAGCTACTCAGTTAACTTATTCATTTCGTATATAAAGTAAATATCATGATTGTTTATTCGTTTTCGTAAATCCATACTAATTACAAGTTAATTAATTATTGTTAAGATTTTATCATTTGAATTAACTAAACAAATTAACTTGAATTTTTAATTATCCAATCTCGAGTTTATATGTATGTTTTATAGCATTAAGCACACAAACACACATATCTATATCAAGACTCATAATAACAAATTCAAGATATATCTATATCAAGACTCATAACAGCATTAAGCACCTTTGTCTTTGGCATTAAACAGGAACCATCTAATAATCTTCAAGTGAAGTCTGCACCAGGAAGTTGATTGATTATAAAAATGTCACAGACTTGCCAAACTAGAAGTAGTGGAAAATTTCCAGGGTGAATCTGAAGACTTGGTTAGAGAAGATATATAACCAGAGGGATGCATGAATTGGCCAGGGTGACAGTCGCCAAAACCAAACAGCATCCAAAATGAGATTTCCTGACACAAAGGCAAATGATGGCCATGCAGAGGCTAATATATATATATATATATATATGCATATATGTATAGGAAGGTAGGTTGTAGAAGCTGGAATGCCCTCTATGTTATGTCTAGCTATAGCTTGATCATGCCCAATTGAGTTGTAATTGCACTAATCTATTTGAATTTATGGGTAATTTATCTTGTGTTTCTATTGGACGCAACAAAAAAGAGACAGTGGAAACAAGATATATATTTTAACTAGTAGTTTTGGTTATGTTGTAACATTTGCATTATTTCAGCTCGTGCATTATTAGTTAAATTACCGATTTATCTCAAAAGCTTAATATGATAAAAAATTGTAAATTTAATCATTTAAAAAAAAAACATATAATTTTAACTGCGAAAACCACGATTTTATTAAACACTTAACTTCATTTTCAAATCACACATTTTGAAATGATTATTTTTTAAATTGCAAAATTTTAAAACAAGCAGACTTCTAGTCCATATGCGCATGGCAAGGGATTAATAGAATGCAAATAGAAAATCTAAGTATCAACAAGGGATTGACGCTTAAATCATTTGGCACCAATGCAGTCCACATGTAGGACTCCACGTGGCTCTGCCACTGCATAGCAAAAAAAAAAAAAAGCACATTAACAAATTGACATGTCCCTTATCACATTAACCACTAAAATGTGAACTGCTACTAAAATTTATAAATGATTGTAATAAAAACTATAACATCTTAATGATTGTAATAAAAACTATAACATCTCAAGTATTTTTTTAGGTCAAAAGAACAATAATCACCTGTTCATGAGCACTTGGTTTGTTATGAATTGGAGAAGAATTTATTCTTATGTGATTTACGATTTTAATATGCAAAAAAACCACCAAAAGCAAAGATTTTCACTTTTGAAGTTGATTTCTAAAACGAAGGTGTAGAGTATATAATGCTAGAAAAACAGTTTAGAGTCCTCATTAATTGTGTCCTCCAAAATATAATTTGACTTTTCAAATCACCATTAAATTTGAGATATGATCATTTTTTAATTTTGATTTATTG
>CM017324.1:38844168-38913250 GCA_006937295.1 Carpinus fangiana | reverse complement strand
TTTTTTTTTTTTTTTTTTGTATTTCAATTTTTATCCTCTTAAAGTTAACGAAAAAAAAAAAATAGTCTTGGGTTTTGGGATTGAGATCTCCTATAATTTCAAATTTAAAAGTAATTCTAGGAGATCTCAATCACATAAGTAATACTGATTTTTTTCCTTATGGGACGACTGAAATTTATAAATTTGAAAATTTCAAATTTAAAATTAAAGGAATTTTAGGAGATATCAATCCTAAAAACATACAAAGGATTGAGATCTCCTATAAATTCAAATTTTAAAAGAATTCTAGGAGATCTCAATTCTGAGTGTTGTACACTGATGATTAGTACCGAGGAAGTGGATAATATCATAATAAATCCCAACAAAATAATGAGATAACAAATGAGAAAAATTGGTAATTTTAAAAGTTACGTCACATTTGACATGATACAAGAGGACTCTAATGCATTTATGTAAACTTAAATGTTTATGACATGTTCAATTCAATCCAAAACTCTTTATAACTACTTATGAAAAAAAAAAGTAACAGAGTTTTAAAAAATGAGTTAGGTTCGACTGTTTATATTTTATCTTCCACCATTTGATGCGGTACCTTCTTAATTATCATTATCCACTGTAATTAGTACCCACACAATCTTAAATATAAATAAATTATTAATTGTCTTCTACAGCCCGAGTGATATGTCAGTATAAAACATACAATGAGGATTTTTCGGACTTCAAACTGGATCTTTTCCACATTTCTTGGCTTCTTAATGTCAAATAACCCTAGCTATGTCATTCCCAACTTCCTATGTATTTTATTTTCAATTGATTATCAGTTCTTTATACTATTTATTTTTCTAATTGAATTTTTTTATGAAATCACCACTTAATTAAGCTCATAGAAAACAAATTGATTTAATCATTTAATTACCAATCTAACAAATTTCTAAACAATTTTTCTTTATTTCCCGTATAATGTACAAGTCATTTTTGGATGTAATTGAAGGCTAATTCATTCAACCAAAACTTAATAAAATATTAGTCTTTCTTTTTTTCATCCACAAAAAAAGAGCAATACTATAAGTAATATATTTTATGTCATAACTATCTCATAGTACACGTGGCAGGTCTAATCAATCCTAGGACCGGTTCTTGTAAAAAAAATAATTGTAAAAAAAATAATAATAAAGTCTACATACCCCTCAAATTAACATTCAATTAATAATGTCCCCCAAACTTTTAATTAGGACAATGCCTCTATATATTTCTCAATAAGACAAAAATACCCTTATAAATTCAAAAATAATAATAATAATAAATTTTTGTAAAAGGAAAAATTTTAAATTAAAAAGAACAATTTTTTTTGAAATTTTTAGTTTTCAAAATAAATTTTTATTTTTATTTTTTAAAATAAAATTTTATTTTTATTTTTATTTTTATTTTTTAAAAAACAACTTTTTTAAAACGATATATATATATTTTTAAAAATAATATATATTTTTTTAAAACGGAAATTTTTATTTAAAAAAACATTTTTTTTTAATTTTATTTTAGAAAACAAAAATGTTTATTTTCTTAAACGAAAATTGTTAATTTTTTTAAAATAAAAAATTTCTGTTTTTATAACCAAAAAAAAAAAGATTTTTTAAAATAAAAAATTTCTTATAAAAGGGTTTTTTAAAATTTTAAATGTGCCACCCTTTGGATTTTTTTTTTTTTAGTTTATTTAAAAAGTTTTAGCATTTTTTGTTTTATTTAACTAAGGGTAGTTTCGTCATTGGGGGAACATTGACAATTTTTAGTAGTTTGGGGGACATTGTCACAATTGAAAGTTTAATTTGGAAAGAACATTATCAATTGAGTGATAGTTTGAAGGGTATGTATACTTAAAAAAAAAAAAAAATCCAAGATTTAGTTTAACTGATAATGACTGGTGGTGACATGGCATGGATAGAGTACTGATAGGACTATTTTTTTATTATCTTAAAGTTTACGTGCCTTTTAAAATTACCATTAAATTTGAGATGAATCACATTTAAATTTTGATCCAATGATAATTGTAAAACCCATGTCAAAAGGATAAAAAGATAATATATATCCTGCATGCATGACTATCTTTTTATTATTTCAAAGTTTACGTAGCTTTTAAAATTATAATTAAATTTAAGAAGAATCACGTTTGAATTTTGACGCAATAATAATTCTAAAACTCACGTTAAAAGATATATCCTGTATGCATGACAAATCCCAACAAAATAAGGAGTTAACTGATGTGAGAGATTTGAGGAAAAAAAATAAAGTAAAATCAGTACTACTTTTCAGTTTTGTATGCTGATGATTAGTTAAGAGGAAATGGATAATATCATAATAAATCGCAAGAAAATAAGGAGATAATAACAGATGGGAGAGATTTAAGGATATTGGAAAAGACGATTAAGATATGTTTAGTTGAACAAATCAAACCAACTTTTCACCTTCCTCCTCCTGATCTCTCTCAGGTGTTAAAATATAAAAAGGATAGCCGTAATCCTTAAGCCTTGACACTTCTACCTACTCTCTCTTGGCCTTCTTCTAAAGCTCTTCGATCGCCAACAACAAAACCAAAAGCGCCATCATGCCTGCCATGGCCATGGTCGAATCCGGTGGCGGTCACGACTTCCCCGGCAAGCTCACGTCGCAGGTGGTCGTTTGTAGCATTATTGCCGCCTTCGGCGGCCTCATGTTTGGCTACGATATTGGCATCTCCGGTAAAGTACTTTCTCTCTTAATTAATTCTTTTGTCGATCGTTTAAACCACTGCGTACGTACGTACGTTTAACGGTTGGATTTTGTTCAGGAGGAGTGACTTCGATGGATGATTTCTTGATAAAGTTCTTTCCGGCTGTGTACCACAAGAAGCACCAAGTGAGAGAAAACAACTACTGCAAATACGACAACCAGTATCTCCAGCTCTTCACCTCATCACTCTATCTTGCAGCCATTGTGGCTTCTTTTTTTGCCTCCATGTCTTGCAAGAAGTTTGGCCGAAGGCCTACCATTCAAGCTGCGTCTGTATTCTTTGTTACTGGAGCCATCTTAAACACTACTGCCATTAACATCGAAATGCTGATCGTCGGAAGGTTGTTTCTCGGCGCCGGAGTTGGATTTGGTAACCAGGTATAACACTAACATCCCATCCATGTAATTTACGACTGTTTCATTGCCATCAAACGTAACAGTGAAAGTTAGTTTAAATTGTGGGACGAAATTAGAAATTTAATTTTAGGGCCTACACTGTTCAAAAAAAAAAAAATCTAGGGCCCAAAATAAGAAAAAGAAAGACCTAAAGTATCTTCTTTAACAAATCAAAAAATTCAAAAAATATATATATTTTAACAATTTTTTTAGAAGTTTACTGGTAGGGCGGCATGGCCCTACCAACCCTCGTAGTTTATGATAGTTAACAGTCTAATAAATAGCATTACACTTAATTTGTCAGTGGTTTGAATTTTTAAAAACACAACCTTTGACAAAATTTGATATTTAAAATCGTTGTTTAACTTTTAAATTAATCATGTGTTTGGCTTCTAAAATTGCAAAATTTTTACTTAATTTTTTAAAAACACACTCTGATATATTTTCTCTGGTTTAAAATCACATTTTTTATATATATGGAAAATATCAAAGCCAAAATGCAATCTTAGTGTGTTTTTTTTTTTTTGGTTGGATTTGTGTCTGCGTTTTTTTTCTTTACTACTGATATTCATGGCAAAATGTCGACCGTACAGGCAGTACCGTTGTTCATATCAGAAATCGCTCCGGCCAAGTACCGGGGAGGCCTGAATATCTGCTTTCAATTTCTTATCACAGTGGGCATTCTGTGCGCAAATGTGATTAATTATGTCACTTCACGCATGCACCCATATGGGTGGAGGGTGTCACTCGGCGGCGCAGCCGTGCCTGCCATAATCCTTCTCTTCGGATCCTGCGTCATTGTGGAGACGCCGACAAGCCTCATAGAGCGCGGGAATAAAGACGAAGGCCTGCGCACTCTCAAGAAGATCAGGGGCATCGACGATGTCGACAAAGAGTTTGAAGAGCTCGTGCACTCCACAGAATTGGCTAAACAAGCCAAGCACTCGTACAGAAATCTCATGCAACGCTCTAGCAGGCCACAGCTTATATGCGGAACCATTTTTCAAGTCTTTCAGCAGTTCACTGGCATCAATGTGATCATGTTTTATGCGCCGGTACTCTTTCAAACCATGGGGTTCGGAGGCAATGCGTCACTGTTATCAGCTGTTGTTACTGGTTTGGTTAATGTTTTATCCACTCTAGTTGCAATTTTCACAGTTGATAAGTTTGGAAGAAAGAAGCTGCTTATTGAAGCTGCTATTCAAATGCTCATAGCCCAGGTAAGCAAATTTAGCACAGAAAACATAGAAACTTCATGTTTGATCTTCAAGGCTATATATATTCCATTATTCTGCTTCCATTAGTTTGATCATAGTATAATTTCTAAACTGGAGCTTTTTTAAAAAAGCACCTTATTACGAAGCCAGTAAAGTTTTCGTCCAAATTGAGTCGGAGAAATTACTTTCAATTTAGTATATTAAACTGACGTGTTTCCTAAAATGAAAACAATAATTGGATAATATGATTGTAATCAACCCATTTGAACCATGGGTTTAGTGTTCTATTTATAGAATAATTACAAACAAAGCCAAAATATATGGCTTGTTACACCAGAATAATAATACAATATTTGTTGAGATGTTATCTAAAACTTGAATAACGAACATTTGATTTTGAATCTTCAAATATCTTATCTTCAAGAAATTTAAATTTGAATTCTGGATTGAGTTGTTGTGAAACTTCTTTATTTCCAATATGTCCCAGATTCATTTGTCATTTTGTTTGCTAATTCACTAAATTTATGATGCATTGTGTTTTTGTTTCTTGCAGTCTATAATGGGGGCAATACTTCAAGTGCATTTGAAAGCAACAAACACTATGCCAAGTAACTATGCATTGTTTGTGTTGGTTCTGATTTGCCTTTTCGTGTCTGGTTTTGCATGGTCATGGGGTCCCTTGGGGTGGTTGATTCCCAGTGAAATTTTCCCCTTGGAGACTCGAAGTGCTGGATTTTTCTTTGCTGTTAGCATGAACATGTTTTGCACCTTCCTCGTTGCTCAAGCATTCCTCACAATGCTATGCCATATGAAGTCCTCCATCTTCTTCTTCTTTGCTGCATGGATTGTTGTAATGTGTTTATTCGCCATCTTCATGCTGCCTGAAACAAAGGGGATTCATATTGATGAAATGAACGAAAAAGTATGGAAGAAGCATTGGTTCTGGAAGAGGTACTTTGATGATGGCGACAATTGTACTAAGGGAGACCACTCAGACCAGGATATCAAAGCTGTTCAACCAGAGAAACAGTAGCTTGATTGAGAACTTTAGTTGTTTTTTGTAATTTTTTGGGATCATCTCATCTTATCATTTTTTGTGGAATTTTCGTTGAAATTAAGAATGCACGGCTGCAACTGTTTTTGTTATCAATATTTCTTCCATGGTTTTGATTCTCAAAGTTTTTCATTATATGAAGAAATCCCATTCAATATGCTTTTGACTGTTTTAAACAACATGCTTTGATACCATAGAAGTGTTGGTAGATTTTAAAACATCATTCTAGAGGTTAAGTCCACTTAGGTATATTAAAGTATATGTCCCAAAAAGTATACTATGACTCTAATGTATACCACTTGTTAGAAATATAAATGGTTAGAGAGTTTTAACAAGAGTACATTAACATATATATTTGAACATCATTCTAGCTCAAAAGTTTAAGCTAACGAGACTAAGAACATTCACATTGGCCTCAACAAATTAGCTTTTTGGCTATTTTAACAAAAAAGAATTAGGATCCTTTTCACTTTAAATGAGCTGGAGTTGTTCATCAAAAAGTAAAAATACAAAAATATTCCTCACATATAACTAATTGGATATTATCCAGTTCAAATGAACTAAAGAGGATCTTGTTCCAACAAAAAATGCTCTACATCCGACTCAATAAAATGATTAAGGATTAGCAAATCCTTAGCTCAACAAATCCTTATTTATATTAATAATAAAAATAATTTTGCGATCTCTTCCTTGGAAATAGGAAAAGTAGATAAAAGAATAATATTTCAAATAGAAAAGTAAAAGTGGATAGTTAAACTATTAAAATAAATAATATTTCAGATATAGGTGCTTTCTTAGGTATATTAACTACATTTTTTTTTAAAATGTATTTTCTTAATGTGGAGAATGTTAAGTGCACTCCCAACAAGAAAAATCTGATACTATGCTAGAGAAGTTGAGTTGATGCTATTTGGGAAAGAGAGATCAACAAAAATAAAACATAAAAAAATGGATTGGGATATTTGGACTGGGGAAAGAGAGGGATCAACAAAAATAAAACATAAAAAAAAGGGATGGAGATATTTGGACCAGAGAGGAGCCGGCCATCAGAGGACCGTATCATCTCCGGTCCATTTGAACCAAAGAGGAGCCGGTCATCAAAAGACCATATCATCTCCGATCCAAATTTTAAAAAGAGCAATAATTGGAACATAATTGTAAAAGAATATGTCTATTTTGTAGTGCTTGTCCCTTTCTTGTCGGCCAATACTGTTGTAGTGGATTTTAGGTCCATTATTTTGTCGTCTAAAAGTAGTTCTTTAATCACCTGTCAACTACTAGCCTTTGTCATGGTCATGCATCGAGCAATATTATAATGCATGGATGAGGTGTGGTATCTTGGAAAGTTATGGTGGGATGGACCATGATGGATACATATTATACTATATGGGTATCAGGTCTTGCAGTAGTCTTTGTTAAATGAAGTTGAACTTTATAAATAATTTTGAAAATTTTGCTTTTAACCCCAAGTTATAACAATTCATATATTATCTCAATCTTATCTCATAATATAAACTTGGTCGAGTAATGTTACAAATCTCTTTTGTATTATTTATGTGTCTCTCTAAAAATAATTTGATTTTTAAAATTATTATTGAACTTGTGATAAATTATTATTAAATTTTAATCAAATGATAATTTTAAAATATATTTTATTTTTAAAAAGATAATAGGCTTTTATAATTACTCAGACTTGGTCATAGCGTTTTCGTGGTCGTGAGTCGTGACATTAAGATGGACGTGTGCGAGGGTTTTTGGTAGTGGTTGTTTTTTTTTTTTTTTTATAAGTTTTGGTAGTGGTTGTTATTTGCTAACGTTTACTACTTTCCTTGAACGTAATTGACCCGTCGAAGAAAATACGTAATCATTCGAAACACTTCCTTCGAAATGACTCCATTGACTCGCCCGTGGGTTACAAGTTCTGCATGCTGTCACATCCTTTAATATATATATATATATAATTGATAAATTAGACACTATAATTGTGTCATTAATTATTAATTTATAAATAAAAAAAACATTATAGTACTTAACAGTTAACACCACTATGTTATAGTTAATCGAAAAATGCTAAAGGCTCTTCAATTTTTTTTTTATTTAAAAAAAAATAAAAAATAAAAAAAGTGTTTGAAGTAATAATAATTTTTTTTATCATTCTTTTAGTTGGTTAAAAAAAGCATTTTCCTTCATAAAAATAGTCAATTTTTATGAAAAATAATCATTTTTATGAAGAAAAATGTAATTTTTATTTTTTAAAAAACACCAATTAAAAGAAGGACAAAAAAATATATTATTACCTCAGATACTTTTTTTATTTTTTACTTTATTTTTTTAAAAAAAATAACACAAAAATTAAGTAAAAATTAAATAAAAAAATTGAGTCTTTATCATCTTTCTAGTTTATTTGGCTTCCAATAATTTAAAGATAATGACAATAGTAGTACGTATATGGGCCAATCATTGTCAATCCCAAGCCCATGAAGATGAGGTCATAAATACTCGTCTTTCCCGCAATCAAAATTTGGTGGAACCAGTCAATATTGTAGTGTCTGATTATTGCTCCTCTGAGGAGTGCGGAGAAGCCGAGGAGGAGCTTGATCGGAACGAGAGAAGCGGCTCCGGGCATGGATTGCATTTACAAAGACCCCAACGCACCCGTAGAGGATCGGGTCAAAGACCTTCTCTCTCGAATGACATTGGAAGAGAAGGTCGGCCAGATGACTCAGATTGAGCGCCGCATCGCCCAGCCAAACCCCGACCTCATCAGACACCTCTGCATAGGTACCCTTCTCTTCTGTCTCTCTCCGTCTCTGTCTCTGTCTCTCTCTCGCGTGTTCCACAGGTACACTCTCTCTGTCTCTGTCTCTCTCTCTCGCGTGTTCTACAGGTACACTAAACTTGAAATCCTCACGCATTTGGAATTTATAGTCATCGTTGGAAAATAGGAACTTTGCTCTTTTGCGACAATAAACTGCTAATTGTTTCAAAAGGAATATATTTAACTAAAATTAGTGAAATATAGAAAGTAAAATATTTAACTAAAATTAGTGTGTAATTCCGTAAAAAACAAGTATTTAACTTAATGACGGGTTTTTACTGACTTACATTTTTAGAGGTGTAAATTGTAAAGTGAATGTTCTAAGTAGGTCTGTAATTGAGTCGAGCCGAGTTGAGCTTTATGATTTTAAGACTGGTTGGCTCGTTTATATTCGAGCCAAACTATAAAATGTGTGTTCAAACTCGGTTCTTTTAAAATTTGGGCGAGCTCAAGTTTAAGTTCAAATTCGTTGAAAATGTTATTATAACTGAGCTGAGCTCAACTCGATTTCAAGCTAAACTATTAAATTATTTAATGTATGATCCAAGTAGAATTCAAGTCTGAATTTTAAAATAATCTCTAGATATTTATCTATAGTATAAATATAAATATTAAGTAATTTATATTACTTAATTACTAACATACATACTTAAAGTTATATAACTAATTTTACTACTAAATTAATATATATTTGTATATATATATATGAGTTAACGAGTCGAGCAAACAAATCGGTCGAGCTTTAAACGAGTTGGGCTCATGAGTCCCTGTTGAGTTTTCTCGAGTGAGTCGAATATGTATTGTTTACTAATCGATTAGGTCTCTACGAGTGAGTTTCAACAGTATCGAGTTCAAGTTCGAGTCGAGTTAAACCGAGCATGTTAACGAACAAACTAGTTAATTTACAGCCCTAGTTCTAAGTGAGGATTTTTTTTTTTGTGTAATACCATATTAAAATTATTGTTTATTTTAAAATTTTAATAAGCTCAAGAAACTTATTTAATTGATATCGTACCAGAAACTTAAGGAATATTTGTACGTACGCGTGCGCATGTGGCGTGTGGAAGGACAAAAGAAGAAGGAAAATAAGTGTGCATATGTTTCACTTACGCATTTTTCCACACAACTGGTGAACTATTGTTGTAGGGAGTATTTTCAGTGCTTGTGGCAGTGGACCCAAAGAGAATGCATCGGCTGAGGACTGGGCCAATATGGTCGACGGCTTTCAGAGCAAAGCGCGTGAGTCGCGGCTCGGGATACCGCTTATATATGGGATTGATGCGATCCATGGTCACAACAGTATCTGTAACAATGGTGTCTATGACAATAGTATCCGTGGCGCCACCATATTTCCTCACAATGTTGGCCTTGGAGCTACCAGGTTAGTGTTAGACCGTGTCCCTGGGTTCCTTGGGTTTCTTACATATTTAGTCACTTTTTGGCAAAACTAAAATACACACAAGGAAACGAAGAAATATCTGAGGAAAACAAAAGGGCTAAAACAGCTAGCTTCATATATTGCATCAAATCACTTCATTTCAACAATCCTGGCCTCAATAGTAGCATGAGTAGTATTTCATGATTATCTGTTTAATTGATGTGAAACTGTTGGAAAAAGAAACAAAATGACAGTTTGAATCTTAATTTAGGACCCATGTAAACAGGTGAATGATAAATTAGCACTTATTTCAAAAGCTTAAATTAATAGGAAATTGTTGGTTTAGTCATTTAATTAATATTCTATGTTTAATTGAAATGGGAAGTGAATTTTGGATCTTTATTATGATACTATGTTAAACTATAACTTATTTCAAAAGCTTAAGTTAGATTAATAGGAAATAGTTAATTAATCATTTAAGTAGTATTTTAACAAAGGAAAAGAGTTATCAGTGCCAGCATTGAACCACCAGCTTAGTTTTTATCTTTGAGTGCTTGAAACATAGAAAAAAAAGAAGAAGAAGAGATTTCATTTCTGTGGAAGCTAAATGGCAAAGAAATGTAGCAATCAACCTATTTCTATTTCTATTTACATAGCTGCCAAATGGAAGGTTATTGGTCTTGTAGCTTCAGAACCACTTATACTTTTACATGCGTGATAGGGATGCAGATTTGGTTCGAAAGATTGGGGAAGCAACAGCACTTGAAGTTAGGGCAACCGGCATGCACTATACTTTTGCTCCCTGTGTGGCTGTGAGTATTATAAATTTGTTTTGAAGTGATTGCACTGTTTAAATTAAGTTTCAAAGCATGATACCAATTATGAGTAACCCAACTTGGTGTAAACACATATTTGCTTGCAATTTAGCAGTTTATCTTTGAATGTTCTCTGATTTGGCAATTTGTTTATGCTTGACAATGTCTGTGGATGATATCGACTGAGTTTATCTTTGAATGTTGTTGTCATTTCAATAATTTATTGTAGTGTAAAGAAATTAACTAACTTGTTCAATGTTGAAAATGATTTGAGTCATATGGTAGAAGCTCGCTATATAAATTACAAAAGATGATGATGTGCATGACCTCTATATAAGATTTTATAGGTGATCCATCTCCTAATATTTAAATTTCTTCAGAAAAGATTATAGTATGGCATCTCTGTTGTTAATAGGAGCGTTGTTTGTCACCCTGGGGAGACCCAGGCAACTGGCCCATGGAATATGGCTGGAGAAAACTAGCTCTGGGTACAATAGCTGCTCATAAAATCTTATACCCTGGATACCTACTGTTGGCTATGTGAAACCTGTCTTGAGAATGACAGATTGTTTAGAAACTTCATTTACATAGGTTCTGACAGGTATGCAGAGATCCCAGATGGGGAAGATGCTATGAAAGTTACAGCGAAGACACTGAAATTGTTAGAAAGATGACATCCATTGTCACGGGCTTGCAGGGAAAGCCACCTGATAAACACCAAAAAGGCTACCCTTTTGTGGCTGGGAGGTAGAGAAAAGTTATTGATATTATTTTATTCTCATATCTTTAATGACTATACAATTGGTGTCTTTCATCAATTTACTCATGTAGCAAGCTCATTTCCAAATCCAGTTTCTATTTAAATACGTATCATACTAGTTGGCCAAAAAAAAAATGACAACTAAAGAACTACTTTTTTGCCTTCTCTTTCTGTTTTGTTCAAAGCAACGAGTCTTGGCTCTTAAATTAAAACTTGTTTGAGATTCACTTGGGACTAAGAACTTTTCCTGCTTCTTTTTCCCTGGTTGTATTATATGGAGTGTGCCTAAAATAATGTTGTCATGTTCACATATCTTTTGATTCTTAAATAGCAATACAACTAACATAACTCTTCATATTTCCAAGCTTTGTACTCACTCGTTCCTTCTACTCATATTGTAGACATGCTCTGATTGTTAAATCCTCTGTTAGCAGCCATTTGTTGGACTGTTTCTCATAATCCCACTTTTGATATCCAGAAACAATGTTATTGCTTGCGCAAAGCACTTTGTAGGAGATGGGGGCACTGAAAATGGAAAAAATGAGGGGAATACAATATCATCTTATGAGGACCTAGAGAGGATCCATATGGCTCCGTATCTGGACTGTATTTCTCAGGGAGTTTCCACTATTATGGCATCCTATTCTAGCTGGAATGGGCGTAAACTGCATTCTGACCATTTCCTCCTGACAGAAATTTTAAAAGAGAAGCTAGGTTTTAAGGTGAAAAATCCTGATAGTATTCATATACTCCAAAAGGAAAAATCAACTCTTTTTTCTTCTTGTCAATTTATAGTATTATAATTGGGCATTTCAATATTCTACTGCAAATATAGTTTTGCACATTTTGGTTCATTGCTTTCCAGTCTCCATATATTCCTCTTGTTTGATCTATTTGATGAAAGGGTGGTCTCTAATTCTGTTTTCACATTTATTTTCTTTATTTTCTCTTTTTCTTTCTTCTATGTGGGTCTTCAAGCACTAGGTGCAGGAAGAGAGTTTTGGGGGGCGGGCAATTGTTCTTACAGTAGTTAAATTCCTTTATTATTATTATTATGTTGGTTGTGTTCTGAGATTAGGGTTGCTGTACATCTAGATAAATAATGGGCCAGTATTCTTCTGCAGGGTTTTGTAGTTTCTGACTGGGCAGGACTTGACCGACTGAATGTACCTCGTGGAGAAAACTATCGTAACTGCATTTCCTCTGCTGTTTTGGCGGGAATAGATATGGTAGAGACTGAACTCCAATTCCAAAGCCTAAACTAAGGTTTTCTTCATTAATGTCTTCCTTTTCCTGACTGAGAAAATATGCAGGTGATGGTGCCTTATCGATACGAATTATTTTTGAAGGATTTGATATCTCTGGTTAAAGAAGGGAGGATACCAATAGAGAGGATTGATGATGCTGTTGAACGAATACTTAGAGTGAAGTTTGTTGCTGGTCTGTTTGAATTAAATTCCTCAGATAGGCCTTCCCTCGACACAATTGGTTGCAAGGTAACTTTTGCAATATTTAGCACATGGTGTATTGGCATTTTGGCGTGTTTTAATGCGTTATCCTTAAGAAAAGCAAAAGCATTTCCTTTTTCCATGAAGCTGAATAGTCATCTCTCCCTTGATTTGACCCCCCTTCTGCCCTTCCATCTATGATAGACGCACAATTGAGGGAGAGAAACAATTGCTGAATCAGGAAGCAGATTCTTTCTTGTTTTCATAAATAATAGGAAAATGAAAAAAAAATTTAGGTACTTTTTTCTCTTTGCCACAACATTTGACTTCAATATCACTGTAAGCAATAATTATTTCCATTACCCTAGGGACTAGGGAGAATGGTAGGATGGCCTGAAACAGTGTCTAAAAGTCTATCAGTGTAAGTAATAGTTATTGACCTTGCCACAAAATTTGACTTCACTGTCACCCAAAACCCTTAATCACAGATAAATATTAAGGAAAAATGGCAATTACCATTATGTTGGAAGAATGGATCACGGGCAGCTACAGACTGACTGTGGATGATCTAGGACGAAGAGAAAGGCAAAGGGAGAGGAGAAGGCAAGATGAAGAAGGATTTCTAAAGGCCATGAAGGCGTGAAACATTGACAATTCTGCCTCTTAGAGTTCCAAAAACCATTTATTACTAAGAATGAGTAGATCCAGATATTGGATTAGAAACATTAGCATTATTACTATTTTCATTGCTATAAAAATTTACAATATATCATATTATAATCCGTGGTGGATATAATTGAATGCTTTTAATTAGCATCCAAACTACAATATGTAACTGCAAATGATTTATTACTTCAAAGCTGAGATAAACTTTTAGCTTTGAAATTTCCTGCAGTTGCATAGAGATCTAGCACGTGAAGCAGTCCGCAAGTCATTGGTTCTTTTGAAAAATGGCAAGGATCCTAAGAAAAAATTTCTTCCACTAGACAGAAATGCGAAAAGAATTCTTATTGCTGGAACACATGCTGATAATCTAGGATATCAGTGTGGAGGGTGGTCATTCAAATGGTTAGGAAGAAGTGGCAGAATTACAATCGGTACGCAGTTACATTGTTTCTAGTGTATAGCAATATGTTGACTTTCACAATCAAAGTCACAAGATATTTTAGCTTTGTAACTTTTTGTTATTTATATTTGTTGTGCATGCACTTATGAGGTTTGTGTCCCATATTGAGAAAGTATAGAGAATAAGAGCAGTTAATATACCTAAGTGGACCCAAGGCCATTAGCTTAGGCTTTTGGGCTAGAAGTGGTGTTCTAATATGTATATTAACTTACTTTTGTTCAACTCCCTTGGTGTTTCTCTCCCCAACAATATTCATCGTGCTACTTGCTCATATTTTCATTGTTATCCTCTTTGGATAAAAACTTCATGCATTTAAATTTTTCTCTTTGAACGTAATTCCTTGAATGCGCTTTTTGCATTGAACTTATGATATCATTGCAATTTAGGCACAACCATTTTGGATGCTATTAAAGAAGCAATGAGCAACGAAACAGAAATAATTTATGAGGAAGTGCCAACGGCAGACACCTTAGCACGTCGAGATTTCTCTTTTGCAATTTTAGTTGTTGGTGAAAAACCCTATTCAGAGACCTTTGGTGATAATCTGGAAGGGCTAGTAATCCCTGTAAAGGAGGGAGTTGACATAATAAGTTCAGTCACTAACAATATCCCCACATTGGTGATTCTAATATCTGGAAGACCCTTAGTTTTAGAGCCATGGCTTTTGGAAAAGATAGATGCACTGATTGCTGCTTGGTTGCCTGGAAGTGAAGGAGGTGGAATTGCTGATGTTGTCTTTGGGGATCATGACTTCGAGGGCCAACTACCGGTGACATGGTTTAAACGGGTCGAACAACTGCCTTTGCATATTGGAGTCGATTCATATGATCCTTTATTCCCCCTAGGCTTTGGGTTGACATACAAAGAGAAAGAGGAGAAATCTCTGAACTTGTGCAGAAACAACTTGTAAGGGTATAACGTCTTCAAGAGATTTTTCATTGGTATCAAAGTTGTCTGTACTTCGTACATGAATTGACCCATGTTCTACCACAGCCCCATTCCCATTGGCTTGTTGTTATTACCCTCTAAACAGTGCATTAGGCTCATCTATGCTTTTGGCTGAAGATGAATTATGATTTGTTGAATAAGGATAAGCCACTTGGCCGTGTTCAATTGTTTATCAGTGGATGTGCAGTGAGGATGGATACCTCGTGGTAACTTGTTATTGGGCCTCATCTATTACTGCCTCACATTACCCACATAATTTCAAGATATCAACTAATCTTATTAACAATGGCATCAACTTGTCCAGATATGCCTTAAATCATGATGTAGTCTGCCTGTATTATTTGTTTTGCTTGTAACGGGTATTAAGTCTTGAAGAAGTGACTGTATTTCTGTTTGGCACTGCGATTTTGCTAGCCAAAAGTATGTTTTTAAAACAAAATTGAGGAATGTGAGTTTGAGAGTGCATTTGAAAACAATGGCGGTTTGAAAATGTGAAAAAATAAAATCACTTTTCAAATTGCAAGTAAGGGGACGTGTTTTTTAAAATGCTCAATTTTAAAATCTTAACCGTGACTTTACTGAACGCTAATTATGTTTTTGGAAATCACTTTTTCATTAACTATTTTTTGAAATCTTTATTTTTTTAAACCTCATGTTTTAAAACCACTAAACTAAACTAAATGAATTAAGAGCCTATTTGGGATTGTGTTTGATAAATATAGTTTTTAAGTCAAAAATAGTTTTTAAGCAAAACCTTTATTTTTAAACTTTTGCTAAAAATGTTTTTTTTTTTTTTTGTGGTTATTTTTAAGCTTTTTGGACCTTTAAAAGCACTTTTAATTTTTTTTACCAAACAAGTACTTTTTTCTTAAACAGGTTTTTTGAGTATTAAAAATACTTTTAGGTCCCTCAAATCTAATCCAAAACAGGCCTTTAAACTCCTCAAATACAATTTCAAATATGTCCTAAATGTATCGTACATGTTCACATCTCCTGCTTCTCATGCCTCTATATTCTTTGTTGGGCCAGCAAGCAGGCCATAGGGCCTATTAAACCCGATTTTTGTCGAGCTTGCAACGCACGAGACCCCTTCAGTTCATACCCCATAACCCCACTCCTACACTACCCGACTAACTACCTCAACCACTTCTAGAACAATTAGCAACGAAACATTTTAGAACCAATTGTTAATAAAAGGCGGCATGATGCCTGGTAAAAGGAATTTTTGGTCTCTTCCCAATACTTTGCTATTTTCCGTTTCATGCCATTTCCTAAACACGGCTTATAATTTTTGTCCCGACGGCATGAGGGAACAGTTCTCCTCATGCCGTAATATAATATATTATTATATTATATAAATATAATAATATATTATATTACGGCGTGAGGGGTAGTGTTCCCTCATGCCGTCAGGACAAAAATCACAATCCCTAAACACGCATTAATTTAAGCATCATGGGTTTTTTTTTTTTTTCACCTGTCTACACCGACAAGCTTCATTGCTTACCTATTATCTCTTTTACGGGTGCTTCTAATTAATAATTTAGCATGAGGACTGTTCTAACAATTTGGTTCCGTCTACGATAACGAATGATTGTTCTTTGACAAAATCCAAATGCGAAATACTTGATGAACGATTGCTCGAAATAACAACAGTGAAACCCCTAATCCTAGCTCGTGTCAAGACATCCAACTTAGCTACCTCCTATAAATCTACGAGAACATAGAAGCTCTACTACAACAAAACCACAAGAGTATGCAACGAATGATGCACACCGTGTGAAAGCCGAGGGGTCATGAGTCCTTTCAACACAAAGAGTGTATAATTTTAATTAGGGAAAAATATAAAAAAAAACCCTTCAAACTATCAGTCGTTTATAATTTAGCCCTTCAATATTCAAAAAGTAATAAAGTAACCTCTCAAACTATCAAAATACAAAAAAAATGCCACTTATTTTTTTATATTCCTATAATTCCCCTATTTTTATAACAAATAAAATATTAAACTAATTGTAAAAAAAACCTAACAAAAAAATAAATAAATAATAGGCGAATATTTATTTATTCTTTTTTTTTTGTATTTATTAGCCAATGTTTTTTTTTGTATTTTTTTAAAAATTGTTTAATTTTTTTTTTCAATTATTTTATTATTTTATTTGTTAAAAGAATAAGGTTATTATAAGAATATAACAAATAGAGGAGTTACTTTATATAATATATTATATAAAGTAACTTTTGAGGAGTTACTTTATTACTTTTTTAACATTAAGATGCTAAATTGTAAACGATGGATAGTTTGAAAGGTTTTTTTATATTTTTTCCTTCTAATTAATAAAGATGAGGTTATCACAATGTCACTTTGCTGACGTGACACTCTCAATAGTCTTTAAATTATTATTATTTAACAATTTAAGAGTTAATTGACACTAGTATGAGGTTGAGATAAGGTGAAATAAAAATGTATAAATTGAAGTGGTGATGAATGTCCCGAAAGCATGAGGGAACAGTTTCCTCACGCTTTCATATAATATTAATGTTTTCTCACGCTTTCATATAATATATTATATAAAGGCGTATTATATGAAGGCATGAAGAAACTGTTATGAAGAAACTGTTCTCTAACGCCTTCGGGACCTTCATCGGTTCAATCAATTTAATTTTGTAGAAAGAAGGGTCGGTGAGCCACCTGTCTTTCGCGGCACTTATGGAAGGCAGCAACCTCTAAAAGTTTGGTGGCACAACTCCCTGGTCAACATTGTACTCCATGCTAGTGTCTGTAATTCTCTTCACTGAGTAGAAGCCGAGGAGGAGCTTGATCGGAATGAGCGAAGTGGCGCCGGGCATGGATTGCATTTACAAAGACCCCAACGCACCCGTAGAGGCTCGGGTCAAAGACCTTCTTTCTCGCATGACATTGGAAGAGAAGGTCGGCCAGATGACTCAGATTGAGCGCCGCGTCGCCCAGCCCAATCCCGACCTCATCAAAGACCACTGCATAGGTACCCTCCTCCCTCTCTCTCTCACACACACGTTGTTTGAGAGACAGTTATCCCAAAAAGTGGAAAAATTATTTAATTTAATTAAAATCAAAGATAAATTGTAATGTAAATGTTCCAAGTGAGGACTTCTTTTTTGTACCAAGTTAAATAATTAATTATTAAAAAAAAAAAAAAGTGATGAATATTTGTACGTACGTGTGCGCATGTGGCGTATTGCATTCATTTTTAGCTATGTAGATGTTTAGTCTGACGGCATATGTTTCATTTACGCATTTTTCCATACAACTGGTGAACTGTTGTTGTAGGGAGTATTCTCAGTTCTGGTGGCAGTGGACCCAAAGAAAAGGCATCGGCTCAGGATTGGGCCGATATGGTCGACGAGTTTCAGAAGAAAGCGCTTGAGTCGCGGCTCGGGATACCAATTATATATGGGATTGATGCGGTTCATGGTCACAACAGTGTCTGTAACAATGGTGTCCATGACAATAGTATCCGTGGCGCCACCATATTTCCTCACAATGTTGGCCTTGGAGCTACCAGGTTGGTGTTAGACTGCGTCCGTGGCAAAACTAGTCACTTTTTGGCAAAACTAAAATTCACACAAGGAAAGGAAGAAATATCTAAGGAAAACAAAAGGGCTAAAACAGCTAGCTTCATAGATTCTAAAATTCATACATTGCATTCAAATCACTTCATTTCAATAATGCTGGCCTCAATACTAGCAGCAATAGTATTCCGTGATTCACTGTTCAATTGATGTGAAACTGTTTGAAAAAGTAAACGATTCATATACGTTTTAGCTAACCACTATAATTTCTCACAATGCCAGTATATGAACCACCAGATTAGTTTTTCTTTGAGTGGTTTAAACATAGAAAAAAGAAAAAAAAAAGGATGTAATTTCTCTGGAGGCTAAATGGCAAAGAAATGTAGCAGTTTACCTATTTCTATTTCTTTAATTCTTTGGAATTTACATAGCAGCCAGATGGAAGGTTATTGGTCTTGTAGCTTCAGAACCACTTAATACTTTTTACACTGTGATAGGGATGCAGATTTGGTTCAAAAGATTGGGGAAGCAACAGCACTTGAAATTAGGGCAACCGGAATGCACTATACTTTTGCTCCATGTGTGGCTGTAAGTGTTATAAATTTGTTTTGAAGTGATTGCACTGTTTGAGTTTTTTGTGTATTAAGGCGAGTTTGTAGTTTCAAAGAAAAGAATTTTTATACACTTGGTAATTTCCACTGCGATGGATGTTAATAAGTAGTAGTGTCACATGAGCATTCTAATAATTCCACTTACGGCTTATTTTTAAAGTTGGGGCATTTCAGAGTTAACTGATAAATTAAGTTTCAAAGTGTGATACCAATTATGATTAACACATAGTTGCTTGCAATTTGGCAATTGGTTTCTAATTGAAGAAGATTGAGATTGTTCACTGATTTGGCAATTTGTTTATGCTTGGCAACGTCTGTGGATGATATCGACTGAGTTTTATCTTTGAATGTTGTTACGATTTCAATAATTTAGTTAATTATTGTAGCGTAAGAAATTAACAAACTTGTTTAAATGTTGAAAATGATTGTCAATTATATACAGCATTATTTGGTGAGGTGAGCTAGGCGCACAAATACACAAGATTTCCCTTTCCTGCCATATGAAGTACAAAATTATATGTGCTTGTATCATATAATTATAATCCGTAGTTTTGAGGCAAGGTGACTTTGTATTAGATAAAATTGTAGGACCTGAAAGATCTAATATTCAAATGAGACATAAGATTTGTATCATAAATATCTTTCAATAGGATACTATACCTCGGATTTCAAACTGTGAGCTGGAGTTTGACCAGAACATATATTCATATTGTTCTCCCATATTCTTTCTTCGTATTGTTTCCTCTAAACTTTCTTTCTGTTGAAACAACTTTCTATCTGTTTGTGAATGACAGATTGTCAAAAAATTCATTTACATGGTTTCTGACAGGTATGCAGAGATCCCAGATGGGGAAGATGCTACGAGAGTTACAGTGAAGACACTGAAATTGTTAGAAAGATGACATCCCTTGTCACGGGCTTGCAGGGAAAGCCGCCTGCTGAACACCCAAAAGGTTACCCTTTTGTGGCTGGGAGGTAGAAAAAAGTCATTGATATTATTATATTCTCATATCTTTAGTGACCATACCACTGGAGAACTACTTTGTTGCCTTCTCTTTCTGTTTTGTTCAAACTCCAATGAGTCTTGGCTCTTAAATTAAAACTTGTTTAAGATTCACTTGGGACTCTAAGAAGAACTTTCTCTACTTCTTTATCCCCAGTTGTATTATATAGAGTGTGCCTAAAATAATGTTGTCCTGTTCACATATCTTTTGAGTCTTAAATTGCAATACAACTAACATAACTCTTCATACTTCCAAGTTTTGTATTCACTCATTTGTTCTACTAATATTGTAGTCATGCCCTGATTATTAATTCCTCTGTTAGCAGCCATTTATTGGACTGTTTCTCATAATCCCACTTTTGATATCCAGAAACAACGTTATTGCTTGCGCAAAGCATTTTGTAGGAGATGGGGGTACTGAAAAGGGAGTAAATGAGGGGAATACCATATCATCTTATGAGGACCTAGAGAGGATCCATATGGCACCATATCTGGACTGTATTTCTCAGGGAGTTTCCACTATTATGGCATCCTATTCTAGCTGGAATGGGCGTAAACTGCATTCTGACCATTTCCTCCTGACAGAAATTTTAAAAGAGAAGCTAGGTTTTAAGGTAAAATTCCTGATAGTATTCATATATTCTAAAGAAAATAAAAAATCAAACCTTTTTTTTTTTCTTGTCAATTTACGGTATTATAATTGGGAATTTCGGTATTCTACTGCAAATATAGTTTTGCACATCTTGGTTCATTGCTTTCCAATAGGGTGGGGGGGGGGAGGGGGGGGGGCTTTTATTGTGTTCTGTGATTACAGTTTCTGTACAGTTCAATAAATATTATGCCAATATTCTGCTGCAGGGTTTTGTAATTTCTGACTGGGAAGGACTTGACAAACTGCATGAAACTCGTGGCGAAAACTATCGTAACTGCATTTCCTCTGCTGTTATGGCAGGAATGGACATGGTAGAGATTGACGTCCAATTCCAAAGCCTAAACTAAGGTTGCCTTTATTATGTTTTCCTTTTCCTGATTGAGAAAATATGCAGGTGATGGTGCCTTTTCGATACGAATTATTTGTGAAGGAATTGGTATCTCTGGTTAAAGAAGGGAAGATACCAATGGAGAGGATTGATGACGCTGTTGAACGAATACTCAGAGTGAAGTTTGTAGCTGGTCTTTTTGAATTTAATTTCTCAGATAGGCCTTCACTCGAAACAATTGGTTGCAAGGTAACTTTTGCAATAGTCATCTCTCCCTTGAATTTGACCCCTCTTCAGCCCTTCCATCTATGGTAGACATACACCGAGGGATAAAAACAATTTCTGAATCAGGAACTAGATTCTTCTTGTTTTCATAAATAATAGGAAAATGAAAAAAAAAATGAAGTCTTTTTTCTCTTTGCCACAAAATTTGACTTCAATATCACTGTAAGCAATAATTTTTGCCATTAACCTAGGGAGAATGGTGGGCTGGCCTGAAACAGTGGCTAAAAGTCTATCACTGTAAGTAATAGTTATTGCCGTAGCCACAAATTTTGGCTTCACTATCACCTGAAACCCTTAATCACTTAGAAATATTAGGGAAAAATGACAATTACCACTGTGTTGGAAGAATGGATCACTGGCAACTACAGACAGACTGTGTGGATGATTTAGGATGAAGAGAAAGGCAAGATGAAAAAAGGATTTCTGAAGGCTGTGAAGGTGTGAAACACTGACAATTATGCCTCTTATAGTTCTCAAAAACCATTTAATACTGAGGATGAGTAGATCCTGATATCGGATTAGAAACAGTAGCATTATATATTATAATAGATGGTGGATATAATGGAATGTTTTATCGAACCACATTATGTAACTGCAAGTCTGCAAAAGATGTATTACTTCAAAGTTGTGATAAACTTTTAGCTTTGCAATTTTCTGCAGTTGCATAGAGATCTAGCACGTGAAGCAGTCCGCAAGTCATTGGTTCTTTTGAAAAATGGCAAGGATCCTAAGAAAAATTTTCTTCCACTAGACAGAAATGCGAAAAGAGTTCTTGTTGCTGGTACACATGCTGATAATCTTGGATATCAGTGTGGAGGGTGGACATCCAGCTGGTATGGAGAAAGTGGCAAAATTACAACGGGTAAGCAGTTATATTGTTTAAGCAATATGTTAACTTCACAATCAAAGTGACAAGATATTTAGCTTTGTGAATTTTTTTTATTTATATTCATCGTGCTACTTGCTAATATTTTCATTGTTATTCATTGTGCTAATTTTTTTTTTTTCGTAAGATTGGTTTTTTATTACTGAAGCCATTTAACATCTGCGATCACTGCAGCCCTACTACTATTCATAAAATGCACATGTTTGGTGCCACATTTAACTTGGTCAAATAAGTGTGTGGCAAACTAGCAAAATGTATCTGTTTCACAATAATTTCACCATAACTACATTCCATGTGCGGAAGATTATCGATAATATTCAAAGGCTTATCAATTCATTCTGTTTATTTAGTGATATATGATCGTGCATCAGTCTTTGGCTGTCAAGAACCATGCAATTTGTTAATCCATGTGCATGTCTGGCTAACATCTGCGCCAGCTTCCTACAAAAGGACACAAAGAAATAATCTTATAGTTAAAAAGGAAAAAAAAAAAAAATTATGTCTTGTCAGGTTCTCTCATTTTGGTTGGTTTGATCTTTTATTGGAAATTTGTTGTAAGAAAGCATCTATGGACAAAACTTTCATGCATTTAGATTTTGCTTTTTGAACGACATGCCATACACTTGCATTGAACTTATGATGTCGTTGCATTTTAGGCACAACCATTTTGGATGCTATTAAAGAAGCAGTGAGTGACGAAACAGAAATAATTTATGAGGAAGAGCCAACAGCAGACACCTTAGCACGTCGGGATTTATCTTTTGCAATTCTAGCTGTTGGTGAAAAACCTTATGCAGAGACTCCTGGTGATAATCTAGGGGGGCTAGTACTCCCCTTAAATGAAGCTGACATAAGTTTAGTCACGGGCAATATTCCCACATTGTTGATTGTGGTATCTGGAAGACCCTTAGTTTTAGAGCCATGGCTTTTGGAAAAGATAGATGCACTTATTGCTGCTTGGTTGCCTGGAAGTGAAGGAGGGGGAATTGCTGATGTCATCTTTGGGGATCATGACTTCAAGGGCCGACTACCGGTGACATGGTTTAAACAGGTTGAACAATTGCCTTTGCATATTGAAGTCAATTCGTATGATCCTTTATTCCCCCTAGGCTTCGGGTTGACATACAAAAAGGAGAAATCTCTGAACTGATTAGTGGTGCAACCACTTATGCAGAACAGCTCATCCATGAATAGATTTTTCATTGGTATCAAAGTTACCTGTACTTCATATATGAACAGCCCCATTCCCACCAGCTTATAGTTATTAACCTCTAAACAGTGCATGAGGCCAATCTATGCTTTTTGCTGAAGATGAATTATGATTTATTGAATAAGGGTAAGCCACTTGGCCATGTTCAGCTGTTTATATGTGAGATGGATACGTCTCGGTAGCTTGTTATTGGGTCTCATCTATTACTGCCTCACCTTCCCCACATACTTTCAAGATATCAGCTAATCTTATGAACAATGGCATCCATGATGTAGTCTGCAACTCTAATTTTGTTTCTCTTGTATGGGCATGAAGTCTTTAATAAGTGACTTTATTTCGTAGGTCAAAAGCTAGTTTTTAAACAAAATCTAGGACACTGCCCGAATAACTTCCTTAACTACCTCCTGAGTTACAAATATAATGCAGGAAACATAAGAGAAAATGGAAAACGCAGGAAAAATCGGTACTGGAATAACCACCTCATCAAAGGCTTTACGAGGCCCACCATCTCAAGGGCCTGGGCCTTAGGTCCAATATCACGGTTCGTGGAGGGGATTGGTTAGTGCGCGCCAGAATCTTTTTAGTGGGGTTGGAATATGGAGTTGCTTTGGTTTTATAAGCTTGTTTTATTATCATCACTTATTTATTATTTATATATGTTTTTTTATTATCTTCAAAGATGATGCATGCACGTGGCTTTGAGTTTTTCTATATATTTATACTTGCTTTACTACAGGAGCAATAAGGCCAAGGGTTCTTTAAATAAAATAAGGGAATGGTGCAAAAAAATTCTAATAAAGTTCTTTAAATAAAGAGTAATGTTAGAGGTACTCTTTATGTTTTCTTGTAATTCTTCAGAATTGATGTAATTTTAAAAAATTTATTAAATTTGTAATAAAGCACTATTAAATTTTGATTCAATGATAATTTTAAAAGATAAAAGAAAAAAAAAAAATCAATCAGATCGTAGTGTAACAGGGTGTTTTGCACCATTCAATAAAAAATAGAAACCTTAACTTAAAATACAAAATAATAATAATAATGATACACCCATTTACACCAAATAATTTCTCTTTCTCTTGCTAAAAACTTTTGATAAAAAACTTCCAAGAAAATTGCAACAAAACCATTAAAATCACCATCTTAGTTGGTTTTTGCCATTGGAGGGTACTTAACAGCCAAATATGAGCACCATGGCTTTTTATTGTCCTTTGGAAATCTCCATAGCCTCTTCATAAGAAAGGGCTTGCTCAGTTGCTTGGTTGAAGTCCACCTCCTTTAGAGATTCTGGTGCCAAGAGAATCGGAGAAGGGTCGAAGGTTTGGGTGGTGAGTAGTGGACACCAGACTAAAATAAATTAAAAAAAAAAATCCATAAAATTAGCTTTGATTAAAGGTACAATATTTTTATCACCATCATTATCACTAATATTATTATTATTATTATTTGAACGAATCACTATTATTAAATTATGCTAGAAAAGCAAAAGGCGGCATAACCGGAGAATCTCTCATGAGTACTTCCCGCCTTTCCCGTTATTATAAAAGACAGTAATCTCTTATCTCAAGAACTACTTCATAGTCAATATTGCACTCTCTGCGACTGCCAGTGTCTGTTTATTCTCAGCTCCTCTAGTCCTCTGAGTAGAAGCAGAGGAGAGTGATCAGAATGAGCGAAGCGGCAGGCATGGATTGCATTTACAGAGACCCCAACGCACCTTTAGAGGCTCGTGTCAAAGACCTTCTTTCTCGAATGACATTGGAAGAGAAGGTCGGCCAGATGACCCAGATTGAACGCATCATCGCCCAACCCAACCCCGACATCATCAAAGACCTCTGCATCGGTATCCTCCTCTCTCTCTCTCACGTATTTGGCTCAGATTTTATTTAGATTGAAAATAAAGGTTTGAAGTCAATACCTTTGTTCTTCTACTATGATAAATCACCACTTACATGTGTAGTATACAGGGATGGGTGTGAATGGTTAAACTCCATGTTGGTAATAGTCAGTTAGGAGTGGGTGATTGTTATGATACGACGAATGGATATTTCATTTACGCATTTTTTCATACAACTGGTGAGCTATTGTTGCAGGGAGTATTCTCAGTGCTCCTGGAAGTGGACCCAAAGAGAATCCATCGGCTGAGGATTGGGCAGATATGGTTGACGAGTTTCAGAAGAAAGCGCTTGAGTCGCGGCTCGGGATACCGCTTATATACGGGACTGATGCGGTTCATGGTAACAATAGTATATTTGGCGCCACTATATTTCCTCACAACGTTGGCCTTGGAGCTACCAGGTTAGTGTTAGACTGTGTCCCTGGGATCCTTGGGTTTCTTACATAATTAGTCACTTTTTGGAAAAAGTAAAATACACACAAGGAAAGGAACAAATATCTAAGGAAAACAAAAGGGCTAAAACACCTAGCTTCATAGATCCTAAATTCTTACATTGCACTCAAACCACTACATTTCAACAATCCTGGCTTCAATACTAGCAGCAGTAGTAGTCCCTGCTTCTCTCTTCAATTGATGTGAAACTGTTGAAAAATGAAAATCTATTGATGTAGCAGTTAACCTAATACTATTTCTTTAATTCTTTGAAATTTACTTAGCAGCCAAATGGAAGGTGATTGGTCTTGTAGCTTCAGAACCACTTATACTTATACACTCTGTGATAGGGATGCAGATTTGGTTCGAAAGATTGGTGAAGCAACAGCACTTGAACTTAGGGCAACTGGCATTCACTATACTTTTGCTCCCTGTGTTGCTGTAAGTATTGTAATTTATTTTTTTTTTAAAGTGATTGCACTGTTTGAGTTAACTAATAAATTAAGTTTCAAAGCATGATACAAATTATGAGTAACCCAACTTGGTGTAAACACAAAGTTGCTTGCAATTTAGTAATTGGTTTCTAATTGGAAGAAGATTGTGGTTGTTCACTGATTTGGCAATTTCTTTATGCTTGGCAACGTCTGTGGATGATATTGAGTGAGTTTTATCTTTGAATGTTGTTGTCATTTCAATAATTTAGTTCATTACTGTATTGTAAAGAAATTAACAAACTTGTTTAAATGTTAAAAAATGATTGTGTCATATGGCTGAAGCTCACCATATAAATTGCAAACAATGACGATGTGCGAGACCATAGATTTTTGCATTATTGATCATGGGATCCTGGATTATATATACCGTGTTATGTGGTGAGCCAGGTGCACTACTCCACAAGACTTCTCTTTCCTGCCATATGAAGTACAAAATTATGTGCGTATCATAAAATTATAAACCATAGTTTTGAGGCAAGTTGACTTTTTATTAGATAAAATTGTAGGACCTAAAAGATCTAATATTGAGATGAGACATAAGATTTGTATCGTAAATATCTTCCAGTGGGATACCATACCTCAGATTTCAAACTGTGAGCTGGAGTTTGACCAAAACATAGATTCATATTGCTCTCCCATCTTCTTTCTTCGCATTTTTTCCTCTAAAATTTCTGTTTGTGAATAACAAATAGTCAAAAAAATTCATTTACATAGGTTCTGGCAGATATGCAGAGATCCCAGATGGGGAAGATGCTACGAGAGTTACAGTGAAGACACTGAAATTGTTAGAAAGATGACATCCTTTGTCACGGGCTTGCAGGGCAAGCCACCTGATGAACACCCAAAAGGCTACCCTTTTGTGGCTGGAAGGTAGAGAAAAGTCATTGATCCTCGTATCTTTAATGACTATACTTTTGGTATATTTAATCAATTTACTCATTTAGCAAGCTCATTTTTCGAATCCATCGTCAATTTAAATACATAACATACTAGTTGGCCAAAAAATATGACAACTAAAGAACTATTTTTTTGCCTTTTCTAACATTACTCTAGGATGAACTTTTCCTACTTCTTTTTCCCTAGTTGTATTTTGTAGTGTTAAAATATAAAACAAGACTCCAAACTACTCCTAGAAAGGTGGTTGAATAAGTTTATGCCAGTATAATGTGGAATTAAAAAAATAGACCAATCACAACCAAACAATCACCAAAATATGAAAAACCGTAGAGTAATGGGCATAGATATTTTAGTGACGAAGTGGAAACCTTTTGAAGAAGTCTTTAAAAGTAAAACTACTATGGGGCAGCCTACCCAAAACATCAATCCACTAAGAATAATTAAGTTGTACCAGTAATCACACTTACAAACCTTTGTAATGGACTCCCTCTAAGCAATTCTTCTTCTTGATCTTCTCTATTGGAACTTCAATATGGCTTTAGCAGATTTTCATGGTTGGTGGTTGAAGTCTGAAGACAACCTAAACTCTAAGAGAGAACTAACTTGAAGCTCTAGATCTAAAACTCTCTCTTAGCACAATGAATTGTATAATACAAAACCCTTACAAATTTGCTCTCAGAAGTCCCCTTAAATAGACTTGAAAATCATGAGCAGCAAGAAAGGGATCTGTTCCAGAATATTGTGGAAATCAGAAATCCATTAAAACGGGTAAGTGGTCCGTTCAAACAGTACTAGGTTAAACCTTGAAAACAATGTTTTCTTCAAGCGGCATGTCCAAACGACCTTTGGAATGAAACTTGGAATGAAGTCCTTGGGTTGCTCTCAGTTCAAACCAAACTTGGAACGCTTAATAGGACGAAGCTCTTGGGCAAGACTTTATTCTTCATCCATTGGAACGCCACTTGGAACGGAGCTTAGAACAGATCTCTCAGGAAATCTTCCGTTCGAACGACGCTTTACAACGGAGCTCCGTCAAACTTCATCAAAGCATTTTGTCTAAAACCAAATTACATCAAAGTATTTTGTGCACCGAATTAGTCAACACTAAAAACCTAACATAGTGTGCCTTTTGTCCTGTTAACATATCTTTTGATACCTAAAAATAGTAATACAATTAATATAACTCTTCATACTTCCAAGCTTTGTACTCACCTTTTTTTGTTTCTTCTACTCATATTGTAGACATGCCCTGATTGTCAATTCCTCTGTTAGCAGCCAATTGATGGACTGTTTCTCATAATCCCACTTTTGATATCCAGAAACAATGTTATTGCTTGCGCAAAGCATTTTGTAGGAGATGGGGGTACTGAAAATGGAAAAAATGAGGGGAATACAATATCATCTTATGACGACCTAGAGAGGATCCATATGGCACCTTATCTGGACTGTATTTCTCAGGGAGTTTCCACTATTATGGCATCCTATTCTAGCTGGAATGGACGTAAACTGCATTCTGACCATTTCCTCCTGACAGAAATTTTAAAAGAGAAGCTAGGATTTAAGGTAAAAATCCTGATAGTATTCATATATTCTGAAAAAAAAAAAAATAAATTCAAGTTTTTGTCTTGTCAATTTACAGTACTATAATTGGGCATTTCGGTATTCTACTGCAAAAATAGTTTTGCACATTTTGGTTCATGGCTTTCCAGTCTCCAAATATTCTTCTTCTTGATTAATTTGATGACAGAAATTGTTAACTGTAGTCAGATTCCTTTTTATTAATTTTTTTTTTGGTTGTGTTCTGGGATTACAGGTACTGTACATCTAGATAAATATTTGGTCAATATTCTGCTGCAGGGTTTTGTAATTTCTGACTGGGAAGGAATTGATGAACTTAATGAACGTCATGTCGAAAACTATCGAAAGAGCATTTCCACTGCTGTTAAGGCAGGAATAGACATGGTAGAGTCTAAACTCCAATTCAAAGCCTAAACTAAGGTTGCCTTATTTATGCCTTCCTATTCCTGACTGAGAAAATATGCAGGTGATGGTGCCTTATCGATATGAATCATTTGTGAAGGATTTGATATCTCTGGTTAAAGAACAGGAGATGCCAATGGAGAGGATTGATGATGCCGTTGAACGAATACTTAGAGTGAAGTTTCTTGCTGGTGTTTTTGAATTTCCTTTCACAGATAGGTCTTTGCTCTACACGATTGGTTGCACGGTAACTTTTGCAGTATATAGCACATGGTGTATCAGCATTTTGGCATGTTTTTAATGTGTTATCCTTTCTGGATCAGGAACCAGTTTCTTTTTTTTTTTTTTACAACATATTATAATGCATGGTGGATATAATTGAATGCTTTTAATTAAAATATGTAACTGCAAATGATTTATTACCTCAAAGTTGAGAGAAACTTTTATCTTTGAAATTTTCTGCAGTTGCATAGAGATATAGCACGTGAAGCAGTGCGCAAGTCATTGGTTCTTTTGAAAAATGGCAAGGATCCTAAGAAATCTTTTCTTCCACTAGACAAAAATGCGAAAAGAATTCTTGTTGCTGGAAAAAATGCTGATGATCTTGGATATCAGTGTGGAGGGTGGACAGCCAACAAGTATGGAAAAAGTGGCAGAATTACAGTAGGTACGCAGTTACACTTTTTTAAGTGTTGAGCAATATGTTTACTTTCACAATCAAAGTGACAAGATATTTAGCTTTCGTAACTTTTTGTTATTTATATTCATCATGCTACCTGTTAATATTTTCATTCTTATTCATTGTACTAATGAATTTTTTTTTTAACCTTTGTAAAATTGTTTTTATTTTTATTTTTCCACTTTCAGTTTATACTGAAGCCATTTAACAGCTGCGCTGTTCATTCTGTTTATTTAGTGATATATGATCGTACATTTGTCTTTGGTTGTCAAGAATCATTCAATATGTTACTCTATGAGCATGTCTAGGTTAAAATCTAGATGAAAAACAGCAAGCGGTCCAAGTTAGTATAGCATTCGATGCTGACCTAAGGCCTAGTCCTCACCAAGACTCAGACCAATACGGTAGTTGAGATAGGAATACATCCCTTCACCCTCACTAAGGAAAGAGCAGATCCTACTCACAGAGCGGTGGATATGGTTGCTCGTAGAGCAAATAGACCAGTAGCCCATGTACTCCTTCTTACTTACCGCTTTACCGGTCGAAAAGCCAACTAGGCATCTCTCGATAAGCAAGAGCACTTCTCAAGAAGCTTTTGTTACTGTTCTGAGTGCACGTTAAAAAAAATAATATGATAGTTAAAAAAGGAAATATATTTTATTATGTCTTGTCAGGTTCTCTCGTTTTTGTTGCGACAAATAGTTTATCTTTTATAGGAAATTTGTTGTAAGAAAGCATCTATGGACACTAAATTCACCATTTAGATTTTTCTTTCTGAACGTAATGCCATGAATGCGGTTTAACATTGAACTTATGATGCATTGCATTTTAGGCACAACCATTTTGGATGCTATTAAAGAAGCAGTGAGCGATGGAACAGAAATAATTTATGAGGAATATCCATCGGCAAACACATTAGCACACCGGGATTTCTCTTTTGCAATTTTAGCTGTTGGTGAAGATTCCTATGCAGAGAATGGTGGTGATAATCGGGGGATGCTAGAAATCCCCTTTAATGGAGCTGACATCATAAGTTCAGTCACCGACAATATTCCCACATTGGTGATTGTGGTATCTGGAAGACCCTTAGTTTTAGAGCCTTGGCTTTTAGAAAAGATAAATGCATTGATCGCTGCTTGGTTGCCTGGAAGTGAAGGAGGGGGAATTGCTGATGTTGTCTTTGGGGATCATGACTTCAGGGGCCGACTACCGGTGACATGGTTTAAACGGGTTGAACAACTGCCTTTGCATGTTGGAGTCGACTCGTATGACCCTTTATTCCCTCTTGGCTTTGGGTTGACATACAAAGAGGAGAAATCTTTGAACTAATTAGTTTGTGTAGCCCAGGTTGGTTTAAAAGATGGGGTTTCTTAAAAACCATTTATGCAGAAACAACTCGTCCATGAATAGATTTTCCATTGATATCCAAGTTGGCCGTGTTCAGCTGTTTATACATGGGATGTGCCTAATTGGATTCAATGCCATTAGCTTATGTTTTGGGTTAGTGTGGTGCCCAAATGTGTATATAAATGTACTATTTGTGTACTCGTGTTTCTTTCCCTAATAGCATCCCATATGTTTTATTAATGTCACTTGTGCCTTAAATCCTGATGTAGTTCGCTACTCTGATTTGTTTTGCCCGTAAGGGTATGAAGCCTTGAAGAAGTGATTGTATTTTAGTTTGACTTGTAATTTCACAAGCTAAAAGTGTGTTCTAAAGCAAAATCAAGGAAAGTATCTTGTTCGGAAGTGCATTTAAAAAAAAAAAAAAAAAAAAATTAGTGGGTTAAAAACGTAAAAAATTTCACATTTTCAAATCGTAAAGGGGTTCGTTTTTAAAAACCTAAAATTTCAAATCAATGAGTTTGTCTTTAGAATTTGTTTTTATATTATATCTTTATATCATTTAAATATTATTTCTCTATTTTTTTTAATTCTTTCTCTGCTCCATGGCAGATTGACAACAAGTGGGGTTGGATTTTGAGGTAATGGGTCTTCGGTAGAAAGGAAATAGGGATTCAGAGGAGTTTGGGTTTCGTTAGAAAGAGGAAGAAAAGAAAGAGGGAAAGAGAAACGTTTTTTTTATTTTAGGCTTTTGTTAGCCATTTTACATACAACTCCAAAATGCAAAAACCATTGTGAGTGTTCTAAGTGTAACACCCGAGAAATAAAAATTGGAATGTTTTATTAGAAAATAAATAAAATAAAGAAACTTGTTATAGAACATGTTACGGACTACATACGACTTGACCCGTTAAGTCTTGAGCCAATTGGAGTTGATAATTTGACTTAGAAACTTAAAAAATATTTGGACTAAAGAGCCCTGTCCGGGCGAGAAAACAAGCCTAAGGTAAAATTTGGGGAACATGCTATTTTTTTTTTTTTTTGGTCACATCCGGAACAAAATGAGGCTCCATCCAAACGAAAATGGAAGACATGGGTAAAATGGTTCCAAGAATAACCATCCAAGGAACAATTCGAGACAAACAATTGAGAACCAACTGTTATAAAAGGCGACCCGACAAGCTCTATTGCTTACTTTTTAACATAAGTCCTTATAAGGAACGTCTCAAAAAGAGGTAGCTCAGTCGGTTAGGACCATGCCTAATGAAGCGGAGGTCATGAGTTCGAATCATCTTCCTCCCTTTTATGTGGACATGTCAAAAAAAAAAAAAAAAAAAAGAGTCCCCACAAGGAACATACCGACTTAACCATTAGAATCATCTCCTGTTGGTTCACACCGACAAGCTCTATTGCTTACTTTTTAACATAAGCCCCCACAAGAGATTGTGGCCATTGGCCAATGAAGAACTAGTCTAGAGAATCACACGCACACTTGCCCACAGTGAGCCTCTCAGAAACTTTTATCAGTTTCTTTTCCCTAAGCAAGACTTGGGGCTTCCTCCAAGTACATCTGTTTCAAGTTTGATTCAGTACTTAAAGCAAATTTAAGAATCAGAATATTGTTGAGTAAATAGAGGAAGCTAGATGGCCGAAAGTGTGCAGTACTTGTGAGATACTGGGGTATATGGTTACAACTTGTTAAGGTATTTTGATCAAATTAAAGAATAAAGTGGCCAAGGTGCTTTCCAATGCAACTTGCTGAAATGCTTCTCCTTTTGAAAAGATGGCGGTTTGCTTTGTCATCTACTGTTGAAAAAACTAATTGGAATGACCACACTGCTCTCATCTTGCCCTGAATTCTTTGCTTAATGGATGGGACTGGATATACTATGTGCGAGTCATGTGGGGATGCTTACTAGGCTTTTCATCATAATAGGTGCTACAGAAAAAAGAACCAAATTTGCTGCTAGTGACGCACAGAAAAAAACAACTCAAGAGAAAAGGGAATGAGATATTAAGAATGGCATGGCACAATAGCATTAACATATTCCATTTGTTAATGCTTTATAGATGGTGTTTTTTGTTTGAAACAGTGTCTCTATAAGGCATAATGTTATAAGTAATTTTGAATGTATTGTGTTTTGAGTTGTTTGAAAATGAGAAAACAAAAGGGAGAAAGAAAAATGGTTATGCAATCAATTAATATAAATATGTAATCAGCTTTAGCAATTTGAAGATGGTGGAGGATTACCCAGGAGAGACGATGGAGGAATTCCTACATATCTCACCGTATTATGTGTGGGCTAATGCTTGGAGTACTACTGTTTTTATTACAACTTTCTTACAAACTCTCGTGCAGTTCGGATGACTCCCACATGGGTAAAAAAATTAAGCAACAAAATTTGATTGGTAAATTTCATTGTTTAGTAACAAACAAAGTAAGTGTTATGTGAACCGTTATGTTAGTTTGTAAGGAGTTTGTAATAAAAGTTATAATAGTTGTTGCAACATTGTTATATGTATAATATTTGGAGATGCAAAACCTAACTTAGTCCACTTAAAAATGGAGTTTAAAATTCTTAATGGCTATTTGCACCAAATCTGATATCATATGGAGTTAATTTGTAGGTCACCAATCATTATGCTACCATTCCTATATTAGGCGAAAATCATAAGTTAATGCCCCAATCAATTAGTATCAAGATTCTTGTTTGGAGAAGAGAGAGAGACAAAACCTAACTTGATTGCCTATCAAGAGGGACAAGGATCCTTACCATTTTATGATTATGATTTAATATTGTAACATCTAACTGTGTAAATAAATTAATGCTACGTCATTTAAACTTTTTGAATGACGTACTAACATATTTATTACGTGTCATCGTCTACACCGTCAAATGCATGCAATGATATTAAATTTTGACCATAAAATGGCTCCTCTCTATTTCAAAGATATTATTATAAGATGCGGCTTCAGTTAATTGATATTGTTGTTAGTTTGTCTTATTAGATGACCATCATTAGCTCAACAAAGCACTTAATTAAGAAGAAGATTCTTGTTCCAAGGGAAAAAGAAATCAGAAAGGAAATGAGAGGCCAATGAAATTCCCCCACCAAAAAAAGAGAATCTCAAAGCCCATTAGAGAGGGTATCAAAGTGCAATCTACACTGATTAAGAAAAGGTAAAGAACTCTTTCTGCCTAATGAAAAGGTAGATAGTTTGTCTCCACGAACGGGATCAAAATTTGTCTCCAGATATAGAGAACAGTGAAACCATTAAAATTATGTTAAGGTGGTTTGTGCCGTACACTTAGAATCACAAAAAACCACTATGTCTTGGACACACTCAGACCAGTCGCATGCTGCTGCTACAGTCATGCCACCATTGACGACGAAATCCGGGAGAGAGAAAAGGATTTAAGCATAGATTACTGGGGTAATCCAACATGAATCTTAGTTTGTACTATATATTAATACTTCTAAAAGGGATCTTCTTCTCTCTACCAGGATCACTTGAAAAAGATCCCACATCGAAAAAAGAAATAAATAAAAAAGATTGCCAAAAGAGAAATGGGTTGAGGCATGTGATGCTTCAGTTAGTGCATGTAGTGTCAGCATCGACTATGGCTGGGAGGTCAAGCTCAGTCAACTAGGCAATTTTTGATGCTGGGAAATTTGATTTGTGAAACAGTCTAAAAGGGTTAAAAAGGAAAAGTTGTTGGCAATCAGAAACTACGGAAAACCAAGCCTGAGCTGAGTGAGTGCTCAGTGACTCGGCCAACTTGAAATCAGCACATAAAGTGCAGAAGTCGGTGTAACTTTTCAAGGTGAAAATTTAGAGCAAAGCCACATAGGACGCCAGCAATGCTTCATCAAATTTGAAGCAAAACTTTTGCTCTTGTTTAGGCATACAAATTTTGAGGCATTTGTGTGTGGTTCGAGTGACGGAGTCAAGATTTTGGTTTACGGACGCAACGTTGTAGGCCGTAAACTTACGATTGAAGAAACGTATCTATTAATGCATAATGATAACTTTCTGGATTATAATCTAATCTCAGAGAGACCATTCTTTGGGGTATCAAATGATGGACAGTCAACTGTGTCAAATGCCTTCTGCAGAACCTCACCACTGAAACTAATACAAAGAAACCCAAGTTTGAGATTCTTTCCCACTCAATTTCACCGTACAGAAATTGCAGTTCCGAGAGAAAACAATAATCCTTGACCACTTCAAGTTCATAGCTATGGACTAACTCAGGGTTTGAATAACATATTCACATAAAACCAGCAAAAAGCAAAAACACAGCTATACTAGCAAACAGGAGAAAGATATGGCGGTTCAAGCCATTGAAAGTAGAAAACAACTGCTATATCTCATCCGTGAGGGTAGTGCTGTGCAGAATGCATTTGGAAGACCATATTTTGAGGTCCGATGTAAGATTCATGTGAAACACCTCTTGGCAGATTTTGGCCCTGCATTTTAAGCCCATAAGAGTTAATAATCCCATAAGGAGAGGTCATGAACACGTTTCCATGTGTTGGGTTGAAAGCCATGGCTGCTCCACCATTTGGCTGATTCCATTGAAAAGGTGTTCTGGGCGTGGCGGCGGAATTCGCGTGCTGCTGCTGCAGCGGTGGCGGAGGCGGGTGAAGCACCGTAGAGTTCTCCGGTGAAGAGGGTATTTTGTTGTCCGGCGACGGAGTTTTCGCATCGACAAGATTCACAGTTGTGATGTCATGGATGCTAGCTCTCCGCTTATCTTTCCCTCCTGAAAGCTGCCTGATGAAGTATTTCTGAGCATGGCTAGCCACCTGCGTCGGTGTCCTAGTGATAACGAAATTGCGCGAGATATTTCTCCAGTCGCCTTTGCCGTACTTTTTCAGTCCCATTAGAAACAATCTGCAGGCGATTATTAAAATCCCATGTCAAAGAAGAAGCAAAATAAGCATGAATAACTAGCAAACCACCCAAAAGAGTGAAGGAAGTTACTACAAAAACAGTACACATAATACATAAATACCAAAATCTTGATAAAATATAGCCACTTGATGACTTAATTCCTAGAATTCATATAAAAATTGTGCTTTATTTATTTATTTTTTATTTCTTATATATGACTTCGTGAAAGTAGATTCTAGTGTCAAACCAATCCTAGTCCAAGTACTAAAGTTTTGTGCCGCATCACATTAAACTTTTACCATTACGTAAAATTTAAGCAAAAGAAGAATTCGATAGGGAAACTTACTTATGCTCGTCCTCTGTCCATGGAACCCCTTTCTTTCTCTCCTGCTCAGGCCGAGTTGCCGAAGATCTCTTCCCGCCGATGCCGTAAGATTGCCGGAACCCATCGTAGCCATGACTGTTCACCCAATCCAATGTGAAAGCTGAGGTGGTAGTATATCCAGGAATTGGTACCAGCCCTGCCTCTATACTGTTAACATCAGCTTCCAACTCCATGTACTGCCTCATCACATCCCTAGCAGATTTTCCTGGGATCATCGCCGCCACTTTTTGCCATCGGTCCGGCGACTCCTTGTCGTACATCGCCAGGGCGTTTTCGAACATCTTATTCTCCGCCGGAGTCCATTTCGCGCTCTTACTCTCGTCGGCAAGCCAACTCCCGTTTGGAATAAACGGTGCTGGGGAGAGAATTTCCATTTCCCACTTCATCAAATCGAATTACCATGCAAAATACAGCAGCCCAAAAGCAAAATTTGAAGAAAATTCACTGCTTTGATTGGTCTTAACTGATTTGTGATTGTGAATAAAAGATTTGGCTCAAGATTTTGAATTGGTGATGCAGAGGGAAGGCAAAGCAAGAAGGGGAACCCAAAGAAGGAAATGCAGAGTGGTGGAGGTTTCACTGCAATACCATCAGCGTTAAATCAAGAAGCATTTTGAAAGGAATCAGAATACCTTTTTGCGCATAGGCATACCCTGAGGAATCTAGTAAAGACCAACCTTTTTCAAAAATCAGAGATAATGTCACAAATTAAATTAAAAGGAAAGTAATTTAGCTACTCCATAATGGAACCCTAGAACCAAGTACTGAGATCTAAACCCAATGGACTTTCCTAGGAAACAAACAGAAACAGAACAAAAGAGAAATACCCAGAAACAATTTTAAGAAAATGGAGCAGAAATAAATATATGGGAATTCTTGAGGGAGTACAGCTAGTAGGTCAGACTTGCCAAAAAAGGAAAGTGCTTTCAAGTTAGAGCTAACTAACACATGTACATCTAGCTGCAACTTCTTGATATATCCCAATTGGGAAAGAAAAAGAAGCAGAGGACTCAGGTAAGGAGCCAAGGAAACTTAAAAAAATAAAAATAAAGGCTGGAAATGAAAACCCAATTGGGAAAAAAAGGGAGACACTTGAACTCAGGATTTAGAGCAGTGAAAAAAGCTGGTAAAGATCTGTTCTTTCTTCTTTTTCCTTGCGGCCTCAGCAACAAAGAAAAGAGAAGAAAGAAAAAAAGTAAGTGAAACTATGAAGGGAAAAGAGAGAAAATAGAGAACCTGAAAAGCAAGATAGCAAGCTTCAAGGAATGAATCTTTAGTGTTGCTTTGGGCAGTGAGAGAGAGAGAGAAAAAGCTGAGACTGAAGGTGGTGAACTGTGATTGGAGAGGATGGTGTTTGTGGATAGTGCAACTTATGGAAAAGTTCCCTCTTATCATAATAGACTCACCCCCCTCTTCTCCATTTATTTCAGATACAATAAGATACTTAGGGAAGACCATTTTCCTTTTATTATTATTATTATTTTTATTTATTTTCTAATTTTGATTTTATAAAGAAATAGGGGCTGGCAGCTGATGACGAATGATGGAACCTCACCTGTACTGCACTATGGTCAATGGGGCTCCACAAAATGCACCCATCATTGCTCCCAACCGTCCGATGAAGTATTGACTACAATTATGATTGGTTTTACCTTTCTTCCTTTTGCTCTTTCTTTTGGGGCTAAAGAGGTAGCCGCCAAAACGACGGTCCAGATCAACGGTAAAATTTCACTCCAGCAAATTGATGCTGTGGGCCCCCCACACACTGTTTCGACTTACTGGCTTCTCATTGGGCAGTCACCCCCCACATAATTGTATTGGTTATGATCTCAAGGAGCTGGGTCCGTTACAACGGCACTGCCTCTCAACACGTGGCGTCGTTTAATTGGCTCGAACAAGCTCCACTATGTAGTCCAAGGCAGAAGCAGCCAACAAGGGTAACCCGCCAATTAGCTGGATCCACGTCAGGGGGTAAAAAACCATAATTATTGGACCAAGCCACACATAATTGCACCCCCTTTGTGAGGCTTTGGCCATCCAACCACCGCCTTTCACATCCCCTCACTTTCTTTTTTTTTTTCTTTTTTTTTTTTTTTGCATTGTTGGTTAGTGGAATTGAGTAGGAGGAACGAGGGAATCCCCACTCTCTTTCATTGGCGCGTGCAATCACTCTCGAATCAGGGGCTCACAACCCAGTAGGACCCACGTCTGCTTTTCCAAACCCCACCCGAAAACAGCACCTGTCACACACCAACCGGCGCGTGATCCCACGCGCCGACCGTGTAGGCTGTGCTCCACCGCCCATCCCTTTGATGCTCAACCAATACAACCAAAGCGGTCCCCTTCTGATGTGACCAACTGCTCCACTGCTTTTGTCCTTGTCCTCCCCTTTCTCTCCCTCTCTCTCTTTTCCCAACTTTCCCTCCCATTGGAAATCCACACGTCTAGGGCTCCGCAGTCCCCACAACCGCCTCCCCCAGTCATTGTCACAACAAAATTTTCCCGCTCCTTTTACCTTCTTACCCATCATATTTCACCAATAAAATACGTTTAACAAGGGCACTTTAGGCATTCAAATTTGTACCCTCCCCCAGCTGCACCCCAATTTTTGGTTGTCCTCACATGTATGGAGCCCATTCCTCGTGCTTAGATGGCTTGAACTCGTCCCAACTCGTAGGCCCATTACCAACACCCAGTAACCAACTTAAATTAGCGATTGAACATGTCGATTAAAGATTCACTTGCCGGCTTTTTTCAAGTGTCTGATGATTTTTTTATTCTTGGGTGTGTGATGATTTCTTATTTTTACTTAATGATTAGCGGTACTTAATTGTTGTTGGTGTCATTATTGAGCTGGAGACTTTCATTTTAATCTTTTTTCTTTTTTTTTTTAAACATGTTTGTGCAAAGAAAAATGAGATTCGATCTAATAATTTTTGTTTTATGAAGTGGGATTCTATTGAGTTACCATCAGAGACACTATAATCTATTAGCTCAATAGATGGACAATTTGGGAAAAAATTTATCCATAATGAATTATTTATGCGGTTCAACTTCCATTTTTGAGCCAACATTATAAAAGTGATTGAAGGGTTAGTGCTTTTAAAAGCTGGTCACGGAACATGGGTTTACGCTGGTGTTAGATATTTTCAAGAGGAGAGAAACAAAAATATATTTTAGAAGTTTGGAAGCTTCAATAAAAATGTAATAATACAGAACATTGAGCAGAAAGGGAAGAGTGGGACAAAGAATTCCGATACACGTAATATATTTAATCAAATTTAGATAATTAAATTCAAATTAATGAGTGTATAGGTATATATTTAATCTTAGTCAAATAGATTATACTATATGTGGTTGTGATACAGTCATACAGATATAGGATAGAGTATCCTTTTAAATAAGATGAGAAAAAATTCTCTTTTTTTTTTATGTATAATTAGATACACATACTTTTTTTAATAGAATTTGTTCCAACCCTATTAATAATATTAAAAGAGCAAGTGCTCCTCACATTCATGAGATAAATTACCTATCCTAAAGGCACTTATCTAGAAAGCTTAAGTCGAAGCTCTAGTATTATATTAAGAGCCCGTTTGAGATTGTGTTTGAAAAATAGAACTTTTAAGTCAAAAAGGGTTTTAAGCAAAAGTTTCATTTTTAAGCTTTTGTTAAAATACTTTTTTGCCATTTTTAGAATCTCCTTAAGATTACGTTTGAGAAATTGAGTTTTTAAGTCAAAAAGTACTTTTGGGCAAAAGTTTTATTTTTAAGTTTTTGCCAAAAAGTGCGTTTCGGTCATTTTAAGGTTTTTTTGACCATTAAAAGTACTTTTAATTTTTTTTTTACCAAACGAGTCCTTTTTTTTTTTCTTCAAACAAATTTTTTGAGTGTTAAAAAACATTTTTAGGTCCCTTAAACGCAATTCCAAACAGGCCCTTAGGCTTTTTTTTTTTTACTCTTTAAAGCGTTTTTTTATTTTTTTTACCAAACGAGTATTTTTTTCTTCAAACAAAATTTTTGAGTGTTAAAAACACTTTTAGGCCCTTCAAACGTAATCATAAGCAGACCATAAGAGTATACTTGCTAAGTATACTCTAAAAAGGCGAGTTGTTAAAATAGAGAAAAATGCATTTTTTGTTATTTTGTTGAGAAAAATTTGTTGAGGCTACTAGAAAGCGCTTTCATTTTTTTTTACCAAACATTTACTTTTTTCTTCAAACGAACTTTTTTAGTTTTTTAGTTTTTGACATGTCCACACAAGAGGAGGGAGAGGAGATTTGAACTAGTGATCTCTGCTTCATGAGGCGTGATCCCAGCTGATTGAGCTACCTCTTAAACGCACTTTTAAACCCCTTAAATGCACACCCAAACACGCCTTAAATTACCACTTATCTTAAAAGTTTATAAGCATACATAAATTTAATCACTTAATCATAAATATTCAAACATATTTTAAAATATAGACTCAAACTCTTTTTTAATAAACTATTTTTTTTCTTCTTTATTTTAATCTCATTTTAAAGTCATAATGACTTTTCAACGCTACTTTATGCTTTTCTTACCCCTTTTAGCAAGTGGAAATCTGAGTCGCAAAAATGAGAATAATCAAGTCAAACATGCCCTTACGCCATCACTATTGCAATTGGGCCGGGTCTCGTTGGAATAGCCAATACGGAAGAGTCGGGCCTTAAAAGAAAGAAGAAGAAGAGATGCTTTGTTTGCGTCACATGTAACACTTAAATTGTTGACCAGATACGCCACTACCAGTCTACCATCTTTATTAATTGGGCACCTCGAATCTCGCACACTGCATTCAATGGGGACAACGTGTCCATTATTAATGAATATATTATAAGCTCTTCAAATGTCACAATTGGCCTTCTTGTCCTCCATGTCCCATTATGCTGCTGTCGTTTTCGAAGCAGAATCAAAACAGTGATGGGTAAACTTTTGTTTATATATATATTTTATTTCTTTATTTACATATTTTATTGTTTTTTTTTTAAATAATAAAAGTCTTGTCTTGTCTTTTATTTTTCTTTTTTCTTTTTTCTTTTTTTTTAAATGTACACACAAAAAAAGAGAGATAAAAAATTTAACTAATGTCCTCCGCTTTATTAGACGTGGTTCACAACCGATTGAATTACCCATTGGAGACTCATATTTTATTGTTATTTGCATCTTGTATGCTTTACATAAATTTGATATAAATTTTCAACCATAAGTTTTTATAGGCTTTCAATTAGTTATAATAGAGAGAAAAAAAAATAGTTATAATAGAGGGGTATTTTTGTCTTTTTACTTTTTGAGAAATAAATATTCGCTTCTATTATAACTAATTAGGTATTATTCAGTTCATTCTTTTTATAAAACTCATCTTTTCAGTCCCCAAGATGTAGCTTAATCGGCTGTGATCACGCCTAATGAAGCGGAGGTCACTAGTTCGAATCCCTCTCCCCCCTCTTATGCGGACATACTTATTATGTCAGTCACTAAAATAAAGCTTATGATGTGAAACTTATTTTTTCGTAAAATGTGAGTTGTCCCCTTAAAATTAAGGAAGTTACAGTAAAAAAGGTAATATTCTAACCTTTCTTTTTTGGTTTGTAGTGGTTCTCTTTTTGGCCGGTGGACAAGTTCATAATATATGCTTAGTTAAACTCTTTCTTTTTAATGAATTGCATGGTTACACGTTATTAGGAATTACATTAAAAATATATATATATGTAACATGCTCCTTAATAAAATAAATGAAATGGTAAGACATGCATGCATTAGAGAAAAATAAAGAAGAAGAAAACAGAGTATATTCCTGTGAGTCCTGTGAGTTTGAAGTTTGAACTCAGGGAGAGAGAGAGATCCGATCCACAAAGTTCTGATGGCATTTTTGGACGTGACGAAGCAAGAAGGAACAAGTTCCTTCTCTGTACGTGAGCAAAGTCCTCATCTTGAATGTTCGATCCCACCTACAATTAAAAAATGTTATATATCACGTTTTTATTTTATAATGTTAACGTGATACTCTCAATCAATCTTTATAAATTTTTTTAATAAAAAAAATTATTTAAAAGTTGATTGAAATTATTATGTTAATATCTTTAGGAGGGGGCGGGAGAATAAGGAATACGTATTAGGAGGGGCGGAAAAATGATGAGTATGGGCTAGGGTAAAAAAACTAAAAAAAAAAAATTACTTTGGGCTGCCCCCCTTTACACCAGTCGATTGGTCAATATTGTAAAGTAGTTAAGGGATAAAAATGTGATTTCTAACATTACTCTCTGACAAATATTCAAAACTTGATTAAAAAAGTGAGATTATGTCAAGAGCTCCAAACAATATAGAAATTGAATATTTTGTGAGCATCATGCTCTAAATGACCATTTATAGTTAAATATAGGCTATATAGATATTATGAGCTATTTTCACCCTTAAGCAAACACTTCAAAATAAAAGTTTCGTTAAAATTTATTATTGTGAACTTTCATATTGAAAGTTTATTATAACACCTTGTAAGTTTTTTTTTTTTTTCCCCTCCTCTCTCCCTCTCCCTGAAAAATATAGATAAAAAACAATACTTAAAGAAAATAGAGAGTTTAATAGATATTTTCTGTTTTAAGGTCAGTATTGAATGGTTATAGTCTTATAGAAATTAAATTCTTAAGAGGGCCAAAACATGAATAAGCTAATTTCTAGGACCTAAATGTAAATATTTTAATAAAAATATTTCAAAATCCAGGGTGTAAGTGCCCCTGGTTCCCTCTGAACAAAGGTCAGAAAAAAAGAAAGTATTATATAATTGAATTATGGATGAGTGACTCTATTTTGTTGAAAATGCATTTGAATAATCTTTTTTCAAAGCTGTTGCTTTTTGTCTCATTCTCATATATATATATATTCGTGTTGATTTTCAGAGTACAGGTTAACACGTCATCATGAAGAACAGAGCAAAAAATAATAAGAAATTTATTTATAAATTATTAGTTGATACAATTTCCAATATGGTTGGCTGTGCCACTTTAACCAAAAGATACCCCCAAGAAATTAAATTACATCAGCAAATATTCTTTCTAGTTTATTGACAGACAAAAATATATTCGTTTTAACTGCTAGTAGCCATTCACATTACTATATTGTTTAACTTGGTATTTTGTCTTCTTGCTTAATTGACTTATCTAAAAGCTTTATAAAAAAAAAAAAAAAAAAAAAGAGATAAATTTAGAAATAAAGAAGTCAATTTGATTTAGGATAAACTGTTTTTTCAATTTGAATTGGGGAAATTCGTCCAATCTAATTTAAAAATGAACATGAAAGTCACATGCTCTAGTAATTTTATAAAAAATGTATATGGAAATCATATTCTCTAAACACATATATCAATTTAATGAATTAAATTAAAAGAAATTTTCAACCCCAATTTAAAAAGAAAATTTCATTTGCGCTATATAACCTGTTGGAATTAGTGGCTCATATTAACACCAGTGGAAAGTCAAGTAGACGGGAGTAGAGTGAACATCGTTTGTGATTTTAGAGATTTTTAAAATACGTCACTACAATTAGGGTTTATGATTTTTCTTATATATATGTTATAATGTAATCCTTAATCATTAATAGTAAAATGCAACCGTCTATCTGTGGACGTATGTACATTGTTGAACCACGTTAAATCTATGTCTTTATTTTATTTTAATCTCTCTTTTTCCGATTTTATATTATTTATCATTATTGTGCGTGGTAATAACATAATTAAACATAAATCCAAATGCAGGACTTAAAATAAATGCCATGATAGTGATTATGAATATCCATTTGCTAACTCCCTGGTCTCTAAGGAAATGGATAATATCCATTTAGTATAAAATAAATGGTAGTATTGTCTTAACATTAAAATTGAAGGACTAAATTTACAATATTACCCTTCATTTTATACTAAATGGATATTATCCATTTCATTTGAAATGGACAGGATCCTATTCCGGTCTCTAAGGCCAAAAAAAAGAAAAGAAAAGCATAATAGAAAATTACATATTTATTTTACTTTGCTCATATAATAATATCAATTGGTCATTAAATTTTATTTAACAATAATTGATTTAAAAATTAATTGACACTGTTNAAAAAAAAAAAAAAAAAAAAACGGCATAATGGGTAGAGGGTTGTTTCTATTAATGGAAAGATTCCTTTTTACGTGTCTTTTTTTTTTTTTTTTTTTTTCTTTCCAAAAAAGTCAGAAAGGTCGGACACTGCGAATAAGATCTGAGGGCACACCGCTGCACTTACGTGCACGCGTTCAATTGCCACTAGGCCCACAACGCGCGCGTTCTCATAAGTCACAACCCTATCAACATTCAATTTTGAGAAAAATTTAAAATCAGTCCTTGTAGTTATTTTATTTGCAATTAGAGACGATTTACCGATGATAGCATTAAACATTAAAGTTAATAAAATTATAACATGTACTTATAAAAAAAATAAAATTATAACACGTGCATGCCCTATTTAATTAAGTGTTGTGCTAACAAAATTTGTTAACTTAGTGGACGAAATTTGACTGTAAAAAATAAATTATTTTGTTAATATACTGTAAAGATTTTTGAGTTTATTTTAATACTACAATAAGCTAATTGTAAATCAAGTAAATCATAAGAACTTATTTTACATTTTTTCCTTATATTTTATTTCTTTTGCAACTCATCGGCCTTGTGCAAGTGGGATGCAATTTGTAAAAGCAATGAAAATGAGAAAAAGCGTTAAAAATATTAATTAAATAATTTGATTCGTTTGTTTGTTAGTTTAAACTTTTAATATAAGTGACGATTTGCAAGGAGAAGATGTAATTATAAGTATTATCGGAGAGAAGATGATGTTGCATTTACCCAAAATATGTGACTCGATCAATTTCAGTAAGGTATTTCATATATATATCATATGTTTGTCAAATTACAAATCCTTTGGACAGGCTTTAATTACAAGCATAAGCTTAATTACAAGCATTGAAAATATTTATAAGCTGAGGATGAACAAAATGATCATTGGTATATATATCAAAACTAAAAAGAATCCCATTATGATTTTATTCAGCTTTGAGCAGACTGTTGCCACGCTAAAAAGAACTCTTTGTTTCTTCCACTCTTTCTGTAATTTCCCTGCCTCCTACGCATCAGAAATGGTGGAGCTACCCTGGCCATTGCTAGCACTTGGGAAGGTCTCTTGGAGGAGGTAGAAGAGATTGATTGGGGCCTTTACCGTTGTCCACCACAAATGCCATCTTAAGGCCCCAAGTCGTGTGCACTTCCAAATGGCAATGCATGAACCAAACCCCTAACAAACAAAAATAGTAATTAAATACCACAAACATAACAAGAAACTTGCAAACAAGTGATTTAGCGTTTTTAAATTGCGATTTTATCTGTGTTTTTAAAAATTGCACGTTTTGATTCGAGGCTTATTACCTGGATTGTCGGCCTGGAATCTAATAGCAGTCCATCCCCCTGTTGGTACACCAATGGTGTTCCTCTCCACAGGGTCAACAAGATTGAATTTCTTGGGATCTTTCTTTGGATTGAAATTCCCTAGTCCCCTCCCAACCTCATAGAAATTGAATCCATGAAGATGAACCGGATGGTTTTCTGGGGTGATCATCCCTGTATCCTGCAAGACTAATTGTACCGTTGAGTTGTAAGCAAGCCTAAAAAGCCTTGTCCCTGTCGTGGTCTGGAAGTTGGTCGGCTGCGTGCCGGTATAGTTGTACTTTATTGGCGGGTTTCCAGGGAAATCATCAGTGAAAACTCCTTTTGTTTTGAAAAAATGAGCTTGAAGAAGTGAAACAGTCGGCATCACAAACGTAATGTTATTGATATCCGCGACCACGCGGCTGCCATTCACGCAGGTAGAGCAAGGGTTGACGCCGAGTCCAATGGTGAAAAGCAGGGAATGGTCGATTTTCAACGGGACTCTAGCAGGGTACTTGTTCGAGTTGAGGCTTCGGAGGGAATCTGTGAACTTTGAAGCTACTGGGGTGGCGTTTTGCGGAGGTGGGGCGATGAGAGTGGTGGCGGTGGAGGAAAGAGTGCCGGAATAGTGAAGTGTGGCGACGGCGGTCGTGTTGTCGACTGCAATGGGTGGTGCGTCCTGGAAAGGCGAGGCTGCAACCAAGTACCTGCCGGTTCCACGATCGGTAGTGAGGAGGGCGTTTGTTGTCTGGCCTGGCGCAATGACAATGGTGTCGGTTTTGAAGGGCTTTGTGTACGCGGCGTCAACCTCGACGACGGTGAGTTGGTGGCCGGCAACCTTGAAGAAAAGCTCTTCATTAAGTGCAGCATTGATGATACGTAGCAAGTACGTCTTGCCGGAATCCACCGGCAATGTAAAGCCTCCTGCCAACAACATAAAGATGGTGAAAATCAAAAGAAATATTATTCGCTTTGGGTTATCCAAAATTTGCTTATGCTAATTATTTGTTGTTGGAATTGTTATTAAGTGTTTACGCAGCTATAGCTAGCGAGGTGCACGTATTATTACCCTGTGAACGGCAGGTTGAGAGAGGTCCTGGATGACCATTGATGGTGTGAGCATCGGAGACATTAGGGGCCAAGCCAGATTTTAGAGCTTCATTAATGACAGCTTCGACATCTGATTTCCACCATTCACCTACAAGTCAAAAAAACCCAGACAGAAAATCAGAATACTTCTTCTTTTACCATGACAATAAGCAACGGTCATTAATCGTCGTCCCACAAGTTTTGAAATGTTTTTATTGAATTCAAACAAGGAGGAGAAAATTAATTACCTAAGATAACAACTTCTTCCTTGTGAGGCGTGGGAAAGGGGTAAGGAACCCCACGCTTGGGCAAGATGACCAAAGCGCCGTGGACAGTGGCCCTTAGCCAAAGGATGTGTGCGTGCCACCATAGCGTACCCCTTTGGCCAGTGATGGTGAAGTTGTACACATATTGTTGCCCTGGTTGAATCGGGCACTGGGTAATATACGCTGGCCCATCAGCCCATCCCGTCCGCAGTTGTCTGATCCCATGCCTGCCCATCATTAAACATATAATAACTACGACCTTTTTACTAACTTTTTATTTAAAGATGTTATCATGAAGATAATTAAGAAGGAAGATAATTATTTGGGTGACATTCACTATCCAGATTCAGATTTTTAGAAATTTGTTTATAATAATTTAAATGACAAATGTGAGAGTTTACGGACTCAAATTTTTTCATATTTTCTGTTTAAATTGCTAGTAATTTAAACAACAAATTAAAAAAAATTCTAATAAAACATATTTGTCTGAACAAGTCTCAACCGATAAGTCCAGCACCTACCCAAACAAATGGGCCCATCAATATCTTCTCTCATAAAAAAGTCGAGCCGGCTGTACTTATGTTCAACAAATTGCAACCAATTCTACAACCGACTTGCAGCCTTATAATGAACTCCAATTATAGATGAGGTGTGCAGTAAAACTCACCAGTGGATGCTGACATTGTACTTGACGTGGTTGACCACCTTGATGAGCACCGTGTCGTCCTCCCTGGCATAAATGGTGGGACCAGGGAACCTTCCATTCACAGTGACAATGGGCTTGGCTGAGCACAATCTTGTCGTATTCTTCAGAACAACCTATGTACAGTATCCAACACATAAGGGAAGTTAGCACCAACTTCAACAATACGGTCCGCATGGATCAACAAATTATGTTTGGTGGCTTAATTTCTCAACACCACCACAAATTGATAAGGGGGACTGGAGAAGCATAGACGGTAAAAATTATAGACGTTTTCTTAAGTTCGATTTGAGCCATAGTTTAATTCAACACACCAAAATATTAATGGAAACTAAGGTGATTTACACTAATCAGCCATATAAATTTTCATAGTCGGATTTGAACCCATGCTTTGGACTATTGAACCACCATCCTAAATGGCCTATTTGATCAAGATTAATATTACTAAATGAAAGTAATTTTATCAAGTGAAAAGCTAGAAAAGGTAATTAGGATACATTCTCTTCTTTAACTCACCCACCAGAACAATGGTCAAAATAAAATATCAGACCAGTTCTTTTTTTTTTTTTTTTAACATGTTTACGCAAGGAAAGAGGGAGGACAAATGACCTCCATTTCATTAGGTATGGTTCATAATCGATTGAGTTACCTTTTGGAGACGACATTAAACCAGTTCTTTGACTGTGAAGTAATTGACTGAAATTGAGATGGAAATAAATAACCTTTATTTGAAATTATTTTAAATTAAATCACCAATTGTTTTGATGCCGTGTTGGGTAGGTCTTATAATAAGCAGTTGGATAGTCACCTTCAATTGAAGCATTTCATCAAACACAATTATGGGTGAACTTTTCTCGTTAACGAAAAATCCATGAATGATTTTTGTACGACATATACGTACTTTGCTCTTATTACTATGGACATAAAGCCATGAATCATGGGTTTTGAAATTAAAAAGAAACTATATCATGTGACAATGCTAGATCAAATTATGCGTCTTGCCCTAGACTTGGATTCTCTTGTATAAGTGGCTTAATTTTGATGATTAGTCCGACCAGTACCAACGAATCAGATTATTTTAAAGCTCTTTCTTTCTTTCTCCATTGAAACTTGTAGAAGAGACACAAAAGCTTCTTCAAATCATTTGAAAGCAAACAAATCAAAAAATGACACGCTAACAATAACGTTGTCAGATCAAAACTAATGATTTTTTGTTTTTTTTAATGTTTTGATCAGTACTAAAACTTGTAAAACTAATTACCAAAAAGTTAACTTTTTTAAATCACATATATATACCAATATACCATTCTCATATTTATATCATATAAACACACCCTTTTCAAATTAAAAAGTGTAAATTATTTTTAAAAAAATGTAAAGACTTTTTGGTCAAACAGATATTTTCGGTTTTATCACTATTTTAGGTCGTATTAAACACCGTAAGATGCATAAATTATTTTCTGAAAACTATTTTACGGCAAAAGAAATGGAGTCTAAAACCAAAATTACTTTTCAAAATCATTATCTAAGTTAACCAGAAATATATAGTAGAAACCATATATATATATATATATATAGTACTGTCCTTAAGAAACCCTTATCTCTACGACTATTGTTACATGCATCCAACTCTCGAGACTGCAGGCAATAGCCATACAATTGCCTGCAGCATAAACACGAATTTGTTGGTCCTAGCTAGCAACTGTTAACCAACCAGCTGTAGAAGATCTTCCATCTGATCATGATGACTTGCCGTGATAGTGTCTTCTTGGTTGGTTAACAGCAACTAATCATGTAAATATCATGCAAATGACGATGTTTTTGGTTGTAGTTTGAAAAAATGTTTTGATATGACGTAAAAATACGGATGAGTTGTTTTAAGAACGTAGTAAAACAAAAAACATCAAGATAATTCTTACAAACGAAGCTGATATTCGAGCACTTTGAGTCATCGATTTTTCTACGTCAATGAACACCTTATATATACCATAATGCACTTACATTGAACTTGTAGTGTCGCTCGATGCATTCCACAGACGCTGCAAACAGGCAAGCAGCCAGCACTAGAACTCTGATGATGATCCATGGCGCCATTTCCATCTCGATTTCTCTCTCAGACAACGATTAATGTTGTGTGTGTTTCTGATGTTTTTCTGCAATGAAATGTGGGTGATCAAGACAACCTTATAAAGAGAGATATATGGACAGTCGCCGGTGCCATGTCCTTTTTACTCATTAGGTGGACGGATGAATACTTGAGCCTAAAGCTCTGTATACACGTATGAAGAAAAGCTGGCCAGACCGCCAGACCCTTCTGTTATTTTTCTTGTCTATTACACAAAGTCGTTATCCATCAACAAAGACACTTTTGAAGCCAAGCTACAGGTACTTGTGATTTTGATGGCGCAGATTTTTCTAATGGACTAGCTAGGTTGTCAGACCCAGGGTTTGGTCCAACCATATTTGGTGATTAAGTACACCCAAACCTCCAGCTAACATAACTAAATTGTGGATAGTGATCTCCAACTGAATTAAGTCAAAGGAGATGACATATACAATAGGATTATTCCATGGCCACTTGTTTAATTTTCTGTTTTCTTTTCTTAATTTATGCTTGTTTATGGTTTGTTAAGTTTAACAGCAAGCACTTCCATCATGTTAAAGTATACTATTAAATCATAAACAAGCATAAAATTGATTTAGGCTCCGTTTAAATCAACTAATTATGCCTTAGGCTCCGTTTACTTCGACGTAAAATGGATTTCGTTGAAAAATATTTTCGGAGAAATCATTTTTCCTAAAAATGTTTTCCGTCGAAAATATTTTACGGTGTTTACGGCACGCACGGAAAATCAATTTTTTTTCTTTATATTTTCATTTAATTATATTAACCTATAAAATGTAATTTTTATTTGCAATATAAAAATATTAATATAAAATAATTCATGTTTGGTAGTTAAAATTTGACAAAAACAATAACGGGCCTATTTGAGAATATTTTTGGATTTTTCATTTTTCTTAAGAAAAAAATAGAAAAATAGAACCGGTCCCACATTTCCTTCTCCAAATCGACGGCCTCCGTTGCTCCATCGCCGTTCTCATCATCCTCTTTGTCTACATCACCACTCAGCAACGGCACTCCCAGGCCTGTGCGACAGCATGCCCGTCGTCATCATCATCTGCTTCGATGGCTTCTTCTTCTTGAACAAACGCTAACATTTTCTTTGTTTCCAGGCCTTCCTGCAAAGGCCGGCCAGGACCTTGTAGACGGCCAGGATGAGTAGTTTCATTACGCTGCACGGACAGCAACATATCGCAGGGCACTCGGCCGCCGTCCCTCCTGCCACCTCCCCTATCCTCTACCTGTCCTTCCCTTCTCCACCAACGTTGGCTGCCGCCTACTCGCCGCTGGAGATCACAGCAGAACCTCCCGGCTCATTCCAACAAAGATCAACACACGAACAAAATATTATATCCGAGTCAACAAAGATTTTTGATATTTCGTCGAGCAACGATTGGACCGCCGATGAAACTAGAGGGAAAGAAGGATCAAATTTCCTCGGTAGAAGAAAGTCAGAGAAAAAAATCGTGATCGTCGGTGACTCATTGCTCCTCTGAATTACAGTGTGTCTATTTGAGCGTGAAGGAGATAAACAGTCGAGTGGGTTTGTGAGTGTGTCGAAAGACTTTGGGAAATTGGTTTACGAATTTTAAAATTGGAAACCATTTTACGGTGGTTAATGAAGAATTTTCTGGTCAACGGAAAATGAATTTTGTTTAACCACCATTTTATGGTACCATTTTACGTCGAAGTAAACACAGTAAAATGCAGAAATCATTTTTTGAAAACGATTTTACGTTGAAGTAAACGGAGCCTAAGCTTTTGGAATATTTGGTGATTTAATATGATATGAGAGTCATTTACTCAATTTCAATTAAAATAGTCCAACGTGAGGGGCTTGTTAAAGTATTAATTAAATGATTAAATTCACCATTCTTAATTGGGTAGGTTATGTCCCTAAGGGGTAGCTCAATCGGCTAGGGATCACGAAGCGGAGGTCACTTGTTCGAATTCCCCTTCCTCCTCTTGTGTGGACATGCCAAAAATATAAATAAAATTAAGTAAGTTATTAGTTTCAACACTATCTTTGTCATCTGCTTCTTATTTTAATTAAATATTTCACATATTGAGTCTCATTTAGTAATAGGAAGAGTTTGAGCCCACACGTAAAAAAAATGTTATAATATTAATTAAATGATAAAAATCAATCATTTCATATTAAGGAATGCTATAGTTCCTAGTCTTAACTCTTCATCTTAAGAGGATATATATATATGAGGGCCTGGTTAAAAGAACACCAGGAAAAACCATAACATTTCTCTTTTATATTAACTTAAACTTTTAAAATAAGTAGTGAGCGATTTTATAGTTAAGATTTATCTAATGACACGTCATTTAAAATTTTTAAATTACATGGTAACATATTCATCATATATATATATATAATGAAATATTTATTCCTCTCAATTTCTGATCCTCTTCCCCGGCCGGGCCATGGAATTGGAAAGTCCTGTTAGGTGTGAATCAATTCGAATATGTTGCATGGTAACTGTCACCGATCTGATTTTGCAGTAATTATCTAATATTGTTGATAACTTACAAAGAAATTAAGATGGAGATCCAACTAGCTAGTTTTACGTCTATTTTACTCATGCTTGGATCGCATTTAAAAATGAATTGAAGGGGGTGTGTTTAATAAGATGCGTCATTATAGAGTGTACTGTTGGGATTTGGGAATTCACGTTTCTAGAAGTAAAAAGAGTGACATTTTTCACTCGATAAATATATGTTGGGTCGATTCGATTGGGTAGTTTTCCATGTGTTTTTTATGCTACGAGAAAGAAAACTACTACGTCGGGAATTTTAACTGGAGCGGTAGTTGGGAGACAACGAGATTTTGTAGTTGAGAGGGGGCTTTCAGGGATCGATTACCAAATTGCAAGTTTTCTGAAAGCTAAAGATTTGAGAGGGTGGGTAATGGTATACAGCTAGCTATCTGGCTAGTTTTTCGTTACCTTTTTATTAATCACGTTCATCAAATTAATCACATCGATCTTGGCGGCTATATATGCTAATTAATATTTATGCATGGCTCAAATTCTTAATTTGAGCATGTTAATTATTTTAATTTTTAGAATAAGCGAAACCAAATTTTAGATATACGTATTTATTAATATATGTAAGAGTTTGAGTTACTTGAAGCTAAGCGACCCTCGAATATGCTTGCATGCATAATATCATTATCTTGAAATGTACAAAACCAATAACCGTTGCTACAAGAAATTTGGTCATTAGCGATCAAACTTTTAGCAACCATTCAAAAGTCGTCGCAGGTCATAAGCATTTTTTTTTTTTTAAAAAAAAAAAAATCAAATAAGGTAAAGCGGGTTACGGATATGAGATCAACATCAAAAGGGTGGGCACCCCAACAATAAAGCCCAAACAAAAATTACAACAGAGATACATTGAAAGATTCAGAGAATAGTCCAAAAGCACTTATTAGCAAAGCTTCACGGTCATAAGCACTTATCAGCAATGACTTTTGTTGTGGTGCCTATGTTGGTTTACATTTACTAAATAAAGAGTGGCCGGAGCTAAAATTGATATTCAGTTGGCAAAAAGATTTGATAGACTAATTATTGTTGTTGACCTAATTAAGATGAACAGTCGAAAATAAAATTTAGGAAAATGTTCACATACCCTTTGAACTATAAGGCAATTTGCAATGTTTTTCCTAAACTTTTGATTAAAGCAATGTTCTCCCCTCAAAAAAAAAAGAAAAAAGGCAGAGTTTTTCTTCAAATTGAGCTAGATGAACTTCTTTTAACTCAATTTATAAAATGATATGTCTCTTAAACACGTGAAAAATGCTTTTTTAATAGCAGGGACAAAATTGAAATAAATTTTATTAAAAATCATGTGCATCTCACATACTATTAAAAAAATAGACATATGTCAATAGAGGAAGTTCCTCTAATCTAATTTGGAATAAAATTTTATACAAAAAATGACAAAAATATTTTTTTAAAGAAATACATAAAACATCATTAAGAAAAAAGAAAGAAAGAAAAAAAGTTAAAAGACCAACAATAAGCCAAACGACTTAAACATTTTGCATTTGGGTTTAAATGGATCAACCCGTTTATAACTTTTTTATTAAACAAGTTAACTGAGTCGTTATCGTGTTTAAAGATTTGACTCGTTTAACTAAATAAGTTATATTTAGATTTATTGTTATCAGATTGGTGTATGAACTCAAACCGACTTGTTAATCAGTTTTGCCGGCCCTAGTTGGTTCAAACCTATCTACATAATTGTGCTGGAGTAACGTATGGTTTGGAACATTGATGCGAATTATTTAGGGAGTTGGCCAGTTGGCACGACAGAGACTGATGGAGAGGGACGAGCCCTTGGCCTTTGGCTTCCAAGCTCTTGTTTTAGCGCTTCGTCCAAACGAATGCCGACGCATCTTTTCTTCCTTCTCTTTTGTCTTTTGGTTTTAGAATTCTACGTACAGCAGTGGGCCACTGGGCCTTTTTCTTCCTTTCACACTTCCGTTAAAGTAATGTCCACACTGAGCTAAGGGCATGTTTGGTAACCTTTTTTTTTCTTTTTTCTTTTTAATGTCAACCTCGTTTATTCCCATCAAAAATAATTTTATTCATCTTTCACTCAAAAAAAATTTAAAGCTCATTTCTACTTTATAATATATCATTTTTTTTTATACTCTATCCTTTTAGAATTCTTTGGTTATATAAGATTTAATCTTAACCAAAACAAAAAGATAAAATAAAAATAAATAAATCTAGACTTAAGTCTTAACCAACAATAATTTCTAGCATGCATGTTGGAACACATCTGGTAGTGGTGATTTTTTTTTTAAGAGCGTTTTAAGGTTCCAATCAAAGTTTTCCGAACAACTTTCGCATTTACAACCAAACACCAATAATATAATCATTTTTCTTGAGAATGTTTCTGACGGAAAAGGTTTTACATCGAAACAAACGCCCTTAATTTATTTATGATATACATGGCTCTTTCTTTTGGAAGAAAAATATAATAATAACTTGAAAGAATCCTAAATGAAAATTATACAATTCGGTGGAATCTATGGACCTTTGCCAAAATTGATGAACCCAACGGCACGGAGGTGGAATCATATAATATAATGAGTAACAGCGTAGTTATCCTATACTTCTACAATAAAATATATATCAAAGCAATTAAATATAGCATAGGAAGTTGTTCATGTTGAATCATATATAGAGCTAGCGGTGGAGGGCTCTTTCAACTCAACGTTCTGCTTGAGTAAGCCAATCCTCCCCATTAATTTCTTCCATTGATGGAATCAATAGACAGATTCACTACTTCACCCATCTGGGTTTGAACTGAAAAGCCATCTTGTTCATCTGTGCCTCAAATTTTCACTCACAAAATTCACTATCTCCAATGTGTTTGATGATAATTATACATGCATGAGGCCAATAAGGTAAGAATAGATAGTAGTTAATGTCATATGCTTGATCAGACGACCCATGAAGGACATGATGGACATCCGTATTTGTTGACTTGGTGGTTGACTGGCATTTACTGCTATCCCCAAGGTCAAAGGTTTCAGAGAATGGCAGCCAGAGAACATGAGCAAAAGATCAGGCCATCAGAGAGTAAATGACACCTGTGTCCATGTCTCAATATCTTGAGGCCTTTAACTGCCGACCTGAATTTGAGTGTACGTCAACATATGGGGAAACTCCCTCTCTCTCTCTCTCTCTCTCTCTCTTGACTGCTCTTCTTCTGTTTTTGAGCAGATATATAAATTGTTTTATACAATCCACTCTAGAATTTAGTACCATATATAAGAGTTGCATAATTTATCATATATTTGAAGAAAATCAATGCACTTTATGGTTCTTGTTTAGTGTGTTATTAGCTCAGCCTGAAGCTCTGAGTAAATCCCCCTGAAAGAGCAAGCAAACACAAAGAAGTTCAGGAAAAACCATGGCAGAAGATGATACCTACACGAAAGATGGGACTGTAGATTACAGAGGAAATCCGGCAGATAAAACCAAAACTGGAACCTGGAAGGCATGCCCTTATATTCTAGGTACTTGCGTAATTCATTTCCTTATTTCTTACAAACTGACATGAGAGTTTGCATTTTATGAAATTGAATATCACATTAAGTGTATTGAGGTATTTCATATTTTAGTGACCAATATAATAAGTATCATGTGAATTGTCACATTAGTTTATAAATGGGTAAGTCATAGTTAAATTGCCACGCGATAGTTTATATTTTAGTAACGGACATAATAGGGGCTATATAAACGGGCACGTGAGTTTGTGAAAAACTTGTGATAAAAGTTATTGAACCCTAGCAGCACTCATACAACTTAGTGGAATATGGGTTATGAAGATAATAAACTTGTCACTTTTGGGCTTTCATAAACAGGAAACGAATGTTGTGAAAGATTGGCATACTATGGGATGAGCTCCAACCTGGTGCTTTACTTTAAGAAGCGACTACACCAGCAAAGTGCTACTGCTAGCAAAAACGTAGCAGATTGGAGTGGAACATGCTACATCACCCCATTGATTGGGGCATTTTTGGCTGATGCCTATCTTGGAAGATATTGGACTATTTTCTGTTTCTCCATCGTCTATGTTATTGTAAGTTTGGTTAACCTGAAACTTCTTTAACTTGGTAGCTTATGTAATCGAGTGTCAGTTTGGTTTTTCAGTTTAACATGTGGTTTCAAAAGACAGTGAAACATTCAGTAAAATATGTAAGAGAATGTTGTGGGAATTGAGTCTTTACAAACACTATTTTGCCTGTTGACCAGAGTTTTCAGACCACTCTTGTCTTTGAGTTGCATGTTCTTGCTCCCTAAATGACGAAATCTTTTTTCTATTTTACTTAGGGGATGACTCTTTTAACAGTGTCAGCATCAGTCCCTGGCCTAAGGCCAACATGTTATGGAGAAGATAACTGCCATGCAACAGATACGCAAGCTGCAGTGTGCTTTCTATCACTTTACCTGATCGCACTGGGCACTGGTGGGATTAAGCCTTGTGTTTCATCGTATGGAGCAGACCAATTTGATGATATGGACGAGGTTGAGAAAAAACACAAAGGTTCCTTCTTCAATTGGTTCTATTTTTCAATCAATATTGGTGCTCTCGTTGCTTCTTCTGTGCTGGTCTGGATACAAGACAATGTGGGTTGGGGATGGGGCTTTGGCATCCCGGCAGTGGCCATGGGAATTGCTGTGTTGAGTTTCTTTTCGGGTACTCGGTTGTATCGGAACCAGAAACCTGGAGGTAGCCCTCTAACACGCATCTGTCAGGTGATTGTGGCATCCGTGAGAAAATTCAAGGTTGAAGTACCTGATGACAAGTCCCTTTTGTATGAGACTGCGCATGCAGAATCTGCTATCAAAGGAAGCCGCAAGCTCGATCTGACAAAAGATTTCACGTAAGTTAATGTTAAATCATCACTAATTTTAAAAATTTGGGTTTGAACTCATGACTTCTACCTTTGATACGAAGTTAAATCACAACTTGTTAAAAAAAAAAAAAAAAAAATTAAGAGATTTCTCCTAACCTTCATGGCTTTGCCATAGGATTTCATGTCTATAAAATTTACAAATTCCACCCACACGCAAATCCAATTCTTGCAAATCAAACTATTAAGGGTTCATAATGCTTTTGTATAAATGTAAGATACAGTCTTTTTTCTTTTGTTGGATTTGGATGGATTCTGTTTTCATTTTCCTTGGCATTCCCTGGCTTGTTCTACCTCCATTCAATGTAATGTTGTGTTCTTCAGCTTCTTTGACAAAGCGGCAGTAGAGGTACAAACAGATCACGTCAAGGACTCGAAAGATCCATGGAGACTTTGCACAGTTACCCAAGTTGAGGAGCTGAAAGCTATCATACGCTTGCTTCCTATATGGGTCACAGGCATCATCTTTGCCACTGTCTACAATCAGATGAGCACCTTATTTGTGTTGCAAGGAGACACCATGAATCGGCAGTTTGGTTCCTCTTCCTTCAAGATCTCATCTGCATCAATGTCGGTCGTTGACACCATTAGTGTCATTTTCTGGGTCCCTGTCTATGATCGAATCATTGTCCCATTAGCTAGAAAATTCACAGGACACAAAAATGGCCTTACTCAACTGCAGAGGATAGGCATTGGCCTCTTCATATCCATCTTTTCCATGCCATCTGCAGGAATTTTGGAGCTTGTAAGACTCAGAATGGTTAGAAGACACAACTACTATGAACTTAAGAGCATGCCCATGCCCATATTTTGGCAATTTCCTCAGTATTTCATCGTTGGGTGTGCAGAAGTTTTCACATTCATAGGGCAGCTGGAGTTTTTTTACGAGCAAGCACCTGATGCCATGAGGAGTCTGTGCACTGCTCTTCAACTAACCACTGTGGCATTGGGCAGCTACTTGAGCTCTCTGCTTGTAACCATTGTTACTACAGTGAGTACAAGGCACGGGAAGCTTGGATGGATACCAGACAATTTGAATTATGGTCATATTGATTACTTCTTTTGGCTCTTGGCCGTGCTTAGTGTGCTGAACTTGGGAGCTTTTCTCTTCATTGCAAAATGGTACACATATAAAAGGCCTGTGGGGACTGATCTCAGAGAGTAATGCTAGATACTATGCTTTTATCCTATAATTGTCCAACAAAATTGACGCGGCACTTCAAATCTATCGTTGGATCTTTAAAAATAAAAAAATAAAAAACTGATCCAAAGGTTAGTTAGAAGTGCCACGTCAATTTTATTGGACAATTATAAGATAAAAATATAGTATCCATCAATACTCGATCTCAAATGATGGGTTACTTTGGTGGTTGAAACACTTGTAATAAATACAGCCGGCCTGCTTAATGAGTATCATCTCCTTGTGTCAGGAACATAGTTGGAAGTCTGCTTCATATAAAACAGTCTCTGTATGTAAAGCAAAAATCAATTAGGGTGAAAAAAAAAAGTGAACTACGGTATGAATTAAGCCAATGTTTTCTCTCTTCATATATCAATGTACCACAAGAACAATTTCTGAGCACTTACTGCAGCCTCGATGATTTCCAGCTTTTTCCTGAAGTTTCTAGCCATCATTTGTTTCCTTGGTGACAAGTACTTTAAATTACTTGCAACCAGAGATCTTTTCTTTCTAGGCCCTCGCAAGAAGTAGATGAATTATCATAATATAATCGATATAAGAGCATCACAATTTCAGATATATGGATATATCGAGAAATATTTAGCAAAAATGAAAGCTAATCAGAATAGCCAACTTCAGGTTCCATGAATCTATGCAAAGTGTAGGTTAGAAAATTAAGGATGCCCAATTACGGTCAATGGACTTTCTCTTTTATTCTGCCTGGCCAACAGATCACCCATATAGAAGGATATAGATTTGATACAAAGTGAATCAAAGTCAAGCAATTAAGAAAGTAAGATATAAAAGAATTTAAGAAAAAGGATTCTCTTGAGGTAGTAAATATTTAAGTATACAAAATTTAAACCATTCAATTAGAAATAATGTTAGGATTTAACTTTAAACCATCCTAATTTTATGAAGTTTTTTACTTGGAAGTTTTATGACATCAACGTTAAAAAACGTAAGCTAATAAAAAATTAGATAAATTTAATCATTTAATTAATATTCCAACAATTAAATCATAATCTTCCTATCATAAAAAATAAATAAATAAATAAATAATAAAAAAAGGAGCAAAATGGCATGATGTTTAATAACACTTTTTCCTGTTTCTTTTTTCTTTTCACAACAAAAATATTAATAAATAATCTAAAACGCAAAACACTAAAAACTACTTTCACCTTTATATTATAATAATATAACATTTTTTCAAATAAAAAACAAAAAGTGCCCTAAAAAAAACATTAACAAACCAAGCCAATTATACCCTTCTAATGGACCACCGGCATTGAGAAATCATAAGCATAGATATTTTTTATTGTTCTTTTTCTATCATATGTGTATAGATTTTTATTTTCTTTTTTGTTCGGAGTACATAAACAAACCTAAAAAATTAAATAATAGTAATGAAAACCAGAAAAAGGAAAACACAAGAACTGGGGTAGCAAACAGCAAAAGATCCATCTTTTATTTTCTTTTGCCGCCGGTTGGACTGACCCGAAAGATCCTTTATGATGACTTGCCCTTTCCTTATTTTCTAGTCATAACAAAAGATCCATCTTTAGGTTTCGGCTAGTTCTGCAGTAAGGAGAGACTATTCAGCTCTTCTTCTGTGGCTGTCTACCATTGTTGACTTTCAGCAGTGACTGATGACTAGTCTCTCTCAGTCATAGTTTGAAAGAATGGTGCTTTGTGCCCACAACTCCACATCGTGTGGCTTTTTTTACTGTCATCCTGAATTGTAGTGTCTGTAGTGTGTGTATGAGCAAATTCTCCTCTCTCTCTCTCTACTGCTCTTCTTTTGTTCTTGAGGCAGCTACTGCTTTTCTGGATGTATATGATGAACTGTGAATTACCAGGTTTGATATTTTCCCCTCATCCTACTATATTCTTTTCTACTGCTATTCTTTTGTCCTTGAGGAAGCTAATGCTTTTCTGGATGCATATGAATAATATGATGACCTGTGAATTACCAGGTTTGATGTTTTCCCCACATCCTACAATGTTCTTTTTTGTGCCTGTGGTGTGTGTTTAACTGTTGAACTTTGCTCCTAAAAATGAGTTACAGTAGAAGCATAATTTCCATTCAAGAAAGAAAGAACAAATGAATAATGTCTCTATAAGGTCGTGAATTTTGGTCGGTAATTTCCAGTCCCATTAACAGTCAAGAGTATAAACATGTGAGTATTTACATAAGAAAAAAAAAAAAATGTTATACACCGTACTTTTATCTAACTTTGTCGATGTGAATCTACAAATCATCTTTATAATCAACCTTTTTTTAAAAAAATGGAAAAAAAAAATTAAAGGTCGATCATGAGCAAAATGAGATAAAAGTGTGTTTTATTTGTCAATAAAATTAATGCACTTAATTGTTCTTGTTTAGTGCACTATTAGCTCCACCTCAACCTAGTTCTCGGGTTTTCAAGTTAACCCCCTAGAAAGAGGAAGCAAACAGAAGAAGTTTTTGAAGAACCATGGCAGAAGATCGATGATATGTACACAAAAGATGGAACGGTAGATTACCTTGGGAATCATGCTGATAAAAGTAAAACTGGAACCTGGAAGGCCTGCCCCTATATTCTAGGTACTTGTGTAATCCATCTCCTAATATAACTAGCGGAATCTTGTTACGGAAATAAGATGCTCATAAATTCCAGCTTTCATCAACAGGAAATGAATGTTGTGAAAGATTGGCATACTATGGGATGAGCTCCAATCTGGTACTCTACTTTAAGAAGCGACTACATCAGCACAGTGCTACTGCCAGTAAAAATGTCTTAAACTGGAACGGAACATGCTACATCGCCCCATTGATTGGGGCATTCTTCGCTGATGCCTATCTTGGAAGATATTGGACCATTGCCTGTTTCTCCATCATCTATGTTATTGTAAGTTCGGTTCGCTTGAAACTTCTTAAACTAGGTAGTTCATGTACCTAAGAGTCAAACTAATGAAGCACATTCTGAGTTTTGATCAAACTAATGAAGCACATTATTGGGCATCTAAAATTATGAATGATTTTGCTTTTGGTAGCATTTGATAGACAAGTTCGTTAAACACTTGATCAAGAGACATCCAAATGGACAAGGAAAAATGGAATACCCTTTCTTTCGTCAACATTATGCAGGCTAACAATCATGTACTATTCTGATTCTCCAAAACTTTGACCTGAGTTTCAGAGAATGCTGTCTTTGAATTCCTGTGTTCTTGCTCATTGATTAAATATTTTCTATTTTACCTAGGGGATGACACTTTTGACACTGTCAGCATCAGTCTCTGGCCTAAAGCCAACATGTTATGGAGAAGATGATTGTCATGCAACAGTTACACAAGCTGCTGTGTGTTTTCTAGCACTTTACCTGATTGCATTGGGCACTGGTGGGATTAAGCCTTGTGTCTCATCATATGGAGCAGATCAATTTGATGATACTGATGAGGTTGAGAAGAAACGCAGGGCTTCTTTCTTCAATTGGTTCTATTTTTCGATCAATATTGGTGCTTTTATTGCTGGTTCTTTGCTGGTTTGGATACAAGATAATGTGGGTTGGGGATGGGGCTTTGGCATCCCAGCAGTGGCCATGGCAATTGCTGTATTAAGTTTCTTTTCAGGTACTCGGTTGTATAGGAACCACAAACCTGGAGGCAGCCCCCTGACACGTATCTGTCAGGTGATCGTGGCATCCTTGAGAAAATACAAGGCTGTAGTACCTGCTGACGAGTCCATTTTGTATGAGACTGCGGATGCAGAATCTGCCATCAAAGGAAGCCGAAAGCTTAATCACACAAAAGACTTCAGGTTAGTTTCTAAACTCAAAAGCTTGGCTTATTGTCGATAGTATATGCAAGGATAAAGAAATCTGTTCTCCGCACCTTTATGGTGCTTTATCCTTGGGTAGCAGGACCACCCATCCACCAGGGTTGGCAAACCTTAGGGGCAAAATCAACTTGATCATCTATTTGACAGGATTTAATTGTAATTCATTAGGCAACGCAAGTAACATTTCTTAATGAACAATTCTCAGTTTTTCATTCTATTTCTATCTTCAATAGCAGATAGAAAGAGGAAAGATAAAAGCATAGGAATCCAAATTTCAATATCTATAATGTAATCATTTAGTGGTTTAAAATTACAATATTGATCCCATTGGTATGACTATGAGAAACGAAATGTAAGGATTTCATGTCAACGTGATACCCTAGAAAGTTGGGTGTGGATGGTTTGTGAAGTTGTTATATGGGTGCTAAGTCCCTAATTGGTTTCTCATTATGTGAGATTGGGCTTTGTAAGTAATATCAAAGAACTCCGATTGTACCTTAACTAGTTCTTTTGGAGTAATAGCACACATATGAGTAGTAGTTTCCATGGTTCGTGTGCTCTCACAACGATCCAATTTTTCTGTATCAGACTATAACAGCCCACAATGATTTTGTATAAATGTAATGGAGAGTTTCTTTTCTTTTGTTGGGTGTGTTATCTTTTCACTTTTGTTAATATTCCCTGACTTATTCTGAATCTTTACATTGTCGCTTCAGCTTCTTTGACAAAGCGGCAGTGGTGGTGCAAACAGATCAAGTTAAGGGCTCTGTAGACCCATGGAGACTTTGCACAGTTACCCAAGTTGAGGAGCTGAAAGCTATTATACGATTGCTTCCAATATGGGCCACAGGAATCATCTTTTGCACTGCCTCCAGTCAGATGGGAACCTTATTTGTGTTGCAAGGCGCCATCATGGATACTCGCGTTGGTTCCTCTTCCTTCAAGATCCCACCTGCATCACTGTCGATCTTTGACACCCTTAGTGTCCTTTTTTGGGTCCCAGTCTATGATCGTATCATTGTCCCATTAGCTAGAAAATTCACAGGTCATAAAAATGGCCTAACTCAACTCCAGAGGATGGGCGTTGGCCTCTTCATATCCATCTTTGCCATGCTATCTGCAGGAATTTTGGAACTTGTAAGACTTAGAAGTGTTAGAAGGCACTACTACTATGAACTTGAGCACATGCCCATGTCCATATTTTGGCAAGTTCCTCAGTATTTCATCATAGGGTGCGCAGAAGTTTTCACATTCATTGGGCAGTTGGAGTTTTTTTACGAGCAAGCACCTGATGCCATGAGGAGTCTGTGCTCTGCTCTTCAACTAACCACTGTGGCATTGGGCAGCTACTTGAGCTCTCTGCTTGTAACCACTGTTACTACAGCGAGTACAAGGCACGGGAAGCTTGGATGGATACCAGACAATCTCAATTATGGTCATATTGATTACTTCTTTTGGCTCTTGGCCGTTCTGAGTGTGCTGAACTTGGGAGCTTTTCTCTTCATTGCAAAATGGTACACATATAAAAGGCCTGTGGGGACTCTCAAATGATGTGTTACTCACTCTGGTGGTTGAAGCACTAGCATATACAGGACAGCCTACTTAATGAGTGTCATCTCCTTACATATGCAACACAGTTGGAAGTCTACTTGATTTACAACAGTCTCTGTATGCTGTTTTCATTAGATAATGTAAAACGAAAATCAAATAGGGTGAAAAAAATAAAGTGAACTACTATATAGATTAAGCCATTGTTTACTCTCTTCACATATCAATGTACCACAAGAACAATTTCTGAGCACATACTGCGGCCTCAATGATTTCCAGCTTTTTTCTGAGGCTTCCAGCCAACATGATTTGTTTCCTCGATGACAAGTACTTTAAATTACTTCGCAACCTGTCGCTCTTCTCTTCCTAGGCCATTGCAAGTTTTGCAACAAGTAGATGAATTGTCATAATATGATAGATATAAGAGCATCACAATTTCAGATATAATGATTTATTGAGGGAAAAAAAAAAAAAGTTAATCGAAATAGCCAACTTCAGGTTCCACCAAAAAAGGGGGCAAGATTTTGAATCTCTGCAAGCGTAGGTTAGAAAATTAAGGATACCCAAAACGGTCAATGGACACAGTGATCAGCCTAATCCAAATCTCATTCTGATAAGAAGGGATTGGAACAACAACAGAGTCGAGATGAAGATAAATACCAATCTAATACTTGACTTAATCCTTCTGTCAAACACCTGGCATGCTATCCTTTCATCAAATTGTTATATACTGTAATAGGTACTGTTATAATTAATATAGTTTAGTTAGTTGAGAAGGTTATAATATAGTTTAGTAGTTAAGAAGGTTATAATACAGTTTAGTTAGTTGAAGTGTTAGTTGGGGAAGGTTGTATAAATAGCTTGAGTGAGAATGTAATAGGTATCTTGTTAGTCAATTGTTCATTGTGAACTTGGAGGAGGAGTTCTCGAATACTCATGAAGGTTTAGGTATCCTCGAAATACCTAGTTCAATACTTAATTCGTTCTTTCTTTCTATTCTTTCTCTCTACTTAGTTGCCATTTCAGTGTTAATACATAAGAGCACTGTTACAAGTGGTATCAAAGCCCTTGATCCATTTAGGTTCTTATGTTGAAGATATACAATGGGAGCAAGGCCGGAAACTGAGAGAAGTCGAAAATGATGTTGTGGAGATAAAGTCATCATTAAGTCAGTTGATGGGGATGGTTACATCACTCGTGAATAAGGAGAAGCAGAAGGAAAAGCAGCCTATCCATCTAGAGGAAGATGTTGCAGTTGCTGGTTGTGGGGTTTCTCAGTAGTGGGGAAAACAAGTTGGAGGAGAATCAACAAGCTTTGAAGGGATTCAAACCAAGATTATAAGGCTAGAATTTCCAACCTTCAATGGTGATGATCCAAAATCATGGTGTTATCGAGCGGAGCAATTTTTTGATTTCTATAAAATTCAAGAAAGACAGAAGTTGGATCACGGCTTTTCACATGGAAGGTAAGGCCTTATCCTGGTTTACTGCTTTAAGGAATACCAATAATCTGTCTAGTTGGGATGAATTTTTAGTTGCTATTCAAGTTTGGTTTGGCAAGAGTTCTTATGATCATCCTATGGAGACATTGTCAAAACTGAAGCAAACAGGTTCATTGGAAGAATATAAAACTCAATTTGAGGTGTTAGCAAGTAAAGTTTTGAGGTTGATAGATTCTCATAAGTTGAGTATGTTTTTGGGGGGATCGAGAGATGACATTAGGGTGCCGGTGAGAATGTTTAATCCTAAAACATTGAATGATCCATATGCTTTAGCTAGAATGCAGGAGGAATGTATTGTGATTAACAAGAAATATGGAAAACCTGTTTAGGGTTCTTTTAGAAACCAGGATGTGGGCAAGGAAGAGGATAGAGTGCAAAAATGGGGTAAGACTGTAACTCTTGCCTATCATGGTCAGCAAGTTGGGAGGCATCAAGAAGAAATTAAGTCACCTTCGAATGAGAAGGTAGAGACCAAAGAAAAATTCAAGAAAGGAGCAGAGAAATGTGACCAAACAAATCAAGAAATCAAGAACACTGACAAATTGGAGAAGATACATCCAGTTCTTGAGAAGGTAGATACCCAAGTGGAATCCCTTGGCTTCGTTGATGTCAAACCGAACGACATCCACAAGGAAGAGTTTCTAGACCTGTCCCAGGAGAGAGAGTCTATGGATTGTAAGAAGCTACATTTGATTCTTGCAATGAGGGAGCAAGATTTAGTGAAAACAGTTTTGAATTGTGGGAGGCTTTCTTGCGATGAGGTGCAGTTATTTGATAAAACTCTGCAAAGAAAGTTAGATGATGGTGTCTTTTTTCCTTTGGGCAGCAGTTGGTGTTTTGATCCAGGTAAGATACTTTTCTTTCTTGAATATATGAAGCCTGAAAAATATCTTGTAGAGGTAAAGTTGGAGAAGAATTTTCAAGAGTGGAAGTCTCGGATGGTGAATGAGGTTTTGCGGAGAGTACAAAAGCTTTGGCATCGATGGTGTTGGAAATATAGATGTGAGGTGTTGGGACAGAAAAATACTTGATCAATGTAAGGTGGTGTGGCGTGGCACCTTGCTACAGAAATGATGAGTTTATGTCCAAGAGAAGGGCGGTTGCAGATGGGAATGCTAGAAAGATGGATGGCCAGTGGCCAGTAAAGTTGTGTCTCATGAGTTCCAAACTCAGAGCACAGGCATCTGATGATTCTGATGCAGCAAAGTAAAGAGAGTAGAGAACATCTAGAGCTCTGTCATAATTGAATTTTGAAGTGCTAGGTGGCAGCTGCATGAGATTATACGTGGCATTTAAATGACTCAAAGGCTACCAGCGAAGGCATGGAGCTTATGCGTGGCATTTATATGACTCAAGGGCTACCAGCAAAGGGATGGAGCTTGGCTTTTATTTCAAAGCGCACCTTGTGGGCAAGGTGCTTTGAAGAGGGAAGTAGTGTAATAGGTACTGTTATAATATAGTTTAGTTAGTTGAGAAGGTTATAATATAGTTTAGTAGTTAAGAAGGTTATAATACAGTTTAGTTAGTTGAAGTGTTAGTTGGGGAAAGTTGTATAAATAGCTTGAGTGAGAATGTAATAGGTATCTTGATAGTCAATTGTTTATTGTGAACTTGGAGGAGTCCTCGAATACTCATAGAGATTTAAGTATCCTCGAAATACCTAGTTCAATAATTAATTCGTTATTTCTTTCTATTCTTTCTCTCTACTTAGTTGCCATTTTAGTGTTAATACATAAGAGTACTGTTACATATACTCAATCTAGCATTGTAACAACCCGTGTACATTGTATAAATACAAAGCGCACGACTCCCCACGATGGTGCGAGAGAATACAAAATTTACAAAACTCCCCACGATTGTGCGAGAGCATGTCTTTGAATACCTCGATGGCACTGCCCCCCATGTCCTCCGCAAACTATTGTTAACCGAGCACCGGCGGCTGGCGAGCCCCTGTACAATTATAAATCCATCCTTTTTTGCAGTGGAGCCAACAGGGACCAATTGATCATCAGCAACCCTTATCTCATCTCTACTGTTGTTCCAATTCCATCATATCATAACGAGAAATGATTTGGATTAGGCTGAATCACTGTGTCTGTTTTTCTTCATTTTAGTTATTTTCTATTTCTTATCTTTTTTCTTTTTTAATTTAACTGTCAACATTTGGTGAACGAATATATATATATATATATATATTTAATTATCAGTTTTCATTATTCTATTTAAATAGTTTTTTAAAATTTCTTTTTTTTTTTTTTTTAGAAATTTAGGAAAAAAAATATTAGAGAGTAATTTTAATAGATTATTATAAGACCATTATACAACTTGAGATGTGGAAATCAAAATCAACAAATTAAATAAATTTTATTATTTAATTAATATTCTAACAATCAAAAGAATGTTAACTAAACTGTATTTTAACAATAAGTTGACAAGCTAATTCCTCAGGCCTAGCAAAGCACAAGCTATCACCTGCATCGAGGTACAAGGATTCTTTACACGTCAATGTGAAGGTACAAAAAGGAAGGTTAACTATTTACTGCAAAACGGTTGAGAACTTTTACATGGTATAACATATTGAAGTTGTCTTGACTGTCCACATGATAACTAGACTTATATTTAGAACCAACCATATAGATGGCCCCAAGTGTTACAAAAAATGAATATATATCAAACACCCGGACATCATATTGCACGAGGAAACCATAACACAATTTAACCGCCAGACATAGCTCTGTTAGTTGCAGTGATTTCAGTGAAAGCCCCGCACATAGATAGTTAACAACGATCGATGAAACCAAAATGAAAGCTAGAAACTGATGTCAATTGTCAGACCAAAATTACCAACGATATTTATTGTTGGGATAGTAATTTGTTAATTCTCTCATAATACTTATAAAAAAAAAAAAATTGTTAATTCTATTAACCACAAATAATTGGATAATGAATTTCTATTAACCACAAACAAAGATATTCATCCACGACAAATTATCAATTGAGAACGACAACAAACAAGTACTCCCTCCCACTGATTCATTGTCTTTGTAATGAAAATTTACAAAAAATTTCAAACCACTAAAAGACTTGTGTGTGACAATGAGTGTTCGTGCGTGTGTTCTTGTCTCTTACCAGCACGTGTCTTCTCCTCCCCGAGATTGAAACCAAGCTTAACGACTCCAAATAAGTGAACGAGATCTGCTATGAAGGAAAGCCCTCTCGAATCCAAAATATTTAGCAATCGTACGATCCCCAGAATACCCAGACTACCCAGGAAGATCGTACTGAAAAGAACCGCCACCTCTCTCGGCGATATCTCTATCTTTAACTCCACAGCGGCCGATTGCCCCTTTTTCGAGCTCATTCCCTCCATCTGTAAAGGTGATGTGGCATTAGCAAAACACACACACACACACACATATATATATATATAGAGAGAGAGAGAGAGAGAAAAGAAGTGGAGAGTTCAAAGGGGAACGATTAGGTGGAAAATAAGTGGAGAATTAGGGTTTCAGAGAATCAGAATGAAGATGGAAGAGAGCGGTACCTGAAAGGCTGAAACAACGGGAAAGACAAGTGAAGTTGATCGATCAGCGGGAAACAAAGTCAATTTCAAGTTAAAATTCTATCTCAACACGATCCGGTATTCCATCGTAAAAAACTTAAGTTATAGGGAAAATTACAGTTTAACCCTTAAAGTTGATCGC
>CM017324.1:38830158-38843011 GCA_006937295.1 Carpinus fangiana | reverse complement strand
TGGGTGTGAAAATTTAATAATGATCAATTTAAATTTAATGGTGATTTTAAATGTCGGACATAGTTTTCCTTCAAACTGAGTTGAAGGAATTTCCTTCAACATAGTCTATAAAAATGGCATGTGTCCATTTTTTTAATAACATGTGAGATGCACATGAGTTTTTAATAAAATTTCCTTCAACTTTGTTCTTGTCTCATAAAGTGGAGATCATTAGTTTGAATTTCCCTCCCCCTCTTGTATGGACATGTCAAAAATAAAAAATTTAAAAAATAAAGCTTATATAAGAATCACATAAAGTCAATCATTATATAAATTCTCACAAAAGCAAATTAGGTTACAAATACTGGTGACCTAAATTATTTGGATTGATGTGGAAAATTTTCCACAAAAGCATGATATCAGGTAGTCTTTGTGGCTCCTGTCTGGACGCTACAGGCTGTAGCATATAAAAACAAGCAACGAAACATCAGTACAAACACTCTGGAAAATATTAGGGATATCTAATAGTGGCATTTTTATCACATTTTGGTAGTTTGATGTATTAAATGGTCACGTTTATCACTTTATGAGATTTCAAATGAAATGGAGAGTATCCATTTAGTTAATTTAAGAGGTCAAACTTGTCCAAAAAAACTTGCCCCTAAAAAAATAAGGATAATATTACCCTCTCAAATACACTAAATGAATACTCTCAATTTCAAATAAAATAGAAGATATTTTTCCAAGTTTGTGGTATCATTTCATAAAGAGCCTGAGTCATAATACTTTATTGATGTTGAGACATGAGAAAATAAGTAAGGACTTTTTAACTATCCACTCTTATCTAACAAAAATCTAAAGAAAAAACAAAAAAGGTCACATCTAATATTATGTTAGTCCGTGCAATTTGGGTTTTGAAACTTATTTCAATGCAAAAACAATAGATCGACTAAGAGAAATAAATTTGATGTCCATACAAAGAGTCCATGCTTAAGTCTCGACCATACATGTAAATTGCCGTGTTAGTTCCATAGGGCCCCCATGATGTCCATTATTTGCGACAAATAATCAAGAAAGCTTTTATAATTAGGACGACATGAAGTAAATTCTTATATTGCTTTAGCCAAAAATTGAAGGTTTTTCAATATTTTTCTTTTTATTAAACAAAAAAGAAATGTAGGAGTGTCATGCAAGTGGAATTAATTAACAATGGGTAGACGACATTGGCATGACACGAGATCACTTACAAAGTTACAAGTACTTATCCTTTGAAAATCTTGTGTTTGTAAAAGATTTAATTTTTCTCATAATATACGGTCAAGGAAATTCTTCCAAACCATTGGGAAATTTATCTTCATAGAAATATCTCTTAGTAGAGTCCAATTAGTTTAGTTTCGTATATTAGTTTAACTTCATATTCTAATACTCTTCAAACACAGAAAGCCCAAAAGTGAAAATTATTTTCTTTTTAATATTCTTTCTTTTTCATACTTTTTTTTTCCTCTTCACTAAAGTATATTTTTCATGTAAAGAGGCCTGAAGTTTGTTTTATTAATAAAATATAATATTTAGTTAAAGTAAATAAATATTTAGAGAGTTTAATGTTTAGAGATTTTGAAAGTGATAAGAATTAGTGACCTCCACTTCATTAAGTGAGGTCCTACTCGATTGAATTACCTCTTAGAGGACTGAAAGTGACAAGCTTAAATCAACTAAATAAATTTTTTTTTAAAAAAAAAAAAAATAGAAAAGGTCAATGTGAATTCTTTAATGCCTCCACCATATTATGGGCCCTTGAAAATGTGTTTGAATTAATTAAACATGTCATCGAATTCTCTCACTGCCGGCAATAAATTGGGAGTAGGAAAGTCATGAGGAATAAATAGATAGGAAGCAAGCACTGAAGCACGGTAGGTGATTTACACGACTTGACTTTTCCTCGATCTCATTAACCCCTCAACACTCCCACATTCATTGATAATCTGTACCTCCTCCACATTCGAAGACTTCTAACTTCTAACTAACTATTTGGATCGCCGTGCTTAAGCTTCCATGCTCCTCTCTCTGTTCACTCTCATTTTCATAATACCCCTTTCGATCAGAGTCTTCCCCCAAGCCCACGTTTCTCGAAATTCATTTCTTAGACGCTGGCTGCCTGGAAACGGACCCCACCAACACACCATATATATATATATATATATATAGATTTCATTAATTACCTCTTCATTTCTTAACTCTACCAGCTAGTGTCTTTTAATTACTACAGCCTCCAGATGAGAATTCCCTTCTTTTCATGGCTCTTCTTGGTGCCCATCTGCGCACTTTTCCTCAACTTCTCTACTGTCTTTGCGGTGTCTCACCAATGTTTGGGCGATCAGCAGTTCTTGTTACTCGAATTGAAGAACACCCTTGTGTTCAATTCTACTTTGTCCACAAAACTTGTTAAGTGGAATCGAAGTGTCGATTGCTGTTCTTGGGATGGCGTCACCTGCAATGAGGGACGTGTTATTGGTCTCGACCTATCCGTGGAATACATCTCGGGTGGACTTAACGATTCAAGCAGCCTCTTCCGTCTTCAGCATCTCCAAAGCTTGAATTTGGCTTTTAACGACTTCAACCATTCTCAGATTCCATCAAAGTTTGACAGGCTGGCGAATTTGAGCTATTTGAATCTCTCTTCTGCTGGCTTTGCAGGGCAGATTCCCATTGCGATTTCGTGCTTGACAAGGTTGGTTGTTCTTGATTTATCTAACCGTTACTACGTTAATGATCCACTGAAACTTGAGAATCCAAATTTAAAAGTGCTCGTTCAGAACTTTTCTGAGCTTATGGAACTTTATCTTGACCATGTATTAATATCAGCACAAGATAATGAGTGGGGTCAAGCTTTATCATCTTCACTGCCAAATTTGAGAGAGTTGGGCTTGTCAAATTGCAATCTTTCGGGCCCTATTGATTCCTCCTTACAGCATCTTCAATCCCTCTCATTTATTGATTTGTCTTTGAACAATTTTTCTGCTCCAGTTCCAGAATTTTTTGCAGATTTCAAAAATTTGACATTCCTGAATTTCTTTCTGTGTGAGCTGAATGGAAAATTTCCGGAAAAGATCTTCCAGGTTCCAACGCTACAGATGCTTGACTTGTCATCTAACTCTCGACTTGAAGGTTCTTTGCCAGAATTTCTCCCAAATGGATCACTTCAAACCATGATGCTTAGCTATACAAATTTTTCTGGGTCATTACCACCTTCTATCGGTAACCTTAAAATGTTGTCAACATTATCTCTTAGGAGATGCAATTTCAACGGATCAATTCCAAGCTCAATTATGAGCCTCACACAATTGGCCTTTTTGGAATTGTCGTACAATAATTTCAGCGGATCAATTCCAAGCTCAATTGCGAGCCTCACACAATTGGTCCGTTTGGACTTGTCGTCCAACAATTTCAGCGGATCAATTCCAGGCTCAATTATGAGCCTCACACAATTGGCCTTTTTGGAATTGTCGTACAATAATTTCAGCGGATCAATTCCAAGCTCAATTGCGAGCCTCACACAATTGGTCCGTTTGGACTTGTCGTCCAACAATTTCAGTGGACCAATTCCAAATTTCGGGATGTTCAAGAATTTGACTTCCTTATGGCTTGATAATAATCATCTGTCTGGTCAAATTAATTCCACTCAATGGGAAGAGCTTTTGAATCTGGATGCTCTTGACTTGGGCGGAAATTCATTGAATGGGAGTATTCCAATTTCTCTATTTTCCCTTCCATCATTGCAAGCCTTGTATCTTTCGCACAACCAATTTTCTGGCTCCCTGGACCTTAGTGTGATTCAGAAGTTAAAAATACTTTCAGATCTTGATCTTTCGTACAACAACTTGTTGATTGAATTTAATGGTTTTAACATTTCGTTAATCTCATTTCCCCAATTTGAGCACTTAGGGTTGGCTTCTTGTAAGTTGAAAGTATTTCCTGATTTCTTGAGAAACCAATCAAGTTTATCTATTCTAGACCTTTCAAACAACCAGATCTATGGAGAGATACCAGCAAGCATCGGCCAATCCCTTGCCACCACTCGCTTCTTGTCTCTTTCAAGTAATAAATTATACGGGAGCATCCCTAGATCAATATGCAATGCTACACATCTTCAACTTCTAGATCTGTCTAATAATTCCTTGAATGGCGCAATTCCGCGATGGTTGATTGAGATGAGTGGTTCACTTAAGGTGCTAAATCTAAGGACAAACAACCTCATTGGCACAATTCCTGATGCATTTCCAGATTATTGTGGTTTACAAACTTTATCTCTCAATAAAAACCAACTAGAAGGAGGGTTACCAAAATCATTGGCCAATTGCTTTTCGTTGGAGGTCTTGGACATTGGGAACAACAACATCGAGGATACCTTCCCATTTTTCTTGAAGAACACATCCATATTGAGGGTCCTTGTTTTGCGATCTAACAAATTTTATGGACCCATTACTCATCCAGAGCCTAATGTCACCTGGCCGATGCTTCAAGTTATAGACGTGGCTTCAAACAATTTTACTGGTAACCTTCCAATAATACTCCTTTTGAATTCGATGGCAATGGTGAATCGTTCACTTGAGGCCTTATCAAGGCCAAGTTACCTCGAAACTTATGTGTATGGAATTTATTATCGAGATATGATAACAATTACTATCAAGGGTTTTATGATGGAGTTGAAGAATATCCAGGAAATCTTCACCACTATTGACTTTTCCTGCAACAGTTTTGATGGTCCTATACCTAAAGAAATTGGAGAACTCAAAGTGCTTCATATTCTCAACTTGTCGCATAATGCTTTCACAAGCCAAATTCCATCATCGTTGGGGAAATTGAGGAATCTTGAGTCACTAGACCTGTCAAGCAACAAGCTTTCTGGTAAGATTCCTATGCAACTTGCCGATGGTCTTATTTTCCTATCAGTTCTCAACCTTTCCTTCAATCAGTTGGAGGGGCAAATTCCATTCATCAAGCAATTTGCTACATTTTCGGAAACTTCATACGATGGGAATCAAGGATTATGTGGCTTCCCTTTGAAATCACACTGCACAAATGAGGAACCACCAGGATTGTCATATCCAACATATGAAAAGAAACATTGGAATTCTGGAATTGTGATCGAGTGGAATTACATAAGCGTTGAACTGGGATTCATTTTTGGCATTGGAATTGTCATTGGGCCTCTTATGTTCTGGAAGAGGTGGAGGATATGGTATTACAAACATGTCGATGACATTCTTTTCAAGATCTTCCCTCGATTGTATCTTGGAAAAGAATACCATAAAAGGTGCAGACATAGAAATCAGAGGCCAAGGCACTAGTCCTAGTTATGCAGCACAATACCTCCAGGTTTATCATTATTAACTCTAGTTGTTTTGGTTTCGCAATTATGCAAAAATAAAAAAATAAAAAACAATCCATGTAATTTGATGCAAGTATTGTCTTTATGGTTTGATATTTGTAATTGGCAAACTCATATTACCCAACTACGTACTTGTTTGATATAATTTTTTTTCGGACTACTTATGAGGCGTACATGTTCTGTTTTTGGTTTCTCTCTAGTTTTGAGAGTTCTGTTTGTTGGTGTTGTAGTTGCTTCTGCAACTTGAGTTCTTGTGACTCCTTTGAGTATGTTTGGTTCTTTAATTTAATATTTTCAGGTAATATAACACTTTTTTTTTCTTCATTTTAATAGTTGGAACTTGGTACGTATTTTATCGATTTATATCATTCTCACTTTTCCAAAAAAATAAATAAATAATATCCCCTGTAAGAGAGGTATTTAGGAAGTATATATGTGATTAGCCTAAGAAAACACAATTAATTAGGCACTTAGCATAAGCACAATAGTGTTTCCTTTTGTAATCCGAGAAAATAAATATTTAAGAAGGATATGCTCTTTTCTCCAAAGCAGAATCTTGAATCTGTCATTGAGATTAAGCTTCCAGCGAAAGCTTTCCAATTTGAGAAGGTCTATTTGGTTAATTTGGAGGTGGTAGGCTGATTTAGTGGAAAAGTTTCCAGGTGAGTTATGGTCCCAAATGAGCTTGTCAGAGATGGCAAGGTGGGAATTCTGAGGTTAAGAATGTTTTGAGCACTCTTGGGGTTCAAAAAGGGAGTTAACTATAGAGGGGAGCCAGGTCTTTGTGGAGGGGTAGATGAGGCTTGATACCAGGAGATTGGGTTGGGTAAGGTTACTGTCATTTAGTGGTTTGGGTTTAAAATTTGGGATATGGTGAACCCAAGAAGAGTCCTAAATTGGAAGAGGGGGAATATGGGTAAATTCGTAAGCAAGCGCATGCTTCAACAAGAGGTTTGGAGTTGAGACCCAAGAGCAACCTCCTGGAATAGGGGAAAGGAGGAAATCTCAATTCTTCTTTCATATCGATTTTTATGTCCATGAGCCCTCTGGCTTTTTTGTATTTCAAAGTGTAAAGCAACTTTGATAGGGTATAGATGGTGGACAGTGGAAGGGCCATGTTGCTTGGGGACTAGGGTTCAACTCTTTTAGGAGTTTCCCATCCCTTAAAAAACTTTATACCAAGTTAAGGACCTCTTGTTTCACCGTGGTCCGGTAGGATTTAATGAAAGAGACTGTAAAACAATCTGATCCAAGGGCTTTTGTGGAGCCTAATTAGTTGCAGACATGCAGCTTGGTGAATTTCATCTTCAGATGGGATGGCACATAGGAGAAAGTTATCCTCCTCAAAGATGGCAGGTTCTAAAGGGTTTATAAGGGCTTCATTTGGCAAACAACCCAAAATTTTCCAAAAATATTTTTCTAAAAAGTCAACTTCAAATCATTCTTACGTTTTATATCACTTCAATCACTTTTAATACTATTCAAACGAAAAGCTCACAACAAAACATAACTATCTATTTTTCCTTACACAAAATTCAAAACTTATTTCTACTTTATATTACATCAATCATTTCTTATTACTAGTCAAAAAAAAAAATTCAATACACAATCCTTTACCAAGCAGAGCCAAGATTTTAGGAGAGGTCAGGGAAGGAAGAAGTGAAGAGGGTTTTGAAGTGTGATTAAAAGCAAGCTCCTACTTCTGTCTGAGAGCCAAGTTTCATTTGAGGCCTTGAGGAAGTCGATGGCATTTTGTATCCTTCTAATGATAGTGGAAGTGTGAAAGAACTTTATATTAAGATCCTTACAAGCTAGCTAATAACACTCTCTGGATTTACTTCTCCAGAGGACATCATCTTTTTGAGCAGTTATCTAGGTCAGTCTTGATGGACAACTCAAAGGCCTGATTTGGACAGTGGGGGGCTGCTGTTGGATCCAGTCAAGTAGGTCAGTAAGGGATTTGAGTTTCTGGTGGATGTTCCCAAAATGATTTTTTTTCCGTACCTTTAAAGCAGATTATGGGAAGTCTGTAGACGCAGAGGTTGTGAAGTCTGACAAAAATGGAAGCTGCATAATAATACAAAGTTCTCATGTATTGAAACTTTGGATACTTGAATAATCACATTCCAGCAACCAGAATACAATTTGACAATTTTTCAAGCATACTCGAATAATCACATTTGCATGTCTTAGAGCATGCTACATGCATTTAAAAGCATAACATTTGTATGAAAAGCTGATTAACACTCTACTCTTCGGAGACCAGAATCATGTCAAAAAGAAACATGGAGGAGAAGAAATAAAGAAAAGAAAGCAATACAGACTCTAATTGCTTATACTAGCATTTGCTACCACCCAAGTAATGAACTTTTCACAAGAAGCCATGCGAGCAAGGCATCTTTGAAATGCCAACACCTCTTTCATTGCATATGAGAAATGTGAGTGGTATTCCAACATTTCCAATGCCCAGCAGTAGTACTAAAGCAGGGCTTATAAATATTCATCAACTCAAAACAATTTCCCCGTGGAGTCTATGACGTGCAGTCATTTACCAAATGTATTTACTCACCACAATTCCGGTGAGAGAGCTTTGACAATCATTTTAAATCAAAATTCTGACTTTGCCACCGCCCTAAATAGCAATTGACTGCAAAATGACAAGTCACAAAGAACCTTCTGAAGGCAATATTTTCAGTATATAACTCATACCTTCAACACAGAGAAAGAGATACTAGATTTTCAACTTATGTTTGAAGGAGCTTATGATCCAGCCTTTCCATCTTCACAGTGCTTTGTTCAGAATTAGAGGAAAGGCATTCTGCAAGCAAGGTGTCAAGATAAGAATGATGAGAATTATTTTTATTAGAGAGCAGAATCAAGTGATGACACAATATAAAATAGAATTGAAGAATAATTGTGGCAAGCCCATTACTAAGCACATGCCATTCATCATAGTTGTAGCTTTTCATATTAACATAAATTGAAACACACAGATGTTTCAGAAATGACTAAGCTTGCAAGACAAAGGTGGTAGCAAGAAACTCACATTAGCAAGTCTAAGGTGCAATGCACACTGCAGTGCTCACAGATTTGTTCAAATGAAGTTTGGCTTTTTGTCTCCTGGCTTAAGAATTTGGAAAGAACACATTAAGGTTTCATCAACACTCATCATTGCACCAGCATTATCAAATTCGCCACAATAGTTAGGAGCAGAGAATATTGTTACAAGCTGCCTCTCAGCAAAGAATTCATACCCCTCCTCAACAACCTGGAACAATATGCATCCTGGTAAGCTACTTGAGTACAAAAGATAGACAAATAAGGGAATGTCACTAACCTGATGTGCTCGACAAACAAGGTCCATATCATTCTTCTTTAAGAATTCTGACACTTTATCTGGACCAAAGGTGTAAGAGACTCCACGGTCATTCATTCCCCAGCCTTTGACATCTCTACTAGGATCCGACCAAAGTAAATCACAAAGCAAACCAGAATCTGGCACGTCAGTTGGACGAGGTAAGTTCCTGATTTGATCTAAATTTGTTAGATCAGGGGAGAGGCCACCATGCATGCACAATATTTTATCGTCTATGAGCGCGGCCACAGGAAGACAATTAAAACAATCAGCAAAAGTTTTCCAAAGTCTTACATTGAACCGGCATTTACATTCATCATAAAATCCATATATCCGATTAATTGAAGCACATTAATGATTCCCTCTCAAAAGAAAAAAGTTCTCAGGGTATTTGATTTTATAGGCAAGCAAAAGGCATATTGTTTCCAAACTCTGCTTGCCACGGTCCACATAGTCTCCTAAGAATAAATAATTGGCATTAGGAGGAAAACCCCCATACTCAAAAAGCCTCAGAAGATCAGAATATTGTCCATGAATATCACCTGGTAAAAGAAAAAAAAAAAAAACAAACAAACAAATATTAGTATTTACTTCTTTTGGTAAGTATAGTGTTCGCTTGACTTGAAGGGAGATAAACACGATACACGCATAAGAAAAATCCAAACCCCCATCACAGAAACAACAAAAGGTAGCCCAGTCAAAGCTCATTAAGCATTGTTTTTAATATGTTTTCTAAATTAGCATGAAAACAAACAAACTTCTATATTTTGGTGATAAAAATACATCAAGATATACAGAACACATCTGCCAAATGGCATACTCAAGCAGAGAATATTAAAAAAATAAAAATAAAAAAAAAATCCCAGCTCCTGGAGTTAATCCTATTAGAAACCTACTTTAAAAAGACAATTTAGCATTTAGCACACCCTAATTACGTATTCACGTTTTAATCAAGGCTCTTTAGTAGAAAACAAAAAATTATGTAGGGTACGTCACCATTTCAGTATTACCAGGAACTCTCTCCCCAGTAATGGATCCCATTTCCCATGCTTCCAGCTTCTAAAACTTGTGGCAAGATGTTTTGGCAACTTTAGAGATAACATGCTTCCGGTATCGGGGTTTATGTATGAGGTGAAATCTGGAGCTGTATTCTTTGTTTCCTACACTTGTATCACTATAATATTTATCATTTATGCTTTTTTTTATAAGTAATAATTTTATAGAAATGAAAAACTAACACAGCCCTCATACACAAAATGTATACAAGGTAGACAACCACATCAAAGGTGTCCAAAATCTAAAAAATTTACAAGGTTTAAAAGATTCGAAAATGAGGAAGAAGGACCATGGACTACGACCCAATCTAAGAGGAATCTCATAAAAGTGAATTTTAAAGAAAGCACATAGGTCTCGCAATCCTCATAGTGGAGATGATTCCTTTTTCTCCAAATGTTTCACATTAAGAACGAAGGAATGAATTTATCATTTATGCTAAAACCGTTACATAATAGTGAAACAAAATATCCAATTTAATTTAGGCCTTTTAAGATATACTCATATGAATAATCGCCCAAAGACATTTCCCACAATTCTTCATGTCAACCTTCCCAATCCATGACTTCTGTCTCCACTGAAGTCACCTATACACCTCAAATCACACTGATCAATCTCAACATATCTGATATAAGCACAACCCACTAAGCATGGAACCTTGACAAATAGAAGCATATTGCCTAACTTAAACCATAGTTAACCACCTACTCCCATGACCTTTATATAATAGGATATGTGTTTTAAGACTTAATTTCATCATTACCATGATCTGTCAAGCACACTAAGTCCAATGTAACCCACAGGCCCTTCCCACTTTAACAGCATGAACCAGAGCATCAATATATGGTACAACAATGTCAATTAGTTATGGCAAACAATATCAGATGAGACCATCTAAAACCAACCACTACCTCTCCGAGAATTTTGGGTTAAAGTATAATTTCTATTTGATATAAAGGAATCCAAATGATCATTTTGATACATCATAACGAAATAAAATAAATAATAATCAACTTTTACTTTTTTATATGTAGTAAAAGTCGTAAAAGCAAAACTATGTTTCACAATTTTGGCAAATATCACCAGAAACTCATGTATTGTAGTCAACACATCCAAGACAGGCAAAAGCAATCTGTTTTAAGAAATAAGGTCGAAACTTAGCATGTTTCTATTGAGCTGTTAATGATGTATATGATTCGCTCTTAAAAGCCACTAGTTTTTGCTTCTACATAAAAGCAGGTTTTTGCCTAATGATTTCAGAAAATTAATCTTTACGGTGCATAGTCAACTGGGAAAGGAGAACATTTTCAAGCGCTAATCATATGATACCTTAATGTGCTGTTGCTAAAATCTCAACAATTATTTCAACCAAACTCTATATTTTTCATTATGTAATCACTTCCATGCTATGAGATAAACATGTCACAACTCCAAAGACCCTCATCACAACCTCATCTGCACCTCCTAAGAAGATCAAAATTCTGGCAAAGAACATCCTCAAAGAAAAATCGGCCTCAGTTCTCTCTTCTTCACTTCATAGATTTGAAGGCTCTTCTAGCCAACTTAATAAAGTAGACCCGGTTCACCACAACCACCTCATTGATGATAGAAGACCCTCTTGTATGTGGGTACCATAAATTTGATATAGCTTCTCTCTTTCTTCCTCTATGCAGTTGCCTTTCTACAAAACTTTCTCTAAAGCAAATTAGGACTTTGAACACTCTACACTTACATGTAGCATCCACCATCCCTCAGGTACCCATTCTTCCCTATGATTGATGTAGAGGGGAATGAAAAAGACTAACCCATCACAACAGGCACAGCACGTAGATATCTTGAATACTACCAGACACTAACTACTAAACCTCAAGAAACACCAAGTTTTTTACTTTCAGATTACCAATCACATGTACCGCAAATCCCCAAGAGTTGGTAAAAATTTTACTTTGTGTAAAAGTTGGGTTTTTTGGGACGCGAATGATGTAAGAGTTGATAAATTCTCCAACAGTACAAAAACCAACAACAACAAAAAACGATTTTTTTACACATGCTTCCAAGATTGAAACAAAAGCTAAACGTTGACCCAAGAGAGAACGCACCGCAGATCTTGATGGGGGCCTCGATCTCCACAAGATTGGACTGACGGAGGAAGATTTCTCTGGAAACAGAGCAGAGCTGGCGGATCTCGGTCTCCATCAGCTGCACCTGCTTCCCCACACGCACCTGCCGATACTCCAATAGCCTGTCGATAATGTCATCCAGTACCGCAGCGTCCATAGTCTCCCCCTTCCCCTTCCCCCCCCCCCCCACAAAAAAATCCCACCAACGGTAAGAATCAGAAAAACGAGACAGAAAGCTCTCTAGTCTTCGCCTTAGTCCCCCTTTACTTGTTTCTTCTTTTGGGCTCTGTTTTCTCTGCTGTTTTTAATACATTTATGGAGCGGACTCTTTTTGAAATGCGGTTTGGTGGGTAGAGCTGGGTGGGGGTGTGCTTTGAAACAAGAGCAAGTGGAGAACGTGACTTTTCTTTTTAAATAAATTTTATTTATTTGTTATCTACTATGTAGTAATGTTGCATTACAAATAGTTTACTAAGATTAATTGTCTTGTCTTGTGTTCCATGTCTTGTGCGCACACGACACAAAGAGTAAATTGACATTAACACGTCTGCATAGTAAAATAATGGTGGATTCGAGTTGTGGTATATAGGTACAATTCTTGACAACTCTTTTTATTTTTTAAATGTACTAACAAATATGGCCGATAATCTTAGAAATTTATATGACCCGTTTCTTTAATATATGATCACCATCATGCTGATGATTGTAATGATATATTAGTATTATTATGGCCATTATTGCTATTAATTATTTATTTCCAATGATTCATTGAAAGCAAAGGCAGGTTATTGGGAATAGGATCCTGTCCATTTCAAATGAAATGGATAATATCCATTTAGTATAAAATGAAGGGTAATATTGTAAATTTAGTCATTCAATTTTAATGTTAAGACAATACTACCCTTTATTTTATACTAAATGGATATTATCCATTTCATTTGAAATGGACGGGATCCT